>OU342740.1:148201829-148574192 GCA_910589775.1 Avena eriantha | reverse complement strand
CGGACGAACAACCCCCATCCTCCGTTGGCAGTTTTATTAACCATTCCATGAGTATTGCACTATTTACTAGTCAAGTTCTTAGTCAAATTAAAAGAGGTACTTTAGTTATACTTGTCTATGATCGAGAAACTGTGCTCCAAGTCGTCCATAACCGCGGACACGGCTTTCAGAAAGATTTACCCTGCAGGGGTGCACGAATAGCAACACACACTAGATCAACCTCGGAAAAACCAACTCAAAACCCAACGAGGCATTCACGACAAAGCAATCACAGGATTCAGTAATATTTCAGGGGGCCACCCCATCAAGCTACCCGTGATGAAGCTAGCTGACTCCGAGACGGACTCAAGGTTTGTGTGGACGGCGGTAAACGACTGGGAACCCGAAAATGGGACTGGGCTTGTCGATACAGCGAAAACGTGTCACGATCCAAAACAGTACAGGTGCTCCTCGCACAATCTTAAATAAAGTAGTAACATGGCATAAGTATATGATAGTAATAAAGCCCCAAACTAATTGTGGCCCCAAGAAATAAGAATGAATCAAGCTCTGGCTCAGGGGGGTCCATAAGGCCTCCCGGATGTGGATAGTGCGAATAGTCAAGGAACAGGAATCAAGTACTCGGGGTCCTACGGGACACAAGTGAGCATCAAAAACCAAATAGCAGATATTGCTCACCGGTGCCTCTTTCATTAGTTATCCCATTACTACTCAGGTTGTGTTGTTTAGGTACCTCATTGTTCATCAGACACTCACATACCCTACACATGCTTTTCTACGACTCGCATGGTTCAAACAACTCCTGTAGTAATGGCTCATGGGATGGAGGAACAAGCTTCGATGGGGTTTAAACGTAAAGGCTATGCAGTACTTGGGATTCAATTTAATGCAATCGCGACTCAATGATGCAAGAATAAGATAGAGGCAATAGGTACTATATGTATGCAAGCATGTGGTAGTGCTTGCCTGGCAGCTCAGTTGAAGAGAGAGATGGATCTGGGTTGTACTCCTGTGATTCCTGGTAATTCTCCTGCTGGGCGTCTATTCGAAGAAGAACCAAACAAACAAGGGCCAACATAAATAAAGTGCACAAGCATAGGAAATAAAATGCGACAAGCAAACAAGCATGCCATGATGAATGGTGCACAATTTACATGGCACTAAAGTAGCATGGCATGGTGAGGTGTGGGGTGCAAGAATAAAGCATTTTATTAATTATTTAGCAAAGTTTTATTGTCATAAACAGTCTGATTTTTAAACATGGCATGATGCATGCTGCAATTCAGAAGAAGGAGTGCATAGATAGAACGGGCTCGTCGCGCTGATCGATTTAGACATATTATTTGCCAAATTTGGAGGTGTAGAATTAAAGTTATTAATTTATTAAGAAAAGGGCATTTTATTTGTAATTTTATTCATCTCGAAAATTTAAAGTGTTCAAACATTATTTTGAATAGCATATTTGAATTCCTCACATTTTTCTGATTCAAAAACATATATCATTTGTATTATTTGGATTTATAATTTAAAATTTATTTTAAAACAGATTTGAATTTGAATTTGAACATTTACTGAAATCATTTTTATTTTAACAGAAATCGCCAGGACTTTTTACACCCAGAAGATGCTAGCCCAAGTCACTGACGGTGGGCCACGGTTGACTGGGCACACGCGCACAGCAAAAAGCTTCCTCACCGCGGTGCCACCTAGCCGCTGCGATTGACAGGTGGGCCAACGGCTAGAGGCCCACGTGACAGTGGCCGGACGCGCAGAGGCTGCAAGGTGGGGTCGTGATGGAGCGCGGGTTGAGGGCCTAAGAGCTGGGGGGCTTAACTTCAAGATTGCCAGGGCGGCTGACAGGTGGGGCTTGGTGTACCGCGGGTTGAGGCGGCAAAAGAAGCAGGGGGTTTTGCAAAATGGGGCCGCGCACTGTGGATCTTCTCCACGGTCTGACGAAACTGACGTCGATAGCGCGCGCGGCGCGGTGGGGATTCGATCTGGGGACCTGGGGCTCGCGCTCGGCGGCGGTAACCAGTGCGGCTAAGCGAGGGATGGTGACAGGGAAGCGGACGGGCGCTAGATAGGTCGCTGCGCGACGCGGCGACGTGCAGACGCGCGCGTCCACGGCGCACTAGGAGTGCTCGGCGAAACGTCTACCGCGGCTAGGGTTTTTCGGCGGGGCGGAGGGTGTCTAGGCGAGAGAGGGGCTCACCGCGGGCTCGACGGAGGGCTCGGATTGAGGCGGGAAGCTGCGGAGCGGCGAGGTTGCAGACGACCCGGAACTAGAGTTTGCGTCAGGGCGGCAGTGGTTCTGGCGGTTCTGGTGCTTCTCCTCCTCGCTGGCGGGTACGGGGCGAAGCAGAGGGTCCTCCTCGGTCTCCTCGACCACTTCCACGTCGTGCTCGCCGGCTGGAACGAGGACCCGACGGTGGTACTAGCGGTGATCGGCGAGAGGAGTTCGCTTCGGTGAAGGAGAACAAGGGGAGAGGCAGGGGCTCTGGGGTGGATCTGGCGAGGCAGAGACGTGGGGAGGTGGCTAACAGCGAGGGTCAGGGACAGGGGAGAGGCATGTGGGGCTCAGGGTAGATAAAAGTGGTTTTGGCCACTTTTTCCCTCCTCCTCGCACATGCTCGAGCTGGGGCTCGACCTGGGGCAGGTAGGGCATGGCAGGTGGGCCAGGAAGAGGGGGAGGCCAGGCTCGGGCTGGGGCCGGCATGGCAGTGAGAAAAAGAGAGAGGAGAGGGGAGGCTCGGGTGAGCTAGGGCTAGGGTTAGGAGTGGGGTAGATGGGTAGCTAGGTGGGTCCTGCATGGCATAGAGAGAAGGGAGAGATGCCGAGAGAGAGGGTCGGGTAGCTAGGTTTAGTTAGAGAGGGGTAGCTCGGTATGGAGATCATAGGGTTAGGGTTTAGGTTAAACCATATAAGCTTGACATGGAGATGGCAAGGTGACATGGTGGAGTTGGAGAGAGGAGAGAGAGGGAGGAAGACATGGTGTAGGATTTTGCCTGATTAAAATCAAGCTTCACCAAGTGTGGTTATGACATGGAGGTAGGGATGGGAGAAAAGGTGGTAAGGGGAATAATCTCATATGTCCAAATATGGGTGCATGCACTTATGAGAGAAAAAGAGGAAGAAGGATTGATGCACATGGCCAAGATACAAGATCAAGGTGGAGAGGGGTTTAGAGGAAAAGAGAGCTCAAGAAAAATGATCCACTTAAAAATCAAATAATTACCAAAAGAGAAAACACATGGTGGTGTTAGTTGCATGGCCCATGCAAAGTATTAAATGCCATGTTTTATTTTGGAAAACAATAATAAGAACATGTCATTATTCTTATGCATTCCCAAGAAGTGCAATAAAGGCCAAGCAAAAGAAATTATAGATGAATCCATCCCAACCCACATGAGCTAGAGTAAATGCCAAAATAAGATAAAAGCCCATGGGTAATTAGGGTGGTGGAATTATAAGGTGGTGACAAGAAAGGTGGTGGAGTTGAATAAAAGATATGCCCCCAACTCAACTTGGGCATTAAACAATATATCAAGAACCAAATGCAACATATCAAAAGCCAACTACAATTAATATTGCATATGAGAGAAGAACCAAATCAAAAGGGTTTTATATGATGCTCAAATGCAAGGTGGCATGATGACATGAGCATGATATAATTATGATGCAACAAATATATATATAGAAAGTAGCCATTATATTACTATACCAAGTAGCATTACCATTGTTAGACAATTGGGATGCTACAATGTGTGCTCTTTTTACTAATAACAACCAGAGTCATTGCATGTGTGTTCTCTTCAGAGACCACACATGGATCCACCAGAGTCATTGCATGTGTCTTCTTTTTACTAACAACAACCAGAGTCATTGCATGTGTGTTCTTTTCACATACCACATATGGATCCACCAGTGTCATTGCATGTGTGTTCTTTTCACAATCCATTTATGGATCCACCAGTGTCATTGCATGTGTGCTCGATCTTTTCGCTAACAACAACCAGAGTCATTGCATGTGTGTCCTCTTAAGAGACCACACATGAATCCACCAGTGTCATTGCATGTGTGTTCTTTTTACTAACAACAACCAGAGTCATTGAAATGTGTGTTCTCTTTAGAGACCACACATGGATCCACTAGTGTCATTGCATGTGTGTTCTTTTTACTAACAACCAGAGTCATTGCATTTTTGTTATTTTCACATACCACATATGGATCCACCAGTGTCGTTGAATCAACCAATGTCATTGCATGTGTGCTCTCTTCACACTCCACCTATAGATCCACCAGTGTCATTGTATGTGTGTTCTTTTTACTAACAACAACCAGAGTCATTTCATGTGTGTTATTTTCACATACCACATATTGGATCCACCAGTGTCATTGCATGTGTGTTCTTTTCACAATCCACCTATGGATCCACCAATGTCATTGCATGTGTGTTCTTTTCACTAACAACAACCAGAGTCATTGCATGTGTGTTCTCTTTAGAGACCACAGATGGATCCACCAGTGTCATTGCATGTGTCTTGTTTTTACTAACAACAACCAGACTCATTGCATGTGTGTTCTTTTCACATACCACATATGGATCCACCAGTGTCATTGCATGTGTGTTCTTTTCACAATACACCTATGGATCCACCAGTGTCATTGCATGTGTGCTCTTTTCACTAAAAACAACTAGAGTCATTGCATGTGTGTTCTCTTCAAAGACCACAAATGGATCCACCAGTGTCATTGCATGTGTGTTCTTTTTACTAACAACAACCAGAGTCATTGAAATGTGTGTTCTCTTCAGAGATCACACATGGATCCACCAGTGACATTGCATGTGTGTTCTTTTTACTAACAACAACAAGAGTCATTGCGTGTTTTTTTCACATACCATATATGGATCCACCATTGTCATTGAATCGACTAGTGTCATTGCATGTGTGCTCTCTTCACAATCCACCTATGGATCCACCAGTGTCATTGCATGTGTGTTCTTTTTACTAACAAAAACCAGAGTCATTGCATGTGTGTTCTTTCACATACCACATATGGATCCACTAGTGTCATTGCATGTGTGTTCTTTTTACTAACAAAAACCTGAGTCATTGGATGTGTGTTCTTTTCACATACCACATATGGATCCATCAGTGTCATTGCATGTGTGTTCTTTTCACAATCCACCTATAGATCCACCAGTGTCATTGCATATGTGTTTTTTTACTAACAATAACTAAAGTCATTGCATGTGTGCTCTTTTCACAATCCACATATGGATCCACCAGTGTCATTGCATGTGTGTTCTTTTCACAATCCACATATGGATCCACCCCTGTCATTGCATGCGTGCTATTGTCACTAACAACAACCAGAGTCATTGCATGTGTGTTCTCTTCAGAGACCACACATGGATCCACCAGTGTCATTGCATGTGTGTTCTCTTTAGAGACCACACATGCATCCACTAGTGTCATTGCATGTGTGTTCTTTTTACTAACAACAACTAGAGTCATTGCATGTGTGTTCTTTTCACATACCAAATATGGATCCACTAGTGTCATTGCATGTGTGTTCTTTTCACAATTCACCTATGGATCCACCAGTGTCATTGCATGTCTGCTCTTTTCACTAACAACAACCAGAGTCATTGCACGTGTGTTCTATTCAGAGACCACACATAGATCCACAAGTGTCATTGCATGTGTGTTATTGTTACTAACAACAACCAGAGTCATTGAAATGTGTGTTCTCTTCAGAGACCACACATGGATCCACTAGTTTCATTGCATGTGTGTTCTTTTTACTAACAACAACCAGAGTCATTGCATGTGTGTTAATGTCACATACCACATATGGATCCACCAGTGTCATTGCATGTGTGCTCTCTTCACAATCCACCTATGGATCCACCAGTGTCATTGTATGTGTATTCTTTTTACTAACAACAACCCAGAGTCATTGAAATGTGTGTTCTCTTCATAGACCACAAATGGATCCACCAGTGTCATTGCATGTGTGTTTTTTTACTAACAACTAGAGTCATTAAAATGTGTGTTCTCTTCAAAGACCACAAATGGATCCACCGTTGTCATGGCATCTTTGTTGTTTTTACTAACAACAACCAGAGTCATTGCATGTGTGTTATTTTCACATACCACATATGGATCCACTAGTGTTATTGAATCCACCAGTGTCATTGCATGTGTGTTCTTTTCCCAATCCACCTATGGATCCACCAGTGTCATTGCATGTGTGCTCTTTTCACTAATAACCACCAGAGTCATGGCATGTGTGTTCTCTTCCGAGACCACACATGGATCCACCAAAGTCATTGCATGTGTGTTCTCTTCAGAGACCACACATGGATCCACCAGTGCCATTGCATGTGTGTTCTTTTTACTAACAACAACCAGAGTCATTACATGTATGTTCTATTCACATACCACATATGGATCCACCAGTGTCATTGCATGTGTGTTCTTTTCACAATCCACCTATGGATTCACCAGTGTCATTGCATGTGTGCTCGTTTCACTAACAACAACCAGAGTCATTGCATCTGTGTTCTCTTCAGAGATCACACAAGGATCCACCAGTGTCATTGCATGTGTGTTCTTTTTACTAACAACAACCAGAGTCATTAAAATGTGTGTTCTCTTCAGAGACCACACATGGATCCACCAGTGTCATTGCATGTGTGTTCTTTTTACTGACAACAACCAGAGTCATTGCATGTTATTTTCACATACCACATATGGATCCACCAGTGTCATTGCACATGTGCTCTTTTCACAATCCACCTATGGATCCACCAGTGTCATTGCATTTGTGTTCTTTTTACTAATAGCAACCAGAGTCATTTCATGTGTGTTCTTTTCAAATACCACGTATGGATGCACCAGTGTCATTGCATGTGTGTTCTCTTTAGAGACCACACATGGATCCACCAGTGTCATTGCATGTGTCTTATTTTTACTAACAACAACCAGAGTCATTGCATGTGTTTTCTTTTCACATACCACATATGGATCCACCAGTGTCATTGCATCTGTGTCCTTTTCACAATCCACCTATGAATCCACCAGTGTCATTGCATGTGTGCTCTTTTCACTAAAAACAACCAGAGTCATTGCATGTGTGTTCTCTTCAATGACCACAAATGGATCCACCAGTGTCATTGCATGTGTGTTCTTTTTACTAACAACAACCAGAGTCATTGAAATGTGTGTTCTCTTCAGAGACCACACATGGATCCACCAGTGTCATTGCATGTGTGTTCTTTTTACTAACAACAACAAGAGTCATTGCGTGTGTTTTTTCACATACCATATATGGATCCACCATTGTCATTGAATCCACTAGTGTCATTGCATGTGTGATCTCTTCACAATCCACCTATGGATCCACCAGTGTCATTGCATGTGTGTTCTTTTTACTAACAAAAACCAGAGTCATTGTATGTGTGTTCTTTCACATACCACATATGGATCTACCAGTGTCATTGCATGTGTGTTCTTTTTACTAACAAAACCAGAGTCATTGCATTGTGTTCTTTTCACATACCACATATGGATCCATCAGTGTCATTGCATGTGTGTTCTTTTCACAATCCACCTATGGATCCACCAGTGTCATTGCATGTGTTTTTAGTAACAACAATTAGAGTCATTGCATGTGTGCTCTTTTCACAATCCACATATGGATCCACCAGTGTCATTGCATGTGTGTTCTTTTCACAATCCACATATGGATCCACCCCTGTCATTGCATGTGTGCTATTGTCACTAACAACAACCAGAGTCATTGCATGTGTGTTCTCTTCAGAGACCACATATGGATCCACCAGTGTCATTGCATGTGTGTTCTCTTTAGAGACCACACATGGATCCACCAGTGTCATTGCATGTGTGTTCTTTTTACTAACAACAACTAGAGTCATTGCATGTGTGTTCTTTTCACATACCAAATATGGATCCACCAGTGTCATTGCATGTGTGCTCTCTTCACAATCCACCTATGGATCCACCAGTGTCATTGCATGTGTGTTATTTTTACTAACAACAACTAGAGTCATTTCATGTGTGTTCTTTTCACATACCACATATGGATCCACCAGTGTCATTGCATGTGTGTTCTTTTCACAATCCACCTATGGATTCACCAGTGTCATTGCATGTGTTATTTTTACTAACAAAAACAAGAGTCATTGCATGTGTGTTCTTTTCACATACCACATATGAATCCACCAGTGTCATTGCATGTGTGTTCTTTTCACAATCCACCTATGGATCCACCAGTGTCATTGCATTTGTGCTCTTTTCACTAACAACAACCAGAGTCATTGCATATGTGTTCTCTTCAGAGACCACACATGGATCCACCAGTGTCATTGCATGTGTGTTCTTTTTACTAACAACAGCCAGAGTCATTGAAATGTGTGTTCTCTTCAAAGACCACACATGGATCCACCAGTGCCATTGCATGTGTGTTCTTTTTACTAACAACAAACAGAGTCATTGCATGTTGTTGGGGATATACTTTCCGGGTATCTCACAGATCCTGACTGACCAGGGTGGCCCACTTCGGGTTAGAGCTTTTCTTCACGGGCGGCCCAGTTAGGGAGAGAAGACGGAGTCCAATCCGACTACGGGAAGGCCCAGAAGACTTACTGACTTTGGCCCATAATGTTACTTGTATTTCAAGATGTACTCTGTAACCAACTCTTAGTCGTAGCCGGATTGATCTCTCCAGTAAACCCTAGGCCGGATATCTATATAAGCCGTCCTAGGGAGAGCCTTTAGGGCAACACCAGACACCTCAATAGTCTACAATCTCAACTCGCACAGGCGAAACCCTTGTAACCCATATTCCGGCTCTGCCGTATTACTGGATTGCTAGCAGGAGTAGGGTCCGTCCAAAGCCGGCGGATTCGAACCTGGGTAAACTTGTGTGCTCACCGTCCCGGAACACCGTACGTCTCACACCCCTCTCTCCCGCACGCCTCGAGGACCCCATCATGGCGTACTTGTCCTCAAACCGACGACAGTTGGCGCCCACCGTGGGGCAAGTGAGCTTCGGATCTACGTTCCGAGCGGAATCTGCAAGAATCGGAATTGGCGAGACCATCGCGGTCGGTCGCATCCTCTACGCCAGCGACGTCCCTCTCATCGTTCTCGACGAGACTTGGATTCCGGCTAGGGAGGCCGTGACTGCCTATACAATCATGTCTTTCGGCGAGATCGATGTTTACATCGGTTTCGCTGAACCTGCCCAACCCACCCCAGCGGTAATGATAGAGGTAGAAGAATCTTCTGGGTCCCCTTTGTCCGCAGAGGCGGCAGAGTTCCGGATCTTAGAAAACCCTAATCCCACCCAGCCCGCACCAGTTGCGGAGATGGTGGAGATATCCAAGCCTGAAGAAGACCTCACGATCCAAGTCGAATCTGGAGTGGATCTTCCTGGAGAAGCCGGATCCTAGATCGACCCACCCATGGAAGTCAAAATCCAGGAGGAACACATCAGCGACACTGATTCCAACTCTAGCATTGTCGGGACAGACAGGCCTTTCCTCAGGTACACACTAAGATGTATGATACTGCAAGGCGCTAGCGCAGAAGCAATCCTCGAAACCATTAAAAGTTTTGATATGGCTGATCGCGAAAGCCGCAGGTACCTCAGGAAGCACGCATCGCACTTTGTCGGATATGTGGGATACGGATCCGGCTCTGCTGATGCTGGAGAAAACACCGACTCAGTGCTGGAGGCAATTGGAACAAACGCCGACGTTCCCGCATCCTCGGATGAGTCCATGACGTCGGCAGATTTCTAAAAGTTCTCCGCGGAATATGACGAGGAGTACAACTCCAAAGCTGCAGAAGATGGAGATGCCATGGACGAAGGATCTGGGGAACACTCTCCCAAAGCGCAGGATGATATGGAAGTCGGAGACAATCCCGAAATCCAGATGTCCGAAAGTACCGATCAGAGCTTGACTCCGGGAAATGGACCCAAAGCCGTCTTTGCTACCGGCGCTGCCAAGAAGGCAAAGAAGAAGAACAAGAAGAACAAGACTCCGACAAAAGACCCTCTGACAGAGGAGGTGATTGCCGAGGAATACGAGGAAGACTCGGATGGAGCACTTATCCCAGACGAGCCTAAAAAAGAAGCATCGGTGGATGGACACGTGATTACTGAAGGTGCGCGTAAACTCATCGATGCCGCATTAACTACACCTATCCCTACAGCTGCAGAACTTACTGCAGATGAGCTGGACGAAAGGGCCCAAGCCCTAGAAGCGCGTCGTCAACAACTCCTTGATGAAGCCAAAAACATCGAGGTGGAGAAGAAGCGCATGTCAAACAAGGAGTACATGTCCCGTCTGCATCAGAAGACACGGAGGCGTCACATAGATGACAACCAATTCCCACGTGTCCGTGCCGTCCTTTTTGGAGATGAGATGGGGAAGCCATGGAAGGATAGCAACGGAGATTGGGTTTACCCAACACCAGTGCAAAATACCGTGGCAGCTCGCGAAATTCTATCGGCTAATCCAGGACCAGAGGAGATACGTTTGGGTATCAAACTACTCAATAAGGGACTAGAGCAGCAAAAGGTCGCCCTGTCTGGAAACCAAAAGCTGGTCTCAGATTCCGACCAGTGTCGCACAGATCCGGCATGGGCTGACATAAGATCCCACTACGATCGAGCGCAGCATCGTCACCCCGAACGCAGGGAAGACAATTATTCAAGAACCGGATCGTCAGGACAGCACCGCAGAACTACACATAACTGGAGCAACGTCGCTCCAGCAGCCGAGAAAGACACGATCGCTGCACTGATTCCGAGGAATCCTCCCCGAAAAGGAGAAGATAAAGAGAAACGTCAAGAGGAGGATCGTCAGAAAATGCCACCTCCTAGACATGAAAACCGTCCGGCTGAGCCTCACCATGGTGGGAACGACGGACAAAGGAACGACGGAAACCACGCTGGCACGAACCGGCAGGGGGCTCGTCACAGTCAAGAACCTCCCCGGAACCGGAATAATGACGCTCCGGATGGAGGCCGGCGATCAGCCGGAAACAACCCAGCTGCACCACCCTCTCCACAGCACAGTTATCACAACGGCCCCCAAGGAGGTCAAGGAGGACGACATGGCGGAGGAGGTGGTGGTAGAAGCCGAAGTCCGGCTCCAAGGCACCGCAGCCACAGCCGATATTCGGGACGATCCCTATCCCCGAACGACGCAAGGGATAGGATCAACTCCAACATAGAGTCTCGGCGCTACGAAAACGATGACGTGTATGTGGGCCCAAAGTGCTTCGGACCACGCATCATAGCTACAAAATTCCCGGAAGGATTTGCTATCTCAAGACATATTCAAACCTACAACGGCATTGCTCGGCCAGACACCTGGTTACAGGATTTCTTCCAAGCTTGCTGCATCGCCAAAGGCGGAAACAGCCTGGTCGCAACCCGATACCTCCCACTTATGTTGCGGAAGACGGCACGATCATGCCTCAATGAACTTCCGGCGAACACCATCCACAACTGGTATGACTTACAAAGTGCGTTCTTTCAGAATTTCGAAGGCACATATCGGAGGCCCTGTACGGTTGGAGACCTACAGCGTTGCACCCAGAAAGCCAGAGAAACTTGCCGAGATTATCTCGGAAGATGGATCGACACCAAGAACTCCTACGAGGGAGTAAATGATCAAACTGCGATTGAAGCTTTCATTGCAGGTCTCCCAATTGGTTTACTGCGCCATCGTTTGAAGTGTGACAAGGTTACTGATTTGGGAGAAATGATAGAAACAGCGAGCAAGTATGCAGATGCTGGCGACGATGCAGAGGGATTACTCAACGTCCTGGCTGTACCTCAGTCAGCAAAGACAAAGCAACAGGCTCAGAAGCGCAAAAACACCTCGGAAGAAAAACCCAACGCGGAGACGGCAGTAGTCACTACTGTTTCCGGGTCTGGAGGACGAGGAGGACATGGCGGAGGCCACGGGCATGGCCTTGGTACATCAACGGTCCAAGGTAGAGGAGAGCAACAACCAGGCAAAACCTACAGTTGGGCCGACATCGCCAATAACCCATGTGTGCATCACTTGGACGCCAATGGGGGCTCGTCCCACACCAACGCTGAATGTCGTTTTAACGACGATATCAAGAGAGATGATACCGCGGGCTACAAAGCTAAGCAGAAGAAGGGAAAGAAAAATCCCGAAAAAGACAAAGAGACCAAGGAAGATTCCGACATGGAGGAAGCCGATGCTTCAAATCCCAAGCCGGAAGGGAAGAAAACTTTTCCTACCAAGAAGGACACTTACGTCACCTTCCTCGGATCTCAACCAGCAAAGGTCAAGAAAACAGTTCTCAACGAGCTCAACGCAACAGTTCCGGCTGTCCCTCAGTATCTGGACTGGTCGGAAGTGGCAATCACATTTGACAGCGCTGATCATCCGCCTAAGTTGCACAGGCGAGGAAAATACGTCTTAATCGTCAATCCACTTATTGACGATTATGGTTTCTCCAAGACCCTCATGGATGGTGGTAGCAGCATCAATAATCTGTATGTAGAAACGCTACGCCGGATGAAGATCTCGGAAACAAAACTGAACCATAGCTCTGTGATTTTTCACGGAGTTGTCCCAGGAAGACAAGCTAATTCCCTAGGAGAGATCACTTTGGATGTTACTTATGGAACACCAAAAAATTATCGAACGGAGGCACTTTCCTTCAAAGTGGTCCCGTTCAAGAGCGCATACCACGCTATATTCGGACGTCCGGCTTACTGGGTTTTTATGGCTCGTCCGTGTTACATTTACAATATGATGAAAATTCTAGGTCCCGACAGCGTGATCACCATCAGGGGAGACCCGAAGAAAGCGTGAGAGTGCGAGGATGGAAATGCCGCCTTTGCCGAAGCCGTGCTGCACGCCCAGGAGTACCAGGAGATCAAGAAGAGCATAGATCCGTCTGAGATGCCCGCGGCGAAGAAGGAGGTGACAAAGCCAAATCCGGAGTTCAAGGCATCGGAAGAGACGAAGACGACACCATTGAAGGATGATGACCCCTCCAAGGTGACCGAGATAGGCACAGGCCTAAGTAGCGCATAGGAAAGGGCGTTCGTCAAGTTCCTCTGAGCAAATCAAGATATCTTCGCATGGCAGCCATCTGACATGACCGGAGTACCTAGGGAACTTGCCGAGCACTCTCTAAATGTAAACCCGAACGCTAAACCCGTCAAACAGTCCTTACGACGGTTTGGTGATGAAAAGCGTAAGGCAATAGCTAAGGAACTAGCGCGGCTCGAGTTAGCCGGATTCATAGAAGAGGTCATCCATACTGATTGGTCGGCCAACCCTGTAATGGTCCCTAAAAAGGACACCACTGATTTAAGGATGTGTGTTGATTATACTGCCTTGAACAAGGCTTGTCCAAAAGATCCGTTCGCTCTACCTAGAATTGATCAAGTTATTGATTCTACGGCAGGCTCGGAACTCCTCTGTTTTCTCGACGCATATTCCGGTTATCACCAAATCCGGATGAAGGAATCTGACAAAACCAAGACTTCATTCATAACCCCTTTCGGAACCTTCTGTTATGTTACGATGCCCTTTGGGCTGAAGAACGCAGGAGCTACGTACCAGCGCACGATGCAGCGTTGCCTCCATGATCAACTCGGACGCAATGTACATGCATACGTGGATGATATCGCGGTCATGTCCAAAAAGAAGGAAACAATGATTTCCGACTTAGAGGAGATGTTCGCCAATTTACGAAAATACAACATCATGCTTAATCCGAAAAAATGCTTCTTTGGAATACCAGCCGGAAAATTGTTAGGTTTTATCGTGTCTCAGCGAGGCATAGAGGTGAACCGTGACAAGATCAAGGCTATTCTCAATATTTCCAGGCCAACTCGCTTGAAGGACGTACAAAGATTAACTGGTTGCATTGTTGCGGTCAGTCAATTTGAAAGCCAGCTTGGTGAAAGAGCCGCACCATTATACAAACTCCTAAAGAAGACCAAGGATTTTGTCTGGACTGACGAAGCTGAAGTTGCATTACAAGACCTGAAGAAAGTACTCTCATCTGCTCCTATCCTGGCAGCGCCGGAACCTCAGGAACCGATGTTGCTTTACATTGCTGCGACAAATAGGGTTGTCAGTATAGTTATGGTAGTGGAGAGACCAGAAGAAAATCAGGAACACCTGGTGCAGCGTCCGACGTACTTTGTCAGCGAGGTCCTGACAGAATCAAAACAGCGATATCCGCACTATCAAAAGTTGGCTTACGGTGTTTTTCTGGCATCTCGTAAGTTACGACACTATTTTCAGGAGCATCCAATTACCGTGGTGAGCAAAGCTCCCATGAGAGATATAATCAACAATAGCGATGCCACATGACGCGTCGCCAAATGGGGTATAGAGCTTGCAGCTTTCGATATTGAGTACAAACCCCGGACAGCAATCAAATCCCAGATCCTTGCTAACTTTGTCGCTGATTGGACAGAGACCAAGGAGAACATGGTCCTCCCTGAGTCGGAATATTGGACCCTCTTTTTCGACGGGTCCAAGGCTCGAGGGGGCTCGGGGGCTGGCGTGGTGCTCAAATCACCCTAAGGAGATAAACTTTTATACGTGTTGCAGATCCACTTCACAGCGACAAATAACATTGCCGGGTATGAAGCACTGCTACATGGAATCCGGATTGCTAAGGATATTGCCATCCGACGTTTGATGTGTTACGGAGATTCGGATCTTGTTGCTCAGCAAGTCTCGGATATTTGTAATGCAAATAGGCACATGGCAGCATATAAAGCTGTCGTGAATGATCTATCTAAATCGTTCAAGGGGTTTGAAGTTCAACACATCCCTCGAGCAGAAAACGAGGAAGCATATGCACTATCTCGAATAGGCTCTGCGCGGAAAGAGGTTCCGGATGGCGCATTTTTAGAGCACCTCAAAGTTCCCTCGATAAAGGGAGTAGATGAGGAATATCCGACCAAATCCGACTCGCCTTTAATAGCAGTTCTGGCTGTAATTCCCAACTGGACTCAACCCTACCTTGATCACTTGGTAGACAACAAATTACCCGAAGACGAGGTGCTAAGCCGGCAGATTATCCGACGAGCAAAAGCCTATACTATTGTTAAAGGTGAGCTCCATAAACGGAGTGTTTCTGGGGTTTTTCAGCGCTGCGTAGCTCCGGAAGGAGTGGAAATCTTAAGAGAAATCCACGAAGGCGAGTGTGGTAACCACGCTGCAGCCAAATCTTTAGTGACAAAAGCTTTTCGACATGGTTTTTTCTGGCTTACAGCTCAGGCAGATGCCGAACAATTAGTCAAGACATGCAAAGGCTGCCAAAAGTACGCCAAGAACGCTCATGTTCCGGCTGATCAGCTGCGAACAATACCTATAACATGGCCTTTTGCGGTCTGGGGGCTTGATATGGTAGGAAAACGAGCTCCAAGTGGATTTACTCACCTCTTAGTGATGGTGGATAAATTCACGAAATGGATCGAGGCTAAACCTGTCACTAGTTGTGATGGAGCAACAGCCAAAAGATTTGTCGAGGATGTTATAATCCGGTATGGTTATCCGCATAGCATTATCACGGACAACGGGAGTAACTTTTCCATGGGAGAGTTGGCTGAATTCTGCGACGAGCAACATATACGGCTTGACAGTGCATCAATCGCACATGCACAGGCTAACGGACAAGTCGAAAGAGCAAATGGTTTAATTCTACAAGGCTTGAAACCAATACTCGAAGCACCACTTAGACGTGCTGCGGGGACTTGGGCAGAGGAACTACCCTCTGTAATTTGGAGTTTGCGAACAACTCCGAACAGGTCAACAGGATATACACCTTTCTTCTTGGTCTATGGCGCAGAAGCAGTTCTCCCTAGTGATTTGATTCATACTTCTCCTAGAGTGGCCGCGTATATCGAAGAGGATGCCGAGATTTCTCGACAAAATGATCTCGACTTAGTCGAAGAAGTTCGCGCCGTTGCTGAAATGAGATCTACAGCCTATCAGCAGAAGTTACGCAAGTATCATAGCCAGAGAGTCCGAACTAGATCTTTCAATAAAGGTGATTTGGTTCTCCGGCTTGTGCAACAAAGAAAGCACAAACTTTTCCTAATATGGGAAGGGCCCGTTTTTAGTTAGTCGAGTATTGCACACTGGGTCGTACTACTTAACTGACATGAGGCCTGTCAAAGAAAGACCTGCTACTAAGAAGAGAAAGAGAGCTGGAGGCAGTACAAATCTGGATGAATTAGACAGACCATGGAATATTGCTCAGCTACGTCCCTTTTATTCTTAGTTTTATCTTTCTTTGTAATCATACATATGTACATGCTCTATGAGAAATAAAAGTTTTGGTTACCTCAAAGTTTTCCTAAGAAGTTCTTACCATCTTATTTCCTAATGGTCATGTCATAGTCGAAAATCCCAGAATGCTTGAAAGTACTTTATGCTCATGTTCGTTCTGGTTTAGATTTTTGATTCTAAAACTGCTACCTTCGGGTATAACTCTAAAAAATTCTAGTCTTTATTTGGGTTATTTGTCTGATTGCTGGATGCGGGTATCTTCCGAGTAGTGAATTGTTGGTACTGGAAGCCGGCTTTGTTTCCGAGTTTAAACTGGTTTAGCAATTGAGCTCCATTGCTCGGCAAAGTTTCCGGCTGAAGGTTTAGCCGGCTCACGAAAGGGACGAGGCGGAAAGCCAGATAAATGATAAGTAGAGGCGGAAAATTCCAAGTGCTTATGAAAACATTTCAGGCACGCAAATAATCTAAGACAAAAGTGTTGAATAGATAAAAAGCTTAGCACTAGCAAAAGTCATAGTACTTAATATTTACAGAAAACGCATCATGACTTTCCAGAATAATACATAGTTTTCTGATCTATGATGCAGGAGGAGATGAAGGAACTGTCGGATCGCTGGCTACTCCGCCTTGATATCGTGCCGAGATGTCCGGATCCGAGGTGGTCCGTTCATCGTCGGAAACTTCTTCGGCGTCTTCTGGAGGAGGTGGTGGAGTATCCATGCGGTTGAAGAAGGGCACCTTGTAGCTGGTCAGGTCAGCTAAGTGGCACCCATATGCGGCGCAGGAGTGCATGATAGCTTTAAGGTCTTGCTCCTGGCCGTCTTCGTCTCCTTTGTAGTACCCTCTGGTCACTTGCGATATCTCCATGTTCCCATGGTGGGTCATGACCATGGTGAGAGCGTTCTGCGCAGCAGTCCACGCGTAGGACATGTTCTAGTCCGAACGAGCTACAGCATCTCCTTGGCCTTCTCCCGCACCTGGAAGTCCGACATGCTTGGCATGTCCGGAATCCTGAGAGACTCGCCAATGTCCTCAAGGGACTGGCGGTAGTCATGAAGAAGATCACCGACTTGGGTAAGCCGGTGAGTGCGGGGTTCGGACGAGGAGGAGTCCGTCAAGTTTAGAGGACCTATACACAAAACAATGATAAGAAAAAACCGACATTGATGAAAGTCGAAGAAATGATAAGTCAGATAGATGGAACATACCAAGAATGACGTCGTCAATCTTGGCTTTCTCCTCCCGAAGACTCTGGAGTTTAGCCCGGAGCGCCTGGGAGATATCCTTTTCTCTGCCAATCTCATTCTTGAGGTCCGAGATAACCTTATCTTGAGCGGCAATCTTAAGATCGCGCTCTTCAGTGGCCATGGAGGAGGACTCGAGGACTTGAGCTATGCTTCTTTCATGATCCGCCTTGAGCTTATCCAGATCTTGGCGAAGTCCCTTGTTCTCCACCACTAAGGTTTTGAGGTTCTCGGCCTCTTCAATCATAGCGATGGATTGTTTCACCAACGCTGTAAGTCAAAAAGAACAACAGTTCAGAAAAATTCGACATTGAAAAAAGCAAAAGGCAAGGTTTGAATCTCGAAATGTTTACCTTCGGCTTCATCCTTGGCTACCTTGAGCTCAGCATTTTTAAGCCGGATAGCTTTGATCTCTCTCCGCACAGACATTTTTTAACAATTCCTGGTTATAGGAACATACTTTCTGTAAGTCAGAATACCCAAAGTCAGAAAGCTACTTAAGACTCGGGCTAATATTTTTTGCTAAATATCAGCACGAGCCTTGGGGGCTACACTAGTTCGTTCTTTGGCATCCTAATGAAATCATAAACCAGGATTTCTATATCCTACTTTATGCTTGGGGGCTAGAGGATATGATATAACATAAGGTAAAAAACAAGAGTTGGAATTCCGACTTACATATTGTTCGCGGGTGAGTTTGTCTAATCCCGCGTTCACCTCAGCTGCCACCTTCTTGGCGAGAGTAAGAGGAATTACTGGGGCTGTTGGAAGCTCGCCAGTCCTGATCCTCTCGTCGCGAAGGCGGACTTGGGCGAGAAGGTCAGAGAACTTGACGTCCTCTGCTTCTTGCGCTTCCTCTTCGGGGGAAAGATGGCTTTTGTCCAGGACATGCCTGGCCAGCCGCTGGATCTCCTCTGCGGACTTTCGGGATAAGCCAAACTTGGAAAGTCCGGGGTTGCTAAGGAGGTTGTCGGCGAAGACTTCAGCCGAGGGATCATTACCCAAAGAGGGTTCACCCTTATCTTGAGCTGACGCACCCACAGTGACGTCAGTGTGCGATCTAAGGATCACAGGCGCCGTTGGAGGAGCCGGATCTTCTGCAACAACCGGAGAAGGAGTAGTCGCCGATGTTGCAGAAGGTTGAGGGGCAGGAGTCGGAGTCGGAGGAGCCGTGGCAGGGGAAGCTATGGTAAGCTTCGTCTGTCGCAGGGGCTTCGCAGGAATCCCCTTCCCCTTACCCTTGATGAGAGGCTTTGCTCTGAGAATGTAGTAAAGTCGGAAACATTACATCTCAGAAAGAAATTCGAGAAATGTACAAAGGCGGAAATTGTGAATGAAAGTTACCTCTTCACAACGGGCACTTCCTTTGTGCCAACAGCCACTGTTGGAGCTTTGCGCTTCTTGAGCGCAAGGTCCGGCAATGGAACCACTTCAGTCTCCTGAGAAAACTCAGGAGGATATCCTTCGAGTGGAGCAAGCTCCGACTCGGGGAGATCAGTAAGCTGAAAACAACAAAACATATCAGCATTGCAGTATATAACTTAAAGATTGAAACACGTAAAAGGTGTACTGATGGAAGCTTACCGCTACCACGGGGTTTTCCGTCGTGTGCATGTCCAGAGAAATCTCCGGAATTTTCCTCTCGATCCGCTCTTTGATCAGCCATTTGATCTGGCTTATGTAACCTTGGATGGTGTAGGCTTTGGGGCTGATGCGGAGAGAGTCTTTTTTGGAAGACGTGATGGAGTGCATCAATCTATCCCTGTGGTACTGAAGTGGCTAGATCCGACGTGAGACCCAGCACTGGACTAAGTCGGATCCTTTCAGACCCTTGTGCTTAATAAGATATTCAATCCGCCTCTTAGCAAGGATCAGATCGTCGGTGAGAGACGGAGCAGCCTCGTCCCAGGAAGGCTGGGCCGTGGCGGCTCCGTCGACAAAAGCCGGCAAAATAGTAGCTTTGCCGGGAGCCGGAATATCCCTATGATAGAAAAAAGTGGTTGGCCATTGTTTAACCGAGTCACTGGCAGAAATTTTGGGATATGCCCGGTCTCGTCTAACAGAAAAACTAATAGTACCGGTGATATAAGGAACACCGGCAGTAATGGAATTTCTCCGGACATGGAAATAATACCGGAAAAGAAGCAAACTCGGCCTAATGCCAAGAAAGCCCTCGCAAAGCGCAGCATATGCGCTCATCTCTAGAAGAGAATTGGGAGGAAGATTATGGAGTTGAACTCCATAGTGGTCAGTCACCTTGGAGAAGAACTCCGAGGGAGGAAAGAACAAACCTCGGTCCAGATGGGTGCCGAAGTGGACACGCTCGCCCTCGCGCGGATTGGGGACGGTTTCGCCGGAACCGCTCTGCCAGTTGCCGGCAGCGAGAGGCCCCTCCTCCACGTTTTTGAGGCCGTTGTCGTCGAGGGCATAGGGGATCCAAATTCCCCGGAAGCTCTCTTTCTCCGCAGATGCTTCCACCGACGTTGCTGCCGCCGCAGCCGCCAGAGAGGAAGAAGATGAAGCCATTTTATCTCCGGTCAAAAAGGTGACCTAAAAGTGGCGGCGCTAGGAGCTCTGTGGGAAGAGGACGAAAAGGCTCTGGGCGTGATGGAGGATTGGGAAGAAAGGAACGGCGAAGGACTGGTGGAGAGGAGAAGAAGGAATCTAAACCCCTTATATCCACCTACCTGCGCCAGGATTCGTGCAAACGCTACAATGTAATTGCCACGCATCATGGAAAGAACTGGGAAGGGCCCGCGTGATGATTGCGTCGCCTCGATCTCCACGCACGCATTGAAACGGCGCCTCAGTTCCGCGAACCGCGGACCCACCCACGGTCGTGCTGACGGAACGTCTGTCAGATGATGTGACTTGACCATGTTTGTGTTAGGTGGCGTTAGAGACCAAGTTCCGGCTTAGTTTAAAAGCGAGCTGGAAAATCCGAGTAACTGATTGAAAGGTCCGACTTACTTTTAAGACCCGGATCGTATTTTTTGTTGTAAAGTTTCAGGAACCCTTCAAGATTCTGCAAGCCGAAGATCGAGCTGGACGATGATAAAATCCGACTTTGGATCTTGGAGGCCTCCGGGGGCTACTTTTGGGGATATACTTTCCGGGTATCCTCACAGATCCTCACTGACCAGGGTGGCCCACTTCGGGTTAGAGCTTTGCTTCATGGGGGGCCCAGTTAGGGAGAGAAGACGGAGTCCAATCCGACTATGGGAAGGCCCAGAAGACTTACCGACTTTGGCCCATAATGTTACTTGTATTTCAAGATGTACTCTGTAACCAACTCTTAGTCGTAGCCGGATTGATCTCTCCTGTAAACCCTGTTCCGGCTAGCAGGAGTAGGGTCCGACCAAAGCCGGCGGATTCGAACCTGGGTAAACTTGTGTGCTCACCGTCCCGGAACACCGTACGTCTCACACCCCTCTCTCCCGCACGCCTCGAGGACCCCCGCATGGCGTACTTGTCCTCAAACCGACGACACATGTGTGTTATTTCACATACCACATATGGATCCACCAGTATTATTGAATCCACCAGTGTCATTGCATGTGTGCTCTCTTCACAATCCACCTATGGATCCACCAGTGTCATTGGATGTGTGTTCTTTTTACTAACAACAACTAGAGTCATTTCATGTGTGTTCTTTTCACATACCACATATGGATCCACCAGTGTCATTGCATGTGTGTTCTTTTCACAATCCACCTATGGATCCACCAGTGTCATTGCATGTGTGTTCTTTTTACTAACAAAAACCAGAGTCATTGAAACGTGTGTTCTTTTCACATACCACACATGGATCCACCAGTGTCATTGCACATGTATTATTTTCAACTACATCCGTTGGCCACAAACAATCGGGACGCAGAGCTAACCAGCAATCACTCTAGGCTTCTAGAAGACCCGATCCCCGATTGTTAGGCGTCGTTTGATCGGGGTGCATGGACGATAGTGATGTCCTTCGCGAGGGCGATCCGCGAGAAGTCTGTTCTGTGAACTGATTGGCAGTGGCTACGACACTGGGCCTACGTCCTTGCCCTTATCCCCTTAACCTCGGGGCCGAAGATCAGATCGTGTTCCTTCATCGCCATGGAGAGGGAGAGGCCCAAACTCAGCTTGCACGAGGCTCAGATGTTCGCCCACTACGACATACTCGCGCCGCCCTTCGCAAGGCTTCTGGCCGGCTTCGAGCTTAGCTACGCTGGGGTTCCTGTCGCGCCGCTCTTGCGCGACAACGCGTTGGCGAGGCAGATCGAGGAGCGCCGTCGCCAGCTGTCGGAGCGGAAGAGGGCAATGGCGCGGTACTCGCGCATGAGCGCGTACTGGCGAAAGCTGTTTAAGAAGGAGCGGGCTGCGTTGATTGAGCTGTGCGGAACCCACCGGCGGGAGATCCACCCAGATCTGCGCAACCCCGAATGGATGCAGCGCTTCTAGGCAGTGCCTGGGCGTACGACCTCCACCATTATCGATGCAGCGCACCGTGAAGAATTCATGAGGAGGAGGAACGCTGTCGGGAACGTCGGCATCGATTCCGACGCGGAGGAGGCAGGCGGCGACGCGGACAACATCGTCAATGGTGGAGACTGCGGGAGCGTCATAGTCAATTAGGGCCACTTAAGCATAAATTAAATCTATGTACGGTATCTTAATGCGATCTTTGGATCTCGGTCACTTGAGTCATGGTCGATTATCATCATAATCTATATATGTTTGCCATGTTTTAGTTGTCTTTGTCTTTGAAACTAGTCGATTGAAACTCGTATGATCCTGAAAATAAATTTCGCGCGTTCCTGGCATATCTGATGGGACAATACGCTGACTCTGCTCCCAGCACTTGATGGCACAACCATAATTTGGAGTGCACCAGAGGAGAAGGGATCGAGCATGTTGTAATAGTGTACTACTCCTGTCCAGATATAACTGACTTAGTTTTTTTAGATATTTAATAAATATGTCTATACCCAAAACATGTCTAGATACATGTTTTAGGTTTCTCTGTCTTTCAAACTAATCAAAAGTCGTCAAATTCTGAACACACAAAGTCATTGCGTTCACACCTGATGGGACAATACTCTGACTCTGCTGCTTGATGGCATAGCCATAATTCTAGAGTGCACCGGAGGAGATGGAAATGCAAGGGAGATGAGAACTAGTAGCCGTGTCCAAACGCAGGTAAAAAATTAATTAATAATATTTAAAAAATTATAATCTGGTACACATGACCCCATCATAGACATGTTGCACGCGCCAAATATAAATAAAGATGACACGACTAGTTTAGTTTCAATGATATAATTCAACATACGATGTTACTGTGCCCGCATCTTTCTGCTCCTCTTATTAGTCTGCTAGCCCACTCTGCATTAAGCATCAGTTGATGAGGATACAAAAAAAATGATAAAATGGCAAATAAAACAATTTTTAAGCTTACCTTTCATTCGGAGAATCGTACAAAGATGAAATTGGCAGGGATTTATTATTTCTCCTGCAGTTGGCCGAAAGATCCTCAAGAACATCCTCAATCACCCATGTAACTTCTTTATATTCTAATACACCTCCATTATTTGCCATTTCCTCTCTGTTCTGCTTACCATTTTGTTTCTTTTCACACTCTTTTCTCGCTGGCACCTCCACTTCTTCATAAATTGGCCGCTTACGTACGTTTTCCTCCGAATGCTCATCACCGTCTTCGCAATGCTCTTCCGCCAGTTCTGACTGAGAAGCCTCATTTTCTGCCACCAGGGTGTGAACAGGGATAATATCATGTATAACTGGATTTTTGCACAACCTCTTGATATGTCTGAATCCGCCAGAACGTTTGCATTTCCTTTTCCTAGCTCCTAGCCTTGAATCTTTATCAGTGGAGGCTTCGATCCTTAACTTTCTAGGCCTCCCAGGTTGCCTCCTAAGAACTGATGGTTGAAATTTGAACCCTGGATCGACAATCTCCCAATCATTTTCATCGGCCATAGGTGGTACGTTTTCTGCATAAGTTGCAGCAAACTTGTCCACAGAGAAATAGTTGTCGATATAGTTCTCTATTTCAACTCCGTTACCTCTAAGCTTTAAGATGAAGTAAATTGCATAGTGACATGGCAGACCAGTAATCTGCCACTGCCTGCATGAACAAGTCTTGTTTCCAATGTCTACAGTGTACCTCCATTCACTTCCATGCTTGTATTCTGCATAAACCTCAGCCAATGTTCTGGAACTTCTGACCAAACTCATCTTTATCGTTATCATTGCCTTGGTTCTTGCATTCAGTAACATAACCACCTTTGGAACTATTTTATGGCCTAAATTTTTTATTGCACAAATTCTTTGCCTTAAATCTATCTTCACGATTATGCACTGTCTTATTACATCCAACAAAATAACAATTCCAAGTGTCTTCATGCTCGAAATCTTATCATTGAAACTCTCTGCCAAATTATTGTAAACACAATCCACCTTCCTTAACTCACCAAACTTGCTTCTGGCCCATAGCTTGTTGTGATGTTCTTCAAGGTATTTTTTCACCTTTGGCACTACATACATGTTCTGCAAGTAAGTAGCATGCGTGCTTGCGGTGTATGTGTATGCTGATTGCCACAAGTCCTCTTCAAAGATCTTTCTTTTGAACTTATTCGTGAAGTTAGTAGCGAGGTGCCGCATGCATTCCCTACGCTCAACCCCAGGAAACACAGCATCAACAACATTCTCAAGACCCTCGCATGCACCGGTGTGTATCACCAAGCCTTCAGGGTGACCAATTATTTCCCGTAGTCTCTGCATGAACCATGTCCAGTTTTCATTTGATTCACCCTCAAGAACAACATAAGCTACGGATAGAAGCCAATTATGCGTGTCCAAAGAACAAGCAGAAGCAACATGTCCCCTGAACTTCCCTGTTAAAGAAGCTGCGCCTATTGCCAAGTATGGCCTGTAGCCGTCTAGGAACCCCTTCTAGCATGCCTTCAGGCAGACAAAACATCTCTTGAAGCATATCTTATCTTCCTGCTTATACCTGAGCCCCCTCGAGACCTTTTCTCTCCCTTTCACAACCTCGTAATCGATGTCAACAACACTACCAGGTGATGTTTTCTCTACCTAAGCTTTGAAACTATACAATATATGAAAACTGTCATTCCACTTGCCTTGAATGAAGCCTAGAGCCATATCCTTCCCATCAAAGACTCTGTGGTAAGGAATCAGAACGTTAAACTTTTTGCTAATCTTTGCTCTGAGTTCAGCAGGTCCAATATTATGATACTGCCTCACCCAGTCAAGTACAGTAGCAGCAATCCACTTGGTAGTCGTCGGTATAATTTTACCACTTAAAGAAGTATTAGGGCAGTTGTGTTTCTTCGTGTTTACTTTGATCTGCATTCGATAAGAATCCAAATAATTCAGAGCTAGTTATCAGCAGAATAAATATGAGAAAGACTGAAACTAAATGTATTACAACCTGAAATGGCTGTCCACCCGCATTGGAGATGCATGTAATCTCCATTTACACACATTACTTTCCCTACAGTGCACCCTAAATCTCCTTTGGTCGCTCTTTTCAATGATAAATTCGAACCCAACTCTGATTGCACAGGTTGCAACTGCATATCTGCAGTCCTCCACATTATCAAAGACTGTCCCCTCATCAATTGTAGGATTGTCCCTATCAGAGTGTATCACTGGCCTGTCCACGTCTTCGTCTTCGTATCTACATCCCATTTCCACATCTTCACATTTCTCTTCCTCATCAGTCCCATAGTCAGGCTCAAAGTTCGAATCAACCAAATATTCCCTACTCTCCATCCTATCAGGGTCAGCAGCCACGTCTGGATATGCTTTCTCATCATCAACCGCACCGCCACACATTTCAGTGCCTTTATGCTCGCTTGACAAAGCATCATGCTCAAGGAAAAGCTGTACAGACATCCTGCAGTTACCAACACATATCCTTGCCATCACCACGGGACTAGAAATGCTAATTGGGGTATGCAGAAAAGGAATCACAGTTCTTACCCTTCAATGTGGATGCACGACACCTTCTCCGGGCTCCATACCTCCAAAGCTCTACACCCCGCTTCCTCTCCCCCTGTTTCATTGTCCTCTGTGCTCTCCAGACTTGAAGGAGATTCCGTGCTCTCCAGCCGCGCAGGGCCCATATCCGTGCTCCCAAGGCTTGCAGGATCCATCTCCGAGCGGGATCCGGATCACCAGCGTCGTTGGGCCCCTAACCCAATGACCGACTCTTGGTTTTCGTTTCCAGACGCGCCTGGGCGGCGGCAAGGAGACAGGGCAGGGAGGGGAGGAGACGTGAGGGGATGGTAGGGAGGGAAGGCGGGAGGACGACGACCCAAGGGGACGACGAGAGCGGTGCACGACTGAGCGGAGTGGCGGCGGTAGGAGGAGAGGAGCGGAGCTGGTTGTGACAAAGTAAGGAAAATTGCACAATAATGTGTTCGTGGGCGGCACCAGCCCTCGAACCTAGGACGCGCGCCGTCGAAGGTGGAGGAGGCGGGCCCGCCAGTCAAAAAACATGCCACCTGTCAGCGCACTATGCACGGGGAGCACTTCATGGAATTTTTTAGCAGGTCCACATGTCAGTCTGTTTGATCAAAACTTGCATGTAGTGCATGGCTGGTTCACACGCTAGTTCTGGAAAAAAGCCCGTTGATCCAAACTTGAATTGGCAGTTCCGCTTCTTCTCCCCTGTCTCCTCGTCTCCTCGAAGTGGCAGTTCCGCTTCGTCTCCCTCGTCTGATATCATCTTCTTCTTCTCCTCGTAGTGGTAGTTCTTCTTTCTTCCTCGATCAAAACATTCCCGCACGTAAGACATGGCCAGTAGCCGGATGAAGAGGAACTGGTCCGATCTCCCGGCCGACCGACTTCGCAAGATCACCGACTACTTGCTGGAGAAAGAGGAGTACGTCGACACCTATGCTGCTTGTCGGGAAGTCTGCACCGATTGACGCCGCACTTTAAAGGTGCCCGAATTCCATCTCAACAACTGGATCATGATAGATGACACACTTCCAGACGCTGGCGACTTCACCTTCCACAACCTCGCCACTGGTCGTTTCTTTAGGACAAATCTAATGGATGTCAATCGCAGGTTCACATTCACATCCGATATTTATTGGTATTTTCCATTGTAAACATCTTAGTGCTAACTGATGCCCTCTTTTTCCAAAAGATTCTACTTCGTCGATGTTTCTCGTGGCGTCATCGTGCTTGCTCAGAGGGTGGAGCCGTACCAGATTCGGCTTCTGAACCCAATCACTCATAAGTCTAACACTGAGTTTCAAGCACACATACCATCTGATCTTCTACAATCTGTCATCGTGACGAAGTCCCCGACGATGGTGTTCGTTTGCACTGATTATCCAGATCATATTGCATGGGCCGATGAGAGCACCCCAACAGGGCAAATCAATGGATCATTTGGAGAAGGATTGTATTCGCCACCTCCTGATACGCTTCTGGTCTGCATGACGGCATTCCGAGGGGAAGTATATGCATTACTTGAGAATGGAGACATCTTGTCGACCAACATCCAGTTAGATCAGTGCACGAGCACTGTCACGATGGCCAAAATAATTTCGGCCCCAGTCTTTGAACAGGTACGCGGAACCTACAAATTTTACCTTGTGGAGTCAGATGGTGATCTGCTTCTTGTGTTGAACCGGGATTTCGCCAAAGGGCAACCGGTGTTGTACTGGGTAGACACGGAGAACCGCTCTCTCGAGGCCGTCGGTGACATTGGAAGTCGTGCCCTCTTCGTTGTTTACAATCGGTCTATCTCCATTGACACCAGGTTACACCCTATAGGCAAACCCGGTTGCATATACTACAGGAATTTTATTAGACTGTACGATCATGAGGTTCAAGCCTAGGAAGAGAAACCAACAATGGTAATGTATGGCTTAAGTCTGGAACATACACCGAGGCCTTACCCTCTGGACGAGATAATAGTAGCACATTGTAGACGGAGAGAGTTCTCTGAACATGTGTTGCAGCACGCGGGAGCCGCCGCCGACGAAATATATAGGGGAGAATGAATCCTATATTCATCCTAGGTTATTTGCTAGTATTTTCAGGTCTATTTTTCGAAGTAGAAATTTGTACTGTATTTATATTATTTCGATGAGCAGTATGCGTATTACCTTTTAGACAAAATTGTAATGTATTTAAATTTAGTACTTTCAGAATTCAAAGTATTTATTTTTAGTAGCTTCTTTCAGAATTCTCAGTGTTCGACATGGGCATCAGCTCAGCGCCGGAATTCAGGTTCCACATGGAAAATTGCACAATAATGTGTTGGTGGGCAGCACCACCCCTCGAACCTGGGATGCGCGCCGTCAAAGGTGGAGGGGGCGGGCCCGCCAGTCAGAAAAAATGCCACGTCGGCATCCCCTATTTCTGATGCCCTTTAAAAAAAGAAAACACGTCATGTCGTTATCCCCTGTTTCTGATGCCCTTTAAAAAAAGAAAACGCGTCATGTCGTTATCCCCTGTTTCTGATGCCCTTTATAAAAAAGAAAACACGTCATGTCGTTATCCCCTGTTTCTGATCGTGTTGCTACACTCGACGGTACATGGTGGCATATAAATAATATCATATAAACATAAGGGCACAGTCGTCAACATTTCTAAAATGAAACCGGTCCCGTCTCCTACCTATCCTGGTACATTGTCTGATGAGGTGGATAGCCACGACCTATCTTTTTAATACGTTCGCACTCTTGCTGAGAAGGAAAATAAAGATTGAGCTATTAATGCAACGAGTGTTGAATTATTACCCTCTAAGGAAATAGGAAATGGTTATTTTCACGCGTGCGCATAGTCTAAACCTACTGTTAGTCTTTCACTCCCGTTCTCCGACTAACCATAGTTCACCTTACGCAGCTCCTCCGCGCCGCACCAACTAGGGTAACATGGTCCTGCCTAAGCAGCCGCCGTCTCCACCGCGACAGCCGCCGAAACTGGGGTATTTAGCCCCTCTAAGGCAGGTCATGAAGCTCTACTTTAAGGCCGGTCTCCCATTGCCCTGCCAGGCGGATGATTTCCCCGAATGTGCTGAATCGGCCGCGGCGGCGACTGCGGCGTCGTCGGCGCCAGATGTGACAAGCAGGGCCAAGAGAGCGATGTGGAGAAATCACGCGGCGGCATTACGACATCCTCTAGGCAGCGGGAACAAGGTACATATCAAATCCTTCACGAGAGCATGCCGCCACCGAGGGTACACACCCTCAAACAGGGCAGCACCAAGGTCTAGAAACTCTCGCGTCCACGCTTCGGCGCGGACTACCTTACCTTAGTGGGGGAGGCTAGGAGCACGCCGTTTGTGGCAAAATACGCTCCATCCTATGCACCGTCGGAGGCCATACCATGGCGGTGACCAAGCGTCTACACTCAGCATGCTGGATTGTTCGACAGCCGGAGCCGGCGGTGGGATCAGCTCAGCCCCGAAATTCAGGTTCGAGTTCACACGGACCTACGATCCCGGGAAGGAGATGCCGAATTTCAGTTTCGAAGAAATCGTTGCGGCGGCCCGGATGGTCCAACTGAACCGGGACTGGCGCACGTAAATCCCTCGTGCATGAACGATGCAGATTTCTTGTAGTTTGGCGGGAAGGCAATAGATTAGTTTGGGTTAAATGATCAAAGAACTTATGTACTCTCAAGGAAATTGGCCAACCAACTTTTCTGGTGGAGATCTGTAGTTTCTTCAGTGTAGAATAGTTAAGTTCAGACTAAAGAATGGCTTTTGTAGATGAAATGCTGACGAATTGTTCTATAAACTAGTAGGAAGTTTAGCCCACTTTTGTGCAGGTATAAGACCCTTTTGTATGGAAGTACTAATGTTGTAAGCAAATACTATCAAGTATCTATTTCCTTCAATTACTAGTCATGGTTCAATCCAGTTAACTGGCATCTTTTTATCCCAGACTATAGATTTTGCGTCTGCTGTCTGTGCTGTAAACCATTTTTCCTTTGTCTTGTGTTGCCTGCAAAATGGTCCTACAGTTCAACATGTTAAAAATGTATCTACATTGTACTTGAAGAGGAGATGGTCTACATTTTCATGGCATCCACAAAATTGAGATTGCTCATTGCCAGAGTACCCTCTTTTCATGAGGTTGTCCTTGGTTATTCACAGAAATTATAAAGCACGGTGTTCAACTACGTCGATTCAAACTATTACACACACACACTACATCAAATTAATTACCCACACATACTACATCGATTCAAACCATTACACACACATACTACTTCAAACTATTACTACACACGTACTACATCGATTCAAACTATTACACATTTTTAGTCGATGCTAACTTCCTGCTACGCTCTCCATACTACAAATTCATTAGCCACACATACCACGGCAATTCACTAGAGCTCTGTCTTCACTCGAGGGAAATCAGAACCACCAGCTCGTCCAAGCCCGGTTCCCCCACCGAAACTGTGTGTGCCGTCGCGAAACAGTGGTGGTCCTGTGCCATCGATCCTTCCAGGCCAACACTACAGGCGACGAGGACGCTTTCTGGCAGCATCTTCAGGGCCCTGAATGCCATGTACCGATTCCAGAACCTCCTCCAGGTGGATGATGACCAGGTGCTTCCAGCAAAGCTGTCGCCCTGACCTGCTTGGAATCTGCACCTCGTACATCTTAGGAACGACGTCAGGATCTTTCAGCCACACCTTTACCTTGATGACCCATCTGTCGCTCGGTGGCACGATTTCCAGCAGCTCGCCGCCAAGACTACTGACAACCTGCTTGATGGCCTCCAGCTCCCAAGCATCCAATGGGAGTCCGTCAAAGCCGAGTTTGGAGAAGAAACGAAGCTGCCCCAAGCGATCGTCCCACCCACAGGCGCGATGCCAACGCATGAAGCTCATTTTCTCCCCGCAGCACTCGAAAGAACGGGAAGAATGCAGAACGCGCTCGGTGTCTGAGCTGTTCTCGAACCGGACGAAAAAATCGAATGGCGGCGCACATACCTCAATGTTGACCTCATTTCGTCTGATCCCAAAACGAGACCTGAAAGCCGACAGCGACTCTGTCGGTGACACGGCGGGACGGACGCCCAGCACGGTGGCCATGAGAGCGTGGTCGTTGAACTGTTGTGCTAGGGCTACCATGCCTGGGGTGCGCGGAAGCACACGACTTCCCAAGGCCGGTCACCGTCCTGCATCGCCCGACGGGACGCGCTCCGCCGTGCGAGAAGGACCAGCCAGAGGCGAGATATTAGTCCAGGGACGCGAAGCTCCGATACGGCGGACGATGCAACGACAACGGCTGCGAGCTTTGATTAGAGGCGTAGAGGTTGACCGGACATGGCAGGGATGCAAATTAGAGCAAGTGCGAGCTCCGGTCTGAAACGAGCAGCCAGAGCTGAGCAAATGTTATGGGGAGGGGAGCAGAGGAGAAGACCAGAGCAGAGCAAAGAAATAGATCTGGTGCACTAAGGGATCTGGTCCACACAGGGGTAAGCTAGTCCATGACCGCAAAAGATAACGGGGAATACTGACATGGCGGGCCAAGAAGAGTTGACCTAACGGCAGTATTTGAGTTCAACCGTTTTTGTCTGGTTCAAACGACCGTTTGGCCGTTAGATTTGTATTCACCCCCATTTGGCCCTTCTAGACAATTGGCGATTCTACTATGGCCCCTCCGCGCGATTGATGACAACTCGGGTACGACGGTGCGCTCACCCACCAAGTTTGGTACCACAAACGAACATTCCCCTAGTAGAATGAAGAGGATGGAGAAGTTTGCATTTGCTTCCACTAGAACATTGAAGATTTGTTATATCTTGAAATAGAGAAGACCAACAACAAGAGATTACTGATTACGCTCTTTGAGAGAACCCTTCGGTAAAACAAGGACGGAAGTAAAAGTCTCGAGGGCTAACGGCCACTTCTGACTTCCGTGGAATGAGTGAAATCACATTAATCCACCAATTCAATGTACAAGAGCGAATGATAAGAGTAGTGGTATGGTCATGACTCCATCCCACATCCCACACCCAAAGCATTACTTTACACATGAATGGAAAACTATGCAACCCAACTCCCAAAACAGACTGAAGAACTTGATAATAAGAACTCGTGGAGTTCTATAAGAAACAAAGATTTGATGAAAATGATTCGTCGAATCCAAAGTAGATGAGGATGCTGATGTTGTCATCATGTTGGAAGTTCCCAACTCACGAGAAAAGATATGAAGGAAGATCACTAAAACATATGATAGGTCCAACAAATAAAATAGGAAGAGCACCAAGGTCTTGAATAGAAGAATTGCAAAAGATGTGAAAAATCTTCATGGCATCCGGTGGATTGAGGATAGAAGCTAAAGAGAGAGAGTTTCAAAAGGTTTCTTCGATGAGCGAAAAACCAAACATTTTCTCGTCCTTCTTGGAAGATCCGAGAGAGATTTAGCAGTCTCGAGAAAACTTCAGCGGAACAACGATGATAACTTGCCAAACAAGGAAAAGCTCCGGATTGGATTGAAGGTGGAGGATGGAATTAACAATTGACTTGATGATTCGAGAATTATAGCGATGTATTTAGTAGAAGGACGTGGCCGAGATAGGTGACTTCAGGAATCTAGAATTCACACTTTGAGAACTTGGCGCGCAGGCGATGTTCACGAAGCTGGAGAGAAAAAGATAAAGAAGATGTTCTTCCATGTCCTTCCATTGATATAGAATATGCGAGAATATCATCAAGATATACCACCACGAGTTAACAAGTTATTTCAAGAATACCAAGTTCATGAGGCAAGAGAAACGAACGGATGCTCAAAACACTTTCTGAGCTCAACGTTCTTTGAAAGATCAATGTTACGAGCAAGGATTTGTGTTGTAAAAGATGCATTGGATGTATAGATTATCTAGCCCTTCAGATGATAAAAGGGATACTGACTGTTCGCCTGGTTGATCGGATCACCGGTTGAAACGAGAAGAGATTTGGTTAAATAAGCGATGATAACTCATACATTTAAACAAAGCCACCAAAGATGAATGGATGAGATTCTCCTATATCAAAGAGAACCTTGCAGATATAGAGTTCAAAAGATATGGAGCACAATAATCGGATGACAATCCATCATAGTGCCTTAAGAAATCTCCGGATTCGCCAAAGATACTTGAATATGATATAGATATGATCACGGTACAACTCAAATACACAAACCACAATTATTTAGAGAATTAGATTTATAGCAATAACCATATTCCACTCATAATAAGCGTCATATAGCAATACCGAGAACCCAATTACAATGACAAGCATCGGATCAATGCAAGTTATGTGTTTACTCCAAAAGAATTTGAAGATGAAGTAAAAACTCCAGATTGAAGCGCTGGTAACAAAAGATCAAGTTAGCATGGTCACGCCGACAAAATAAGGTGAATAGTGTATCACACATGACTGAAAAGGAGTGTGGAAACTACATTGAGGAGGATGCCGCCGCCACGCTGGACGACCCGGACCACCTCGCGACCGATGTGGTGGCCACAGGGCCGGCACCCGCAGCCGCCTTTGTCATCTCCCTCCATGCACTCGCGGGCCTCCGGACGGAGAATACTATGCTGCTGCAGGTGACGATCAATGGAGAATGGCTCATCGCAATCCTCGACACGGGCTCCACTCACAACTATAGCCGTCTGGCGGGGAGCAGTTTCGCGTTACCGTCGCCAACGGTGACCGTCTGACATGCCAGGGTCTCGCTCAGCACGTTCCCATCATCATCGGCGACGAGCACTTCTCCATTACCTGTGTTTGCATCGACTTGGGCTGCTTCGACTTCATCCTCGGCGTCGACTTCCTACAGATGCTGGGTCCCATCCTTTGGGACTTCGACACCCTAACGATGATCTTCTAGCACCAGGGTCACCGCGTCCGCTGGGAGGGCGCACATGCACCTTTCCCAGGGAGACTTGCACCACAGTTGGCGGCAGCCGCCGTCGACAGGGATCACCCCCTCTTGGATAGCTTACTACAGCAACACGTCGACCTCTTTGACGAGTCGCAGGGCCTCCCCCCAGCCCGGGTCTGTGACCACCACATGCACCTTCTGCCGGACACAGCGTCGGTGGTCATGCGTCCGTACCGCTACCCCCAGCTGCAGAAGGACGAGCTCGAGCGTCAGTGTGCGATCATGTCGCTTAGGGCATCATTCGGATATCGACATCACCGTTCTCCGCTCCGGTGCTCCTCGTGCGCAAACCCGATGGCTCCTGGCGCTTCGGCATCGATTACCGCGCTCTCAACGCCAAGACATCTAAGGATAAGTTTCCTATTCCCGTCGTGGATGAGCTGCACGGGGCACGGTTCTTCACCAAGCTCGACCTCCGCTCCGGATATCACCAGGTGCGGATGCATCCGGACGATGTCGCGAAGACGGCCTTCCGCACCCACCATAGCCACTTCGAGTTCTTGGTGATGCCCTTCGGCCTCTCCAACGCCCCTACGACATTCCAGGCACTGATGAACGACATGCTACAGCCCTACATGCGCCGGTTTGTGCTGGTTTTCTTTGATGACATTCTGATCTACAACACATCGTGGGCGGGGCACCTACATCATGTGGCCATCATCTTCAACGAGCTTCGAGCGCATTGTCTCCACCTCAAGCGCTCGAAGTGCTCGTTCGGCACGATGTCCATGGCATACCTAGGCCACGTCATCTCGCTGGATGGTGTCACCATGGATGCCGACAAGGTCACGACGGTCGCGGCGTGGCCCACTCCCCGATCACCCCGGGCCCTCTGCGGATTCCTGGGTCTCGCCGGCTACTACCGGAAGTTCATCCGCGATTTTGGCCTCATTGCAGCGCCCCTGACGCGGCTCCTACGCCGCGACGCATTCGCCTGGGATGCGGAGGCGACTGAGGCGTTCCAGACCCTCAAGAAGGCCCTCACCACGGGGCCAGTCCTTCAGATGCCTAACTTCGACAAGCTGTTCGTGGTGGACTGCGATGCCTCCGGTGTGGGGTTTGGGGTCGTCCTTCGCCAGGGCGAGGGGCCTCTTGCTTTCTTCAGCAGGCCCTTCGCCGCTCGCCACCACAAGCTCGCCGCCTACGAGAGGGAGCTCATCGGCTTGGTGCAGGCTGTGCGCCATTGGCGCCCGTACTTGTGGGGATGGTCGTTCCGCATTCGCATGGAAGTACTTGCTGGATCAACGCCTCTCTACCGTGCCGCAACACCAGTGGATCAGCAAGCTATTTGGCTTCGACTTTACCGTCGAGTACCACCTGGGCCGCCTCAACACCGTCGTAGACACGCTGTCTCGCCGCGACGCCGACCATGAGTCGGAGGACGCCATGGCAAGTGGGACGGCGTTGTGCATCCGCTCCAGCCCCTACTTCGCCTTCATCGACGACATCCGCCGGGCCACAGCCACCGCGGCAGACACGTAGCTCCTACGACAGCAAGCCAAGGCCGACGAGCTGGAGGAGCCCTGGCGCCTGGCGGACGGCCTCCTCCTGCACGAGCGTCGACTCTTTGTGCCGCACTAGGGCGACTTAGGAGATCAGGCGCTTTTGCTGGCCCACTCGGCGGGTCACGAGGGCGTGCAAAAGACCCTCTACTGTCTCCGTGCTGATTTCTACATACAGGGCTACCATGCGCTGGTGCACGACTATGTGCGGCCGTGTGTGACGTGCCAGCGCAACAAGACGGAGACGCTGTGTTCTGCAGGCCTGTTACAGCCGCTTGAGGTGACGTCTCAGGTGTGGGCGGATATCTCCATGGACTTCATCGAGGGCCTGCCCAAGGTGGGTGGCAAGTCCGTCATTCTAACGGTGGTCGATCGCTTCTCCAAGTATGCACACTTCATTACGCTTGGCCACCCTTACACTGCCGCCTCCGTGGCATGGGCTTTCTTCGATGGCATTGTCCGTCTCCACGGGTTTGCCTCTTCGATCGTCAGTGACCGTGACCCGGTGTTCACGGGTCATGTTTGGCGCGATCTCTTTCGGTGGGCGGGGGTGAAGCTACGCATGAGTACAGCTTTCCACCCTCAGACGGACGGCCAATCAGAGGTGGTTAACAAGGTCATTGCTATGTATTTGTGTTGTGTGACAGGTGATCGTCCTCGGGCATGGGTGCATTGACTCGTGGGCGAGTACTGCTACAACACCTCCTATCACTCCGCCCTACGTGCCACCCCCTTCGAGGTGGTCTATGGTCGTCCTCCTCCACCCATGCTGCCGTTTGAGCCCGGGACGGTTCGGACGGAGGCCGCTGGCACCCTACTTCACGACAGGGACGAGATTCTGGCGGAGGTGCGCCAGCGTCTTCTTCAAGCTCAGCAGCTGTCCAAGAAGTACTACGACAAGAACCCCCGGCAGCACCGCCGGCCCTTCCTCCACACCTTGATGGGCGTCTTCTTCCTGTTTCGGTGAAAGCGCTGAAGGCTCAACAGAGCCGGGGCGCATTCTTGTTCAGTGGGAGGGTCTTCCGATAGAGGACACCACGTGGGAGCAGCTTGAGGAGTTTCGTCAGCATTTTCCAGACTTCCAGCTCGAGGACGAGCTGTTTGCGCAGGCGGGGAGAGATGTTATGACCGGCATAACCTATAGTCGGAGGAAGCCCATTAGTGGGCCTAATTAGGGGCTTGGCCCAATTTATCTTTATTATAGAAAGAGTTGTAATCAGATATTTAGAATTAAGCAATACACATATTTGTCGCCGACTCCTTCAGGAGTCGGAGTTCCCTAACCCTAGCCACCTTGCCCTGCGCCGCCTCCTCCTCCCTCACGCAACCACGGCGCCGTCACGCCGGCGCTCGCGCCCAGCTCTCTGCCATCTTCCCTTCCACCCCTACAACTTCCACCCTAGGCCTGGTAGGAGCTCAGATCCTATCAGCACTACAAGTACAATTAATTGTGGGCAATAGCACAGAAAGTTATAGATGGTGTTAGATGAACAAAGGATCAAACATACAGGAAATTGCAGTAGAAACCTGTCTAGACTGACTTTGAAACACGGTATGGTTCCAAGTGGCATGCCAGTTCAAAAAATAAGTTACACAAACCGTGTCCACTTATCAAGATCGCGGGTAATTTCCAGTACATAAAGATGTAAATTAGAAGGAAAATGCATAGCAATTTCCATAGATCGCGGGTATTTTGAAATGCTTAACATTCACGTCCAAGCTGCCTTTGCTTCAATTTTCTAGACTTTAGACAAGGAGTTCATAATTATGCTACCCGCGTCCTACGTCATACAGACCCATTTAATATATCTTTGTAACTAGATGTATTTCGTCACTAAACACAAAAACAATAAGGGACTTAGCATTAACAAACAATTGATTCTGTGCACCATTCAAATAGGTGATTAAGAAGTAAGGATGTTGTTTACCTTGCAGATAGGAGTAATGTGAATCATATCTTTCCTCTGAAGTGTGCACAATATCTGACGCATCCTGAACTGCATGTTAATCCCAGATGTTAATTACCTTCCCAGTTATGGCATAATATGAAGTGAACATAAATATTATTACAAAGTTGTCGGTGTATTGTACTCAATCTCCTACCAGCAGGATGTTTTATTGAATTTCTCATGGTGCCGTTGTGCAGGTAATATCATAACTGAGTCAATTTCAAAAGAAACGCGGTACCTAAAGTGGGAGATATATGAGAAGATGAACATACAACAATATGGAAGGAAAATCAGGTGTGGTGATTAGAGATAATAATGGAATAATATACTTGTGGCAGGCAGTACATGTCATGAATTTATTCCTGATGTGTTAACTGCTGAAACATATGCTTGTAGAGATGGAGCTAAATTAATCAGAGGCATAAACATTAGTCGAGCTATTATGAAATCTGATTCACTGGAGCATGTTTCGCTATGAAAAAAAAATTCATAGAGCTAGTATTCTTCCTGTTTTAGAACGGATCCAAGAGTTGGTAGAAGGCTGTAACTATTTTTATATTATGCATGTAAAGAGAAATGCAAATTTAGCTGCTCACAACATTACCAAATTTGCATCTTGTTCTGATCCGGACTGTGCCAGATATCACAAGTGTTGGAATACATCCTTCAATGTATTGAACAAACATGTAATCTTAGTGATAATTATGAAACCTCTTGGCTGACTCTCAAGAAAAAAGCTACCAAGGTTAAGTAAGCTGATATACCAGGTGTCAGAATACATCGTTCAATGTACTGAACAAGATGTAATCTTGGTGATAATTAATGAAACCTCTTGGCCAACTCTCAAAAAAAATACCAAGGTTAAGTAAGCTGAATGCGGCAGTATGCTTCAGTATAGGCACATACGCTTCTAAGCAGACTGGACAGTGGTTCGGGTATTAACTTGGTAATAACTAATTGTGCAAGACACCCAGAAAATACCTAAAATCAGGATTATGTAAGGTTTTACGTCAGAGATACAACAGAGCAAATTTGACCTCAACTACAAAGAATTAGACAACAATTCAATCACCACGGCTGAACTAAAGGTTCAGAGATAATAAATTGGCTGCTATCAAGAATGTAATAAATAGACAGAAAAACACATACACCTGCCTTCTAATTTCCCGTTTCATTCTTGCAACTAGCTGCCAGTACATTTGCAGAATATTCAAACTTTAGACTCCTGAAACCAACCTATAGATATTCTGACGCAGCTTGCTATGTTCTGCCTAATGAGAAGCCCAGATGGGCCATACACACGTCATTACTTTGCAAATATGTGGACTTGTTCCATTTGATCTCAAACTCTAACAAGAATTTCTAATTACTTTACAACAAGCTATTCTTATGTAGTGCTTCATAAATTGCAGTGCTTCAGAAATTGTAGACTATTCATGCTATCCATCCTAGAATTCCTCGCCGATGACCGCGGTCACAGGAGGGAGCGATCAAGTACAAGGAAGGGAGGAATCAAGGCATGTACCGTCTCAACGTCACGGGGCTCGACGGCAGCCTGCTCTGTAGAAGAGCTCCCAACCGAACAACAGGATAGAAGAGGTGTTGGCAGTCTTGGTCGTGGTCCCGGCCGCCATGGCTGTGGTCACTGTGGACGAGGACATGTACGATAGCAGGTCGACGGTCTCCCAGTTCGGCGTGAACGCCGCCGCCACCGCCCCATGGCGGTCGCCGGCGAGGTGGCATGTTGCATCCCGGTGGATGTTCTAGTAGGACGGCAAGGCGGGCTATCACATCCCGGCGGCCATGCCGGAGGCGCAAGTGCGGAACGCTGCAAGGCTGCCGTCGCGCGAGGTAGTTCTAGGATGAGATGCTGCTCTCCAGTCCTAATCAGCTAATCCATGCGAAGGAGATTGGGAGAAAGCACCTAACATTCTCCGTGTGATGGACTCCGGTGTCCTTCGCAGCTTGACGCCGTCATGATGCCGTGGGGAGAGGGAGAGAGGAACGAGGCTTCAGATCCAATCTCGTCTGATAAAGCACTAATCACGATTAGTTAGCGGGAAGTTTATTTTTTTTGCCGCAACAGTACTGGACGCGATTATTTGTGGGAAAATACACTTTATTTTTACTAGTAAAAATGCCCGTGAGTTGCACCCGGAGAATAAAAAATCTAAAATGCTTGAACAATTCATGATTACCATTGTCCTCTTTGCGACCATCATCTGAGGTCACGTTATTTTGTATTCACGACGCACATGATCAATTCTAAGAAGATGAAGTCTCAAGTCACTTGTTTCATCAATTTGTAATATCGTAAACTTGAAATAATCGTCACCCTTATTTAACTTTAACTTTGTACATGCTCTATAGAGAAGTTCTTTGCCAACGTTATACCAACGTCAAGAAATTTTGCACTTTCTAGATGTTGGTGTGTCCACGTACGTCTACTCCACATATTGTGTCATATAGCAAATTGTGTCCACGCGTTGCGATGGGAAAATCAGTTTTATGCATAATTTTTTTTAGCATGACCATCTTTTCAGACCTGCGTAACTCTAGCCTTTGTTGGACCTGTTATCTTAATCTTTTTTATTGATATATTATTTATTATACTATAGCAAAAGAGCCCGTGTGTTGCAACGAAAACGAAATGAATTAATATATGCATAGAAACTATAACAATTTACCAATCAAATAGGCTAAAATATGTAATTAAAAAATTAAAAATAATTTACCACTCAAACAACACAATTCTATATTAACTGCTAATCAAAATGTAACCTCACTTAGTTGCTAATTGTTACTCCTATATAACATGCAATGACAAAAAAACTTAGTACCAATATTAAATGCACATCGCACTTAGTAGGTCTGTTTTTGCAACAGATATAAAAGATTTGATGTATATTTTATTGGTAAAGAAATCCTATGATTCACTTTGGTCTTTCTTTTATACCATTTGAAATATGATCAGCTTAGTTGCAATTGAAAAACTCTGATTCAAAAAAAACTAAATTAGAGGCGGAACATGCATTTTATACCAAACTAATTATTTATTTTGTACTCCCTCCGTTCAGAAATATAAAATGTATTAGCTTTATGAATCGAATGTATCTAGACGTATTTTAGTGTATAGGTTTATAGAGGTTCGGAGTGAATCTATACACTAAAAAACATCTAAATCGAATGGAAGGAGTATAACACAATGCAAAAGGAATATCACGTATGGGTCACAAGTAAGTGTAGGACTGCACTTTCTGTTACCAAACCGAGTATTCATAAATTAGATATAGCTAGTTTTGAGGTTATTTGTAAACTCATAGACTATAATCAGTATATCTATCATTGATGCAGAATTGTTGTTTTTGTTTTATGCATATTCATGCATCATGTATCGTATTTAGTTTTACATAAATTATATTTATAGCCCGTTCAGCCAAGGTAAAATGGTCCAGTGAAAAATCTAAACCAAAAATTGGTGCGGACGAACCTACCTCAGGAGAAATTACAGTACAGATAGATAGATAGATAGATTTTTGTGTCGTGAAGGACTTTTTGTAGATACGATCTTGATATATTGACTATTATCACCTATTTTGAGGTCGACTTAGTTATGGTAGAATAAATAAGACTTGAATAAAAGTATCCTACAAAATATATATGTTAATCTAGTGCAATTCATTACGATGTCACCAATGCTTATATTTGTCAAGTAAATAATATCATGGCATTTCAGGGCAACATAGGGCTTTAATTATGATGGAGTCCATAATCACGCAAGACGCGACACACAAAGAGAAAGTACTTCATCGAGCAAAATCCTCAATCTATTGTTCCTCTTTGTTGTTTAGGTGAGCCCTCGGTTCTTTGGCAATGTTCTTACCCTTCAGTTCGTCCTCTACATCTGCGCTGAACACCACTCAATGCCTGCAAGTTTGCCGTTGGTTGCTCGTCCATCCAGACACCTCACTCTGCTATTTATCGACCGCAACCTCGCCTAGCTTGCATATCCTTGCACGCACAGGAGCTCACCTACTCCTGCTTGTTCGCACGCTGCCGCCTCCATGCCCTTCTATTTGTAGCAGAACAATGCCGGTTGTTGCTGCTTCCTGGCCAGGTTACCTTGTTCAAGAAGTCTGCTTCCACGTCAACGACGGTGGTGATCAGTGGTGCGTCTTGCTCTCCATGCGACGAATCGTAGGCATTACGATCCTCCTGCAGAGCCACCAGCCCTTCCACGGGTGCCGGAAGGGGCCCAGTGGCGTTCATGCATGTAAAACTCTTCAGCCTCCAACTCCGGACTCGTCATCTCCCGTGATGACAACAGCGGCCTCTTCCGCGACTTGGATCGAAGCTCTAGTCATCAGAGCTGACCAGCATGATCATCTTGCACTTCTCGCCCACGACATCCTGGACTTTTCTTCCTTCCGCCATGGTCGCGCTCGCTCCCATTGTTCTCGCTCGATCTCTCCCCGAATCTCTACCTCGCGTATATGTGATATTGTACGGAGTAGCCCTCAATTTCGTTGGTAAGCTTGTATCGATTTGATGCAGGGCAAGCGATCACTCCCATATTTATTGGCTCAGATAAGGCAAGATACGGACTTGGGTCTTGTTGGGATACTCAAGTTTGGGTCGGTCTCTTCTCTCCAAATTCAGTACGACGCGCTTTGAGCAGCCTGGTCCGTGTTACACGCACAATCCACGGAGGTATAGCAGGCCAAGTCAAAATCGAGACCTGACGTAGGGAACAGACACGGTGCGACGTACCACGAAAGCGCAAAACGCATTGGAAAAAAGCGCAATGCGAATAGACGAAGAGAGAAACCTTTCGTTCTAATTATTAGGTATAGATAGATTTTGCATGGTACGTTTATCGAGTAATAATAAAAATTGGAAAATAATGTGAAACAATATGAAATATATATGCTGCTGACAATAATGTTGTATATATGCTAATTAAAATAATGTTAATAATTTATGGGTAAATAATGTCAATAATTTGTTGGTAAAAGGTTATTTTGTCGTGAAAAAAGCCAGATCCGAGAATCATAGAGAGATGATTTGATCGGCCTATCGTAGTCTTCATCCTCTCTCGACAATCCTCTCTAGTTACTCGAAGGATTAGGCCATTGGCGACGAGCGCTCACTGGCCGAGATCGATGTTCGCGCTGTTGCTAAGCGTACAAGCTAGTTGTACACAACAAAATAGAGACACACCGCTACGCTGTAAAGAGAACTTTGCACAAACAAAGTTTAAAAGCTAAATTCACATTTTTTAAATTTTGAATTCAAAATTCAGTTTTCAAATCTGCTCGGGATCCCGTCGACATTTCTAACTGAGCCATGGGAAAAAATCAAGATTCAAATCCTTGTTCACAGTTACATGGTACCGCTCAAGATTAGAAGGAGCTAACCTCAGTCCTATATAAACTAGTATATTCCTTTAATCAGATCGTTACATAGGGTATAATAAACAATAATAAATATCATGAGCGATAGGCTATTCTAGAGAGTATCGTTGCAATATCTTGTTTCCTTTTCGCAACACTAAGAGAATGTTAATATAATATACGTATTACCACGGATATACAACTTGTCACGATATGTAATAGTTATCGCAACACTATAAAACCGAGGAAAACAAGTATGCTATTACGACCAATACGTGTTTTGTTGCAATAAGAAGCCAAGTTTTGCAACAACTGTAGTAACTAACATGACATGGCTAGATTGTTGCAATATCTCGACGGATATTACCATAGAGGTTAGTTTTATTGCAATACCTAGTCTCTATGGCAACCAAATGACCAATTCCCGCAATGGAACGTAAATGTTGTAATATCCCTGACATATTACAATAAGTACATGGCCTCTATTGCAACAAAAAAGTACTTAGCGTGACAAAACAAATGTGTGGCAATATGTAGGCCCTATTGCCGCGAATTTGAATCTTGTGGTAATAGTGCATCTTATTGCAACAAAACATAGTTGTCACAATAAATATTGTTGCAATAGACCGGAATCCTTGTAGTGATCAGCAGTGGGACCTGGAGATCCGTACTGACTCCCACACATTCAACGATAACTCCAGTGATCGTGAGAACCTTTATCATTTGTAACTAAATCCTTTTGTCTCGTGATATATTACATGTCCAAGATTCGATCATCGGTATCCTCATACTTAGTTTGATCTCATTATCGACAAGTACTCTTTTCTCGTTCCTGTGATATAACATTCTAGTAAACTCATCACTTGCTTGCAAGCTATGTCAATGTGATATCATCGAGAGGGCCTAGAGTATATCTCTCCGTCATCGGCATGAAAAAAGTCCACTCTTGATCCACGAGCCTCAATATAACACTTTCAGAGTATCCAAACCCACCTTTATAGTCATCCTGTTACGGTGTGACGTTTGATGTTATCAAAGTACTTTTTCGGTGTTCGCAATTAACATGATCTCATGTTCTAAGAATTAGGGTTACTTCGTATGATGTTATAGTAATGTAAACACAATGACTTTGATCATATTACTATACTTCGGATGAGTGTTTATCACATCATTCCACCAATGTTGTGACATCATTATTAAGAACATCTAAATTCCATGATTAGGAAACCTTCATCATCTTGTTAATCATCGAGCTAGTTTATATGAGAGGCATAACCAGAAACTCTTTATTTGTTTATTAAACACACATGTATTAACGTTTACAATTAACACAATTGTAGCATGCAAAATAAACATCTATCATATACTTGGAATATGCTAATAACAACTTTATTATTGCCTCTCGGACATATTTCCTTCAGCTGAATCTGTCAAGTGCTGTTGATTATGTATTTGGAATCTATTGATATTTTTATGTTTCATTCAGTACTTCTGAATCTTTCAAATGTTAGTGAATATGTCAAATGTTCTATCATTTTTATTTCTAAAGTATTTAGTAGAACTAACACTGATGGATTGGTACTTGTTTAGATCAACGGAAGTAGATGGCCATGCTCGTATTTTGAAACATGGCTAGAAGATGGTCTCTCTTTCCTTCTAAATTATTGTCTTGCTACATCTATTGAATTTTAATGTCCGTATTGCTGAATCTGTCAATTCTTTTGGTCATTACCTATACTGCTAAATCGATGACTTTGAAATTATGAAGAATCTATCAAGTGCCATTTATTATGAACTGGGAATCTGTTGATATTTTTCTGTCTTATTCAGTTTTGCCGAGTCTTTCAAATGCGCGTGAATCTATCAAATGTTTTGTCGTTGCTATTATTAAAGTAGTTTTTAAAACTAATATTGATGTATTGGTACTTGTTTGGATCAAGGGCAGTAGATGGTTTTGATCTTCTTTTTAAACATGGCCTTGTCACAATCTAGATTAGACTTGGGCATTTTGGGTTGCATAGGGGGGTCACACAGGCATTGATGTGAAAAGAAGGTACTCAAAAGAAGACTTGATCGTCAGTTTTGTTTGCTCTAATGATCGGGTGTGTCTAGAGAAAAGGGCAAACAGATTGAGCGACAATGTTTTAAGAGCTAAAACAAGAACTGGTTCTCTTTGTACAGCTATTGAATTTCAGTGTCTATATTGTTTGGGGTATTTTGGGTTGCATATGTAGGTCACACATGCATTGATGTGAGAAGAATGTGTAACACCCCCGAATCGGGTCTATGCAGATCTCAACATTTCCCGCCAAAATCCGCATATAAACAATTCAAAGACGCCCACCAGACAGTTTCACGTGGGTGGGTTTTTATTACAAGTAGATACATCACAGTAGTTTACAACAAAATCCACAAAGACTTATATATACAACAAGGACTCGGTGAGTCAAGAATACAAATGATACAAATCATGGAGAAAGACAAATAGTATCAGAGTACGGATAAGATCTAAATGGACTAAGAGTCCTGAAGAATAACTATCGGGGCCCTGGATTAATCCTCCGAGAATCCTTGTTATGCATACACCACGACCCCATGATCAATCTGTCGTATAACATAACCGACAAGTATCAAAGTAACATCCATTACTTAAACGGATACACGTCATACTTTATTTGCCATTATGGCTACATCAAGCATCATTAGCGGAACTTCATCAAGCGTAGAGCCCCACCCATGCCTTAACCTACATGCAGCTGACTGGAAGAACGTCCTAACTCGCATAGACGTCAACATCACCTCCTTCTCGAGATCTGATCAAGTTAATAGCCAGGGACAATGTGAGTGGGTACTCTAAATGTACTCGCAAACCACCTTAAGATAATAATAATAATAATAATAATAATAATAACGGGATATGTAGTATGGCTGTGGTAATAGGAGGGCTCCAAGAGAGGTTCTTTTCTCAAATAGTTTCTCTTGTAGATATAGCATCAACATATCTTTGTTGAAAACTTTTGTAAAACATTTTGAAAACCTTTTTGCAAAGTTTTGGAAAACATTAAGATTGGGTCACCCATTTGTTCCTCCTTCTGGTCATCTCATGAACAAACTTATTTCTTTCCTTTCCGACCATCCCATGGTCATAACCTTTCCAAGGCCTTTGCTTTTTTAGAAATCCTTTTTGAAATCAAAACCAACACCGCTTTATAGCAACCTTCCCAACCGTCCATGACCGTGGACACGACTATTCGAATAGATTTATACTCTACAGAGGTTGTACACTTTACCCACACCATCTGGATACCCTGCCCTGATATCGCATAGATCGTGGGTCGAGTAACTGGTCAAGACCTTCAGAATGCCCATTCCAGTATAAGCACCTACCCTATGAGTTGTTCCCCTCAACACCAGGACGTCGGGGACCGTGGATCAACCGGAGCGCCTTTTTCACTGCACACAATGTGTGCTTTTAATGAGAGGCTCATAGTAACGCATGGCGGCCTGCCGACCGTTCATTTCTTCTCCGGATCGATGCTTCACATGGACCCTTATAGGAGAAGACCCAACCTCTAGAGATCAAAATCTCCGTAATAGTTGTGAGGCAACTCATACCAGAGTAAAAAAACTTCGAGTCTAGCCCCTTCCCATCTAGGAGTAATGCGGTTGCACGGGTTAATTGTTCTTGCAAAACTGCAAAGAACCGGGTGCGTTTAACCTTTTTCCTCCATCTTTCCTTCAGCATTTTTTAAAACAAAACCTTTTTCCTTTCTCAAACTCCTCTTAGTAGGTCAAACCTCGATAAGGTTTTATCATAAAACATTTTGTAAGACTTTGCTGGGGTTTTCCCCTCCTATAGCTTTGCTTCGGCTAAATCGGGGTCTCCAAAGGGGTATGGTGTTATACACCAACTATCATACTAGGGAAAGTAGGCGTCATGAAGGGGGTTATACTTAGTAGTAAAAATATGTAATGGTTTGGAGGATCCAAGCCACTACCATATATAACTCATCATATATTAAAGAAATACAGTTTCATAAATAGTAAGCAAAACATGCATAAGTAAAACAGTAGGACAAGGCTTACGAGCAAGAAGGTGGCTTGCCTGGGATCAGCAAACTGGCAATATATATCCCTAGACTTCTTCTTAGAATACCATAATAACTAATACTCACAATCTTCTTCAGATCTTTGATATAATCACAATTATCGTCCTTAGGGATCATACATGCAAGCAAACAAGGGCACAATCAACACAAGACATACAAACAACAATACAATACAATACATCAAGAAATTGAACAATACAAGTATACCATTCAGTAGGTTTTGAGTAGTTGAGTCTAAGGCAATTGGAATTAATGGAAAAGCATTGGTGGTACTTCTTTTATGAATTAAATGTCAAATACCTCCTAAAGAAAGGGGTTTGAAACCAAGGCCTGGGTATGTATGATATCTCTGTGTAAAAAGGGTACCATCATATATAAAATGATGAAATAGAACCAACAAAAGTGGTTTCACTATTTTATCGTTTTTATTCAATTTCTTATGCGTTTTCTAGTGATAAAAGCTCTAGTTTTAGTAAATAATACACAAGGAAATATCTGTAGGTCCAAAATTTATTTCCTTGGATGTATTTGTGGAGTTTTGAGTACTTAATCACTGAGTGTTGGATTCACTTCAAAAAAAATTCCAGAATGCCCTTGGGAAAATCCCAAATTCAGTTCTGGATAGTATTTGTCTTTTTAACTAGATTTATTCTACAGGTCTAACTAGTATGATGCCAAAGGCATTGGATAGGTATTACAAATACCTACCCGTAGGAATTCAAATCATCATTTTTGGAGTTTTATTTTGTTAGGATTTATCTAATGGTAATACCACATATAGACGCGTTTAGTTCATTAAAAATACTCTGAAGCTCAATAATTCTTGAACTCCTGGATATAGATATATATTGAGGTACCACATAACTGAGAGTTGGAATGAGGTTAATTCAAGTCATGGTTTGGCCTAGAGAAATTTCTAAAGTCAAATATGAATTGTTTTTGTTATTTTTGTTAAAGGAATACCAGAGCTTAACTTGGCATGAGATCAATTCTAGGTAATAGGTATTTCAAAAAGCTTCTAGAGGAAGTTGGATTCATTCGAACTGGAGGTGTGGATCTACCTAGGGAATATTAATGCTAACATAGACACCTTTTATAAGATTTATTGCCAAGATATAATAAACATTAATTTTGGCAAGGTTCTTGGTCTGCATGTTAAAGAAAATCCTTGGGAACTTGTATAAATTTAGTTCTATCCAAAATCTATGAGTTTATATTTTCATTCTAAATTAAACTGGTGAGCCATAATCTGATCTTGACTAAAAGGGAAAAAATGAAAGGAGGATAGAATCGGCCTGGGCCGGATCTGAAGGAGGGAAGTCAGATCGACACTAGGCCAGCCCATTTCATGCTTGCGTGTGGGAAACCAGTTTGAAGGGCTGACAGCCGGGTCCCGCCTGTCAGCCGCAGCGGGGTAGCGAAGGGGTATCTGTCGATGTGGGCCATCCCATCAAGTTTTGATCGATGGATTACAACCATCTTCTACCTCCCGACGCAGACAGAGGGGCAGAAACCATAGGGGTGTCGGGGAAGGTGCGGGGTGGCTTACCAGAGCACCGTGAGGCGATAGAGAGGAGCCTGGGCGATGCAGCGCTCCAAGGCGAGGCCATCGGTGGGCGGGCGAGGTGGGGGTTTGACATCGGGATCTCGCTCGCCCGTGCATGCCCGCGGAGAGAGCTCAGGAGCTCACCGGGGCACCACCGGAGCATCTTCATGTCAAAAAGAAAGGCGGGGTTAGGTGGATCTCGCCCGAAGGGGGTCATGCAAGTAGTGGAAGGGAGGGAGAGGGAAGGGGAGCCGACCTTCTTGCTTGAAAGTTTGCAGCACTCGGGCGGTTTTCTTCTTCTTGTTCTCAACAGAGTGAAAGGGGGAGGGCAAGGAGCTACGGGGTGGCTCTAGGGTCGCGTGGAACCCAAATGAAAGGAGGGTGGAGGCGTGGAGTGGCCTATGGCCAGTTTCACCCGAGGGATGGGGTGCATGATGGATCGAGTCTGTTTTGGACCAGGAGGAGGGGCGACAGGGATGCATTGGTGGAGAGGGGTGGTGGGAGCGCGGGGGAGAATTCTGGGTTGTCTCTCCCTCGTTGAGCATGGTCGAGGATGACCGGGGTGGAGTGTGGGGTAGAGGGAAGAAGCGTGTCTAGGGTGACATGCTCACAGCCGGTTGGGGGTACTCGGGGGCGTTGGGAGGGGTAGAGGACAGACAAGGCGTGCCTGGGGACTAGGACAGATGCAAAGGGAGGGTGGAGGTTGGTCAAAGTGGTCCAAAAAGATGGGATATGAGTGGGGGGTTTAAGAGATAGAGGATCACTTCCCAATATTTCTCTCCTTCTCTCTCTTTGAGCCAGGTCAAGCCCATGTGGGGCTGGGGGAGATGGTACTCGACCAGAGCATAAGTGAGGAGTGTGGTGATGGTCAGTTGTCAAGGTTTGGTTTTTGGAGGTTTTTTTAATATTAGGTTCAAATTTTATAAAATGAGAATAATGTTTCAAAGCAAAGTGTTGATCATGGCAGGGTGATGCCAATGACATCACGGGGTGGATATGGTCAAGAGTTACCAGATGGAATTGTTTGGGATTTTTATGAATATTCTAGATCCCCCTTTTAATAATTCTCCAAATAGTGTTGAATGGGTTCTATTGAGTTCATTTGAGATTTTTGAATTGGGCATGATGGTTTTTTTTTATGTGATATGGTCCTAAATATGGGTTCACACAGAGATTTTCCCCAAGATTTATTGAGAAGGAAAAGTAATTAAAACAATTATTATTCCATTTCTTCCATTTAATAAAATGGCCCAAAACAATTAATAGAACTCTTCAAAAATAATTATTTTTGAAGTGGGAAGATAGGGTATGATATATATGCCTCAAATGAGCCTAAAGTTGGAGGTGTGATTTGGAGAAATAGAATTGTTCCTTTATAGGGGAAATTTTGGAGTTTTTTGTCTAATAAAGGAATGGTTTTGGGGACAAATTAATTATGGATGACCTTTGCTAAATTTATATCTATATGGTATATGATGTCCACCATATGTATACACCATTTAATACCTTGGGTTTTGAGATTGACTTGATTTGGGTAGAAGCAGAGGAAAAGAGGATCTTAGGCGTTCTTAATTTTAACCCTGCAAAACCTTGCTAGACCTTGGAGCTCAGAGCTCCCTTTGGGTCATGGGATATAGGGATAGATAGACCAATTTATGTACATCACCATGGTACAGAAGGTTTAGGTTGGTGAGGATTAAGCTTCCCTATGATTAATGCCAAACTTTGAATAAAATAAGGGTGCCATAGTAGATTAGCAAGTAGCCTCAAAACCATGTGGTTTTGGGAAGCACAAAGCTCCAATTGAAACAAGTGAATTAGGGAGTTATATATCTTCATGATTAGATTACAATCATTCCAAGAGTTGGTCAAAATAAGATAGTATGAAGATGTGAGCTTCTGCCCAAATAGGCATGTTGATAAGATGTGCAGAAGAGATTATTTTCTTACCTGCAAAACCATCAAGAACAAGTGTGTTGGGGGATGATATAGCCAAGGGAAAGAGTGGGCCTTGGTAGTACTTAAGGTGGTATACAAGATGGTACAAGTGCATTGTCGAAAATTCACAAGGGTTGGTAATGAGGGAGACTCAAAAATGGCATCTTGAGAACATTTCCAGACTTGGTCATAATTTGGCAGATTTAGGGTTTTTGACTAGAATATAAGAGTTAGTGTTTTTGATGGGTTGCAAGGGTCCAAGGCATCATAAAGTGGATGATTTTGAAGTGTAGATAGAGCCTAGCTTGAGGTAAGGATGGGTATGTTGAAAGGTTAGAGTTTTAATAAGGGGAGAGTCCTTGGTATCTCTACCAAGAGTAGAATTCAAAAGTTTAACAAAAAGGTTTTGGAGAACCTAGAGGTAAGAGTAGTTGAAGGTTCTATCCTAAATACATAAGGATATTATGTTATACAACTCTCCATAGTTTGGTCAATGGAAGCTACTAAAATAGTTAGTGTTGCAAAGGCATCTTGGCTCAGGTTTTTGAATTGCCAGAACATTTGAGAATATGAAAATAAGCCTAGAAATTTTTGTTAAGTAGCCTTTGTAAACTGGGGGGTTAAGGTAAGGAGTATATCCTCTACTACACATTTAGATGCATAAGCACAATTTAGACAACAAACAAATACTTCAGCATTAAATAAGAAAAAAAATTCCCCCTAATTTTGCATTCTAGACAACTAATCAGGGTCGCGGAAATTGGGATGTTACAATAACCAAGCCCCGTCCATAAACCCTGCCGAGGCCAAGCCGAAAGGGTAACCTTGCTAACATCATCAATCACATACCTGTCAAAGCCAAAGAGGTGCCAACAAAGGGCAAAAGAAAACAGAAAGAGAGCGGTCAATACTGAGGCCAGTACATGGAGAGTCTAGAATTCGGTGGTCCTTGCCTACATAGGTATGGTGGGATCAGCGGCAGCAAAGCTTGCACTATCAAACTTATAGATACGTGCTACAACTTTGGCTATTAGAGCAAGATAAGAGAGTGTTATATGGTAATCATAATATAACACCAAACATAAGCCATCCAAAGATTTCCCCCTCAAAGACCAGTCGAGGAAGTCCCCTTGCGGAACACACACGGTGGCAATTTTAGTTAAGCAGGTATGTAGTTGATAAGGCTAATTACTAGTCATATTATAAGAGGCATACCATTAGTGGCATTGTCTATGATCATGACACCGTACTCCTGAGGCATCCATAACCGTGGACACACGACTTCTCAAAAATATTTACCCAGGAGGGGTGCACTACTATACCCAAACACATGTTCAACCCTCCAGGCAACATATTACGCATGCCTTTCGATTCTCACAACAAGAATGGTCCCATGACTACGCGCAAATCCAAAGGTATCACCTACTGTATGGAACCAACCTACAGGTACGATGATTCTCAAGGAAGGCACAACGTTTGCGCCTACTGGTGGATCGGGCCCTGTGGGGTAACTTGTACACACCGTGGGTGCCGCCACCGTGTACCACAATTTATGTATGCAAGCCATGGCAGTCCACCGAACTATCAAGTCTGAAGAAATATTCAACTCACCCATATCCAAGGACATATTATGCGTATGCACCAAATGGAAAACCAATTTTGTGACCCTTTGGATAAACGAATAGTGTCGGTAGTTGAGGGGGTGGGGGTCCTAGGGGGCCCACATTTGGTTAGCGCGATCAACTCAGAACTAGTATTTTAGAATGAACAGTTCCTACGTCGCCTCAAGCAATTCCCAAAGGTGGTCCCTGGGGCCTTATCATTAGGTGAAACCATAACCATAACCAACATCACATTTTTATTTATCTTAGCATCAACCATATCCAGATATCACGGTTCACCTGTATGAGAGCAGTACTAAGCAGGCCTACGACTCGCGAGGGCAAAGCTAGCTAATCAAACAAGGCAATAGGATAACCAAGGCTATATAGTAGAACAGGTAAAATAAAGGGAACGATACTAGAGCATCGATAATAAGGATAGCAATTGTCGTGGGAATGACCATGGCAGTCTCTACCAGGGGTAGCGATTGGAAGGATTTAGGGAAAGAGCGAGTCGTCATCTGCGGTGCGAGATTGAGGGCAAATACACATGGATTTACCCAAGTTCACCCCCGTAGGGTAAAGACCTGCTCCAGCTAGATTTTATTATCGGCGAGTGCATTACAAGGGTGGCGAGCTCAGTGGCTAGGCAGCGAGTCGCTTGGATGGGGTGTATGATGGAACATCAGCATAGAGAGTACCCTAGGGAGGTTTATATAGGGGGTACCTCGCTAGGGTTTACATGATTACAACTGAATCAATTAAGGTTTTGGAGGATTTGACCTAATCCGAATGGGCCTCTAGCTTCCAGTCGCCAGGAATTTCCTTCAGTCACTTTCTAGTCGCCGGCCTGCAGGCCCACTCGCAATGGGCTTGGTCCAATCGAAACGTCCTTCTAGGTATACCTCGTTCGGCATATCCCCATCAGTAGTCCCCGAGGACAACGGTGGTTCGGCACAGGTGTTTAATTGGCAGTCGGAGTAGGCGAGTCCGGGTGGACGCCTAGTCGAATCGGCAGTGGACTCCTCGAATAAAGGGAGAAATTCCTCAAATGTGTATTCAGCTGCAACATTGGTGAGTGGAAATATGCTCGAGCCGCCATGCCCAATCGATTGGAAGGGGCAGGTAAGCAGGCGAGTCGAGTGGATGAAGTTGGACCGTCAGCTTGGTCAAATTAGTCATTGGGTAATTCCAACGGTAACTTCGACGAATTTATCGTGAGGTAACGTCTATCCAGAGATTGGCGGGTAGCGCCCCTTTATAAGGAGAATGGCGGAGGGAGAGGCAGACCTTCTTCGCATTTCTCCACCCTCGCGCATCCTCAGTCTCCAGATTCACTCTCGATCCAAAATTTCCGGACAGAGTGATCCCTTTCTTCTCTCGATGGCACCTCCAAAAGATTTGTGGGGAAAATCAAAGTGCACCACCGCCACCTTGAAGTTCTTTCAAGATGCGGGGATTCTCTATAAGGGGAACTAGCAGATTCCTGTGGCTGGCGAGACTGAGCTAAAGCCGCGCCCCGATGAATTTATCTGCTTCCATAGCCACCTGGAGAGGGGTCTGGCATTCCCCACATCGATCTTCTTCCAGTAGTTCTGTGCGTACTACGCGATCAAGCCGTCGGATCTTGGGTCGCACAGCATCGAGAAACTCGCTATCTTTGTTGCCTTTTGCGAGTGCTACTTGGGGTGTCGCCCCTACTTCCCCCTCTAGCTGGAGCTATTCCACAGCTGCCTCATCCGTGATGGGACGGGCGGCCCTATCTTGGCAGCAGGCGGCGTCACCTTCCAGCTGAAGCCCAAGGCCAAGTTCCTGAAGCTGCAACTACCAAACAAGGCCGTGAGCGAGTGGAAGAAGAGTTGGTTCTACGTGAAGGAGTCAACTCCCTCCGGCGAGGTGCCGCTCCCAGCATATACTGTGGAAAGGAGCGAGCCGCGCAGGTTGTCTACAACCAAGCTTCCCAATGTCCAGAGGATGGCCATAGATGAGATGCATGCCCAAATCTAGGAGCTGAAGGACGAGAGCCTCGAGGCCATCAATCTGTACAGCTGTTGGCTCGGGCGGTGGCTGGTTCTGCTGGCTACCCGAGCCCACTGGATGTACCAGTACACCGGGAAGGGAGACTCCACGAAATCATGCAACGAGCCTTGGGAGCCAGAAGACTACACTGTGACATTGAAGAAGATCATGGAGGCGGAGTATGTCGACCCCAAGGCCGGGCTAGCCCCATACACTGCTGGAAAACGTTAGGCTCCCCTGGTGAGTTTCTTTGCTTATTTCATTCCCAGTCACTATTTTGCAATCGCAGTTTTGCAATCGCTTGATCCGAGTCGCGACTTTCTCTGATTTTGCCAGCTATTCCAAGTGCTCGAGAACTGGATTCCTTCACTGGATGAAGAGGTTCCCAAGGAGCTTGAGAAGGAGGAGGAATCCTCCGAAGATGAAAAAGAAGTCGCGGAGGTGCAGGTGCCGTCATCCGCGGCTCGGGAGACCCGCGGGCAGAAGCAACATGAGATCAAGGCAAGCCGCAGCCTTAAGGAACGTGACTGTGACGTCAACATTGTCGAGGAGCATAGCTCGTGGAGAATGGCGACACTGGCTAAGCCCACACCAAAGTCAAAGTTGAAGTCACCGACGAAGGCCAAACGAGCGGCAAAGCATAAGTTGCCGGCGAAGGCGAAATCACCGACTAAGTCGCTGACCAAATCCTTAGCAATGTTTGAGTCGGACGACGAGTCCAACAATGAAGAAGCCGTTGATGTAGCAAAGATTCCGGAGGACCCAACTCCAATGATGGAATCGGAATTTATGAATGTGGTTGTGGGGATAGAGGTACCGCTCTACGTGATTGAGCCAGAGGCCTCGGCGCCACTGGATCCAAGGGTTGAGGTGGCTGCAGGGTCAGCGACTCCGCCACCAAAGGAGACGCCTGCGTCATCAAAGCCGGAGGTTCTCGTGACCATGGCTTCGTCGGTGGATAAGCCCGCGACGTCGTGGCCGGTGAGCTTGTTGGAGAGGGGCCTCACTCGCAAGCTAGGCCCCGAGTTGGAGAGGCCGGTACATATCAGCACTGGTCTACGTGCCATCCCAGTCGCTAGATAAGTTTGGTGTGCTTTGCATTACCATAGTTTGCCACTTTTGTGTTGTTTCAACTCATTGATCATGGTGAACTCGTAGGGGTGGTCCCAAGAAAATTCACCGTCCATCGGTGGCCAAAGTCTCACTGGTTGACATCGAGGGAGGCGATGATCCCTCCAGGAAGAGGAAGGTAGTCACTATTGAGTTGCTGGGCGAAGGCGGGAAGAAGAAGGAGGGCGACCCTATTGCCATGGAGAAGGAGGGTGCGGGAAAGGGAGACTCCGCGATCCCTCTTGGAGAAGAGGCGACCACCAGCACGGAGCCAAGCAAGGTGGACCTCCCTTCGGAGGCACCAACAGTGGCAACCGGCGCGACAGGGGTGACGGCCGCAACATTCTCGCGCTTCATGGCGAAGGCCTTTCCCGCAGCGGCTAAACTCTGTCACCGCAGGTTCCTGAGATCATTGATAGCGATGTTGGGCAGCATCGTGGGTGCAGACCGTTCCTGGTGCCTTCAGTGGATGACGTCGAACTTCAGCCCATGCTTGGTGCCGCAATCCAGGTATGTCCAGTCCCCGAGGGTCTAGTCGCTGAATTTCAGCGGCTAGACACTCAAAGAATTTGATTGTCCAGTCCTCGATGGTCTAGTCGCTGAATTTCAATGGCTAGACACTCAAAAACTTTTATTGTCCCTGTTCTGACTTAAATTTTGTGTTCAGGGTTTGTAGGCCGAGTCGAATGAGCAGCTGTCTTCAGCGAAGCGAGTGGAGATTGACCTAGAAGTTACTCATGAGGCTAATCAGGGACTCCAAGCGACTGCTGGTTAGCTTATTTTTTCTTGCGAAGTTTCAATTACTTGTGATTGCAATTTGCTTATTGTGATCTTATTTGCCATAGATGAGCACGTTTCCGCAATTGCCAAGGCCCGCGAGGGGTATGTTCCAATCGCCGACCTGGACACTGCGAAGGCTTCGTCGTCTGTGGCAGAAGAACAAGCCAACTCGCTGGCAAAGGAGATGGAGACAGAAAAAACTGCGGTGACCACAACAGAAGAGCGGGGCATCCCACTATCGAAGGAGCTGGAGACATCGAAGGCTGTGGCGACTTCCACTGAAGAGAGGACCAAGGCCACAGTCGTCGCGGCGGCGGAGGAGCGGATGCATCCAACTCAGTCATTGTCGGGTTACAGGGGAACTCCCTGTGCTTGAAAAGTTTATCACGGACAACTGGCGCAAGATTCTTGGTGAGTCTTCTATCTTTTTCCTTGATCTTTGTTTTGGCATTGACAAGTCCCGGAGTGGGCGAGTCCTCGAGCGGGTGAGTCCCCGAGCAGGTGAATCCCTGGGTTGTTTTTCCGCATGAGTTTTGATTTTCTGACATTGCAGCTGTTATAGGTCAAGGAGATCCGGTGGTGCAGACATTCGATGCTGAGCAGTGTGTGACATCAGTGGTAAACGCGACCACCACGTCGGTGATGTGAGTCCAGGCCATTCTCTAGGGCGTTGCTCCCACCGAGGTAATTTCGGGGGATTAACCGAGGTGTGGTGCTACCTTGAAGAGGTGCCCGCGATTGTCGAGTGGATGACGCGATATGCGTTCCACCGCGGTTCCATGATGGTGTTGAGCCTTGGACTCGTGCACTTCCTCGATGATTTTGGCCTTTATGACGTCACCAGCGGGTACCCCTCAACGACTGGCGAGGTTGCAATTGCGGATGTCCTCAAGCTGACCGCTAGGGATGCTCCTTACATGGAGAGCGTGTTGGCGATGGGCGACCTGCTGCCATACCAGGAGAAGCGGGTGGCGCCGAACGAAGCAGAGCCGGCCCATCGCGACTTGAAATCAGAGCAGCCCTTCAGGTCATCACTCACGGGGCAGTTGACGACCTACCCGACAAACTCCAGGAAGCCTTTTGTCCGGGCCAAGGGTGCTGATGGTGCTTCGTCGTCACAACCTGCAGAATGAAGAATTGCATCATAACATAAGTTAGCTTGGCGAGTGGCCTTTTGTAATATTTTGAATGTGAAGAATGTATTTTTGTCACTTTATGAAAATGCAATCGACTCGCGTATGTCTTTGTAATTTTTATGTGTTGAATTTTGGGTTGTGCGAGTCCCCAAGAACATCAGCCCTTTTTTGGAATTGACCTCGCATGTATGTTTGTTGGATTGTATTGGGTTGTTAGGTTAACCGAAGTCGACTTGGCATGGCTAATAGAGCCAGTCGCTTGGCGACCCCAAGGGGTGCTCTATACTTGGTGTTTTCCCTGAGTGCAAATGGGGTCGGTTAAGCGAGTCCCCGAGCATGGTACTTAACCATTATAGTCGCATGCCCAAGGTAGGTGAGGGTGTAATACATTTTTTGAAACATGTCTCTCCTCCTGGCTCGGGGAGCCAGTCGCTTGGTGAGTCCAGGGCAGGCTCTCATAGTTGGTGTGTTCCCGAGCCACGCTAGGGTCATTTTGGAGGAGTCCCCAAGTATCGTACTGTACTGTTCGATTCGCGTTGCGCGGGTGAGGATGACGGGGCACTATGGGGAGCATAATTGGTGGTCTTGGATCGAGAAGCCAGTCAAGCATTGCGACTCTGATGGTGGCTCCAGGTTGGCGTTTTTGTGGACGGATCAAGGCCCGAATACTTTCGGTGCCCTTGACCCGCACTAGTTAGCCGTACCGGTCGCTCAACCAAGGGTTGACTACCATAGTTAGCATATTGCTGTATATACGATTGCGATTGGCACAAGAAAAGGCGAGTAGACACAATTTGTGCGGGCCGGATTTTTATTCCATCATGCGGTAGATGAGTACAAGTTTTAGTTCTATGTATAGAACTTCTAGACGAGATTTATATTCCATGGCCACTCGACGTCGAGCTGGCCGTCACCTCGTGTGTCGATGAGGTAGTAGGCGTCATTGCCAAGGACTCGCCCTATGGCGAATGGCCCCTCCCATGGAGGAGAGAGCTTGTGCATGCCCTTCTTGTCATGGATGAGTCGCAGGACTAGGTCGCCTTCCTGGAAGGTGCGAGTTCGGACTCGGTGGCTGTGATAGAGGCGGAGTCCTTGTAGTAGATGGTGGTGCGGGAGAGAGCTAGGTCGCGGGCTTCATCGAGTAGGTCAACCCCGTTTTGTCGGGTGACCTCGTTGTCTTTTTGTTGGGTGACATAGGTATGATTACTCGGGTACTCATGATTTGTTACCCTAGCTGCATGAAGGCTCGCAGCCCATGAAGATTCAAGATGATGGCCCATGAAAGCATCCGACGGAAGCTTTAGTTGTATTTGGAAAGAAACTATGAATCGACATTGTATTAGAGTTGTAATCATACATATGTAATATATCTGTATACGACTTTGAGACCCGGCCTATTATAGATAGGGCGGGAGAAGCCTATGAGGAGGTACTGAAAAAAAACCCAAGCAATCTGTAATAGTGCTATTCACCAAATAATCAGGAAACTTCGACTCCCTTGTTTGCATGATATCTGACGAAATCCCCAGCGTTCTCTTTTCTGCAAAACCCCAAGTCCATCAATGGGAATTTCCGAGGTTACCCCTCGTCAATTGGTGCCGTCTGTGGGAAACCTGAACGCTGGAGTCATGGGTTCGGCAGATCTCTTTTCTTCAAGCAAAAATCCAACAAAAGCGAAACCATGCCCGCCTACCCCTGTTTTTGTACCCGCCGATTTCAACGGCGAATCCGTTCTCATCATCAGAAGTTTCCACTTCCAAGTAGAAAATCTAGAAGAATCACACCACTCGGCCTGATTCCATCAGGATCGCCGGCTAGGAAAATTGCGCCTACGTCGATAGCCGCATCATCTGTCGGATCTTCTGCAGAAGTCATGATGCAAACTGAAGCAACCAAAGAAAACAAGGAAATCATGGGAGACCTAGAGGACCGTAATGGTCTATACGACGATCTCTCCTCTGGATCAAACCACCAACCAAACACGCCGCACAGATCAAGCTCGGAAAACACTGAACTCGAAGAAAACAAAGAAAGTATCAACTTCGGAATCAGAAAGTCTGAAATCTACCCAAAGCAGGAGCTGCTGGATTTCACTGGTCTCCTAAATAGTGTCTCCTTCGGATCTAACAATGACGCCCCTAGGACATACGAAACACACCACCAAGTGTGTGTGATCAACAGAGAACCTTCGACACAGCGCGACTCTAATGGTAACCTATTATTAACCCCGATGATAATCTATCAGATGACAATGCAGGAAATCACATCAATGAAGGGAATCGTGGAAACGAAGGAGTCTCGACAGACAACCGCATAACCGTAGGAGAAGGCGGATCATGTGGAGGCGAGAGGCAAACTCTTCGGTTACCAGCTGTAGCATGTCAAAACGCAAGGGAAGCAATCTCGGGTGCAATTCCAATGACAGCTGATGCCACACATGACGATTTACTAGCATATCAATACTTGCTTCATCACAAAAAGAGAGAATTTCTAAGGATGCAAAGGCCACTCGATGAAAGAAAAAGCTAGCTGATGAATCCAGCCTAAGACGGGCACAACTAAGTTCTACCAGAGCATCAGGAAGCGTAACAGGGGGAGAACCACCAAGAAGATGAACCTCTCGACTGAATAACATCCATGAAGCCAAAATAAACAAGTTAATTCGAGACTTCGATAATCATTCATGTCAGCGATCAAGAAGGAAACATCAAAGCAAAAACAACCAAGGGAGCAATCATGGCCATACGAACGTATCTAATCACAACTCAACTCGCACCCGACGATCCTCGTGCGGCTCTTCATCACTCAGTTTTAATGAACCTCGGCATGTGGGAGCATCTCTTGCACAGGCCGAACAAGGAATCACGCACCAACCCGACAGATCCCCACGATGTCGCAGCAGCCCTCGGTAGGTGGGGCACTCCCGACGATCACGATCACCACATGGGGTGCACTTCTCAGGATCCGAACCAAGGAACAACACAAGAAACGATAACACGCAGCACATGAACGACATATCTGAAGGGGTTCCGCGTATAAAAACAATAAAATTTTACCCTACGCCCCTAAACCCCTGAAGCTGCCAGGACCTATCTATTAGTAATACAGTAACGGGAGGGGCTTTTCGCGAACTTACCCTTGAAGACCGAAAAGCATTGTCAACGCTTAGGAGAGCATGGTTGATGTAGACGAGCTGAAGCTGACCTCAAGGTCGTGATGAAGTCCTTGCGCTCCTAGGCTCCAACGACTTGAGTGCCTCAAGTGCGACACCTCGCGGGGAATTACACACGTCCGGTGCCTGACGATGACTCCCACTTCCCCGGTCCAGCAGCAGTTGCGGAAGTAGAGCTCGCGGATCCGAATCCCGTAGCGCGACGACGCTCCGCGGTGAAGATGTCTCTCATTCGCGCAGTCCAGACTTGGGACCACTGTCACGAGAGAGAGGGGGAGAGAGAAAATATCAACTGGAGGTCCTCCCAAAAGTGAGAAGACCTTTATTGATTATTGGTGTATTTAATTTGGCCAAATACCCCCACTATATATAGGGGGAGGGGAGGTACCACCTCCCTCAAAGTCCCGGGGTGGGACTAAAGGAGAGGAGGGGGAGAGGTGGCACCGTCGGCCACCCCCATGGGCCCGCGGGGGGGGGGGGGGGGGGGGGGCTGGCCCACATGGGTGCCGGCCACCCCCTTGGCCCCTTCTCCCTCTCTCCTTTCCCCTAATGGGCCCTCCCCCCTCCGGGAATTAGCACATTAAGCCTTTGACCATTTAATTGATTTCTCTCTTTATTAAATAATTATGAATAAATTATTAAATTAATATTTAACATTCATTCACACATTATTCAATCTCCGTGGCTATGGAAAACTTCCACCTCGACTCCGGACATCCTCCAGACTTACCGAAACCCTTCCGGTTTTCTCTCTATTATTCTTCGGCGATTCCACTGATCTTGTAAACACTCTCTAAGCATCATCAAGCCCTTAAGCGTGATACCCCACAGTTTAGGAACACTCCAGACATGGCCGGGACACTCCCGCTCCAATGATCGACAGAGGAACCTGGATGGCCATGTGACCCCTATGCGTTCCACGAAGATCTTTCGTCGTTTGAACCGGGACAATCGTGTCTTATTCCCTTTGTCACTCGATACTTGCATTGCCCGAGATCTGATCAATGAAATCACCATGCCGTGTTCAATCTCGTTACCAAACAATGCTACTTGACTCGTTCCGACAAGTGATATCCCTGTGATCAAATCACACGCTGTGCAGCTATTGGATATAACTTCTTCGAGTGGGCCCTTGAGTATCTTCCCATCACATGGACGGACAAATCCCACTCTTGACATATATTGCCTCTACGGTTTGCTTCGAATAACCACCGTATTACCAGATGGCGTTTGATGCTATCTAAGCACTCTCGGGAGACAGTGATTGATATAGCCTCATTGTCTAAGGAATAGTCTACGAGGATCCATTTCTTATCATCATAACTTGAAATTCGTGACATGATCGGGTCACGATGTTTAGGTTGGGTATTGGTTCATCATCTCATTTCAGAATGAGATGACCTCATTTCCAACTGGCATAAATGCCACATGATCAGGAAACTTGATCATCTGTTGACCAATGAACCAGTGACTAGAGTTTCACTGGGAACCCCTGGTTTTTGTATATCAAACGTGTATTGATGTTTCCACTCAATATAGTTATAGCATGATATAAAACTTAATCATAAACTATATGAAATATGATAATAGTCCTTACTACTATTTGTCTCTTGGCCATATTTCCAACAGTCTCCCACTTGGACTAGAGTACAAATACACTAGCTGCATTTGTTCTTAATCATTGGCATCATATATCCGGTACCCTGAACATGCTTTCTCATGGAAAAGGTTGAGTCTTGGGTCTGTACTTTACAGTCCCAAATCCTTTGCAACTTACTAATGTCACCTTGATTGCCATTAATACTCTATCATCACATGATAGCATCTGTGTGTGTGCATTGTCGCTATGGCAGCAGAACGAGGCCTGCTTCCAGGAGCCTACAGTGACGTTAGATCAACCTCGAGGGATTTCTCATGGGCACTGTGCCCTAGGACACATCATTCTACGTTAAAAGCGAACTAGCCCTGCCATAACATTATACAACACTTTAGATGGTACCCTTATCTAGTATTATAAATGTATACATCAAAACACTAGTTCACTCTATGCAACTTTCAATTTTTTAGTTCACCTCGCTTCCTACTTGTCTTTAATCGGTATTTACAGGGGTTTCCAACATATTCCCTTATAACATAACCCTTTATGTTCTAAGATATGTCATCCTTTATGGATTTGGAAAACATGTCTGCAGTTCTCTACCAGACACTACGAACAAAACTTACCTCAACGTTCTGTGATTCGGACTTAATCACTTTCAAATATTCCTTATTTGGATCACATATTATGCTAAGTTATCATCATAGTTTACTAAGATAGAACCTATGTCTCAACATAGTGGATGATGATCATCCTTTTCTTTCTTTCAACCATTGATGTTCAACTTAACACTATTCCTAATTTGAGTTATTAAGGACCGGTTCCTTAATTAAATTCTATTATGAAACCCTTTACAGAATCTCTTTAAGGAATACTACATAATATCATAATACACCTATTATCAACTTATGCATCTTATAAATCATTATTTATAAGTATTTGCGCTTTCATTCTTAACACACTTAAGAATTACTCTATAAGCTCCCACTCAAAAATATGTCAATCACATATTGTTTTAGGAAGGCTTTTCATAGCTCCCACTCAATTTTATGCAAATTGCATATCTACTCGCTATTTTGAACAACTTCAAAAACTTTGATCAAATATCAAACTTGGAGATTTTATTATGAGATACTAGTACTGTTTACTAGTTTTAAATCCACTAGGCATTTAGCACACATGAATCAAATTCATTTGAATTTGTCCAACACTTGACAAATTGTGCTTTTGTCATTCACCCCCTTTTCCACTATGGATTTGCAGTCATTTGGGAAAATTCAAGTAACACCCTCTTACTTGTGAGATTTAGCAACGAATTGCTTTCTAATCTCAAGTGAATTTTGCTTTTAGGATTTCTCATAATTCTAGTTTACCATTATTTCCTTAGTAGTTCGTAGGTATGTCATATTCCAAGAATCATGACAAATGATTCACAAATGTCTCCATACAAGATATGGATTACATTTTGAATCCTACTTTATGTAGTAAAAACACCAGTGGGGAAAACACAATGATCAATATCATTGATTCTTTCCTTCTGTGAAGAGAATCGTTCAGGAACGTTGTCCGTTGCGCTTCTGAACACTCTGATGCAGGGTTTTGAATCCTCATCGTGTTTTTCACTAATTTCCATTTGCTTCATAATCGAGAAATATCACTAAAAGTGAGCTTTCTTAAGAATGCACCAAAATCCAAGCAGTACGAATCTTGCTTTCCTTTTGGTTTCAGCTATTGGTTTTGTATTCAAAGTTTCCAATGAATACGCTACAAGGACTTATTCGCTATTGTTTTGGTTATATCGAATAACCCCAAAACTTTCATGAATTCAAATGGTTCACTACATTATAATTGAGTGCTAACTATTTCTAACTAATGGTCTCTACATCTACACTACAACGATTTATTTGGTGCCTTCTATTCACCCAGTTGATATCTAATATCACATTGTGATGCTTTGCATTTTGACGTTTCAAAAACGCTTTGCATTCCACAATTTCTTTTATGCCATTCTTTATAAAGTCGAATTTCATTAATGTTGATCAAATCATGGTAATTAGATTCTCTTTTATATTTATACCCTTTGTCTATGAATCACTTTGATCAAATCAAATAGTTTCATATTCATGTTTCCTTTGGTAAACTTGTTTACACATTTAAATAATCATTTAATGATAATTACCATTTTCGTCAAAACACAATACATGGAATATGTATTAACTTTCAACAATTCATTAAACACTTTGTATTCAAGTAATACGCGGTGTTCAAGTTAATTTGCCGAACTTAGGCATGATTTATATGTGAAAAGAAATCGAATGGATTTCACATATTATCACATAACTTTGAATTTAAACAATGGTTTTTCATTCATTAATGAACATATCATTAAGTTGGGTATTTTAAACAAGGCATTTTAATATTTTACAAATGTTCATGCATTATCAATTAGTTTCAAACAACAAGGATAATTCACACATAATCAAACAAGATATGAACACGAATAGAAATCATTCATAAAAGTGGAACAACTGTTTGTTACAAACTCATATGAATAACCGTCTCACGAAGTGCGAGACACACTAAAGAAGTTCACAATCTCCTGATTACAATAATAATCCTAAACATAAACTAAGTGATAAATGTCGAGGGAGAGTGTCGTCGGCTGTCATCATCATGCTCGCCATCAACACGCAACGTCACCTCCTCTCCAGCAAGCACCTCTCATGTAGAAGGACCTGTTTTCAACAAAACAGAACAAGTATCAGATATACTTAACACTGCAATGTGTTTGCAAGATTATAACATTTATAAAACTGTATATCAAATATATACCTTTGTCATCGATGACCTGAGCGACATCTGATTCAACCAACACATTCTTGAGATGTGTCATGAACCGGTGGAAATCCATTGATTCCTCGTCGCCCCTCATTACGTAAGTCCTGACTTGTGCTTGGTAGCTTGGTGGCAGCGACCGCAGCACAACGCCATTTGCAAAAGAGCCCGTCATCCAGCTATCCAGGAAGTATGAAGGCCTCATGTACACATCATGCACGCACTCCAAGTGGTCGTTCAGTGATGAGTTCTCCTCCATCTTAATGGAGAGGAAGTCTCCCATCAGCTCATGCTCCCATATGCGTGCTTGTTCCACGAAATGTGTCCTAAGCTATAGCATCACCGAACGAGGGTTGACATCACCCACGAAAGGACACAGCTCATCCACCATTTCGAAACGCATGGTAACTGAAATGAAGGAGGCCATCTCACGATGGAGATAGCGATGTTTCCGCTGCTCTGGGGTCTCTAGGTCAGTGGGCTGATCCAAATCCATCCCGTCGAGTATGTAGTCGACCACGTCATTCTCGCTAAGGAGAACGTGGAGACGCGTAACCCATATGGAGAAGTTTGATCCATCTAATCTGAGCTTCTCTCCTTCTAACCAATCAATCGTCAACAGGAAAGGTGCCATCTACATTTATAATTGCAAAAGGAATTTAGACTAAGTTTATAATTAAATGAGTTAATAGTAACTCCACTCAGAAACACCTATCCCGAGTGAGGGTTCCTAGTGATAACATGACCCCTATCATCCACATCTCCCCCAATCGTAATGGCCATCAATGTGGGTTCAAGGGTGGACGCTAAACGTCGGTCACATCATTCATGCGACTCGTGCTCGATCTTTCGACCATCCGTGTTCCGAGGCCATGTCTGTACATGCTAGGCTCGCCAACTGAACCCTAGTGTATTCGATGTGCAACATGGCTTACGCCCACTGTATACGAACGTAGATATGTCTGACACCCAGGCTTGTAACCCTGGATCGCCTCATACCAAAGAACTTTCTTGGTGGTGCACACTAAGGGGGAACACAATCGTTGGTAATTTTAACAGGGATCATCTTATTAGGCTACCGTCGAGTATCTAATACTAGCACACAATAAGACATACAAACAATAACATTGAATGTAAATGCTATGTGATATGGTACTTCACGTCGTGATCTCCATCCGCCATCACCGGGTTCCGGCGCCAGGGTTCCGGCGCCGTAGACACCAGGGTACCAGTGTCATTCCGGTGTGGTAGTCTGTCACCTCCGTAACTATCTACTACTACGTAACATAAGGTAATCACTTTACCTTTGCCACAACCATATCAAAAAGGCAACGCCCCCTGCAAAACAAAGTTATACACCTCTACTTTATCTTTGAATGTTTTACATGGCTGAATGGGCTTTCGTACAAGAACCATTCTTACCTACGAACTTTCAGCACAACGCTGATCAAGTAGTTGTCTCTACTAAACCCCTTTCGGAGCCCTCCGTTGCAAATGGAATACCAACTAATGCGAGAGAGACAGACCCCCCTAATCCACTTTATACGGTACAAGCCGTATGTCAAGCATGGACCAGTCTCGCGAATGAACGCGTAAAGTCGGTTGGGGCCGCTTCATCAAGCATTACTGCGGTATACACAAGTACACGTGAGAGGGTAACAACTAAAAGATCAACGCTCACACGCTACATCTCGTGTGTTCTACCCGTACTAGCATTACTACGCATAGATCTAGCTCTGATACCACTGAAGGGGTTCGCGTATGAAAACAATAAAATTTTACCCTACGCCCCTGAACCCTTGAGGCTGCCAGGACCTATCTATTAGTAATACAGTAACGAGAGGGGATTTTCGCGAACATATCTATGAAGACCGAAAAGCGTTGTCAACGCTCAGGAGAGCGTGGTTGATGTAGACGAGCTGAAGCCGACCTCAAGGTCGTGATGAAGTCCTTGCGCTCCTTGGCTCCAACGACTTGAGTGCCTCAAGTGCGACACCTCGCGGGGAGTTACACACGTCCGGTGCCTGACGATGACTCCCGCTTCCTCGATCCTGCAGCAGTTGCGGAAGTAGAGCTCCCGGATCCGAATCCCGCGGCGCCATGGCGCTCCGCGGTGAAGATGTCTCTCATTCACGCAGTCCAGACTTGGGACCACGGTCACAAGAGAGAGAGAGAGGGGGAGAGAGAAAATATCAACTGGAGGTCCTCCCAAAAGTGATAAGACCTTTATTGATTATTGGTGTATTTAATTTGGCCAAATACCCCCACTATATATAGAGGGAGGGGAGGTACTACCTCCCTCAAAGTCCCGGGGTGGGACTAAAGGAGAGGAGGGGGAGGGGTGGCACCGCTGGCCACCCCCATGGGCCCCACGTGGGAGGGGGGCTGGCCCACTAGGGCGCCGGCTACCCCCTTGGCCCCTTCTCCCTCTCTCCTTTCCCTAATGGGCCCTCTCCCCTCCGGGAATTGGCCCATTAAGCCTTTGACCATTTAATTGATTTTTCTCTTTATTAAATAATTATGAATAAATAATTAAATCAACATTTAACATTCATTCACACAATATTCAATCCCCATGGCTATGGAACACTTCCACCTCCACTCTGGACATTCTCCGGACTTACCGAAACCCTTCCGGTTTTCTCTCTATTATTCTTCGGCAATTCCACCGATCCTATAAACACTCTCTAAGCATCATCAAGCCCTTAAGTGTGATACCCCATAGTTCAGGAACACTCCAGACATGGTCGGGACACTCCCACACCAATGATCGACAGAGGAACCTGGATGGCCATGTGACCCCTGTGTGTTCCACGAAGATCTTTCGTCATTTGAACCGGGACAATCGTGTCTTATTCCCTTTGTCACTCGATACTTGCATTACCCGAGATCTGATCAATGACATCACCATGCCGTGTTCAATCTCGTTACCACAATGCTACTTGACTCGTTCCGACAAGTGATATCCCTATGATCAAATCACACGTTGCGCAGCTATTGGATATAACTTCTGCGAGTGAGCCCTTGAGTATCTTCCTGTCACATGGATGGAAAAATCCCGCTCTTGACATATATTGCCTCTACGGTTTCCTCCGAATACCTGAACACACCTTTATAACCACCGTATTACCAGATGGTGTTTGATGCTATCTAAGCACTCTCGGGACATAGCGATTGATATAGCATCATGGTCTAAGGAATAGTCTACAAGGATCCATTTCTAATCATCGTAACTTGAACTTCGTGACATGATCGGGTCACGATGTTTAGGTTGGGTATTGGTTCATCATCTCATTCTTAGAATGAGATGACCTCATTTCCAACTGGCATAAATGCCACATGATCAGGAAACTTGATCATCTGTTGACCAATGAACCAGTGACTAGAGTTTCACTGGGAACCCCTGGTTGTTTGTATATCACACGTGTATTGATGTTTCCACTCAATACAGTTATAGCATGATATAAAACTTAATCATAAACTATATGAAATATGATAATAGTCCTTACTACTATTTGTCTCTAGGGCATATTTCCAACAATATCAAGGGATGAGAGCCGTAGCCGAAGATACCAAAATGACGACAGTGAAGATGACCACGAGTTATGCGGGGCCAGCTATTTTACCCAATGGATTCACAATGCTTCCATACCAAAAGAATTCAAACTCCCGCATCACCGCCAAAAATACGATGGACTACAGGAACCCGAAGCATGGCTAATAGACTACTTGGCCATCGTCAAATTACAGGGCGGATCCACAGCCACAACGATGCAAAGCTTGTAGTTGCACCTGACTGGTGCCGCACGATCATGGCTAAGGCAACTACCCGAAGATTCAATTATTACTTGGAACGATATTGAAGATAAGTTCATCCGATATTTCCACTCCACATTCAAACGGCCTGCATCTCTAGAGCAGTTACAGGCGTGCAAACAGAAGCATGGAGAATAAATAAGAGCCTTCATTTAGCAATGGAACATTATCAAGAACTCAGCCGAAGCCATATCCGATGGAAGGACCATTGATGCCTTTAATGACGGCCTCCGCCGCCAAGAATTCAAGAGCTAGGACGGCTTAAACCCAAAATAGTCTCATAGTTAATGGACATAACAAACCGCTAAGCTAATGGAGAGGACGCGCTACATAAGAAACAAACACATTCACCCGAAGAAGATAGGGACAAACGTAGCAATGACAAAAGACGGAGGAACAACGATGGAAATGCGGGACCAAGCTATGTCAAAGCCAGTTTTTCAGGAGAAGGTAATCACAGGAACGACGAGTACAATAGCTGGCACCGCACCAATAGGGATGGCGTCGGAGGAGGCCAATCAATGCAGCGGTACCAACCAAGAGCTTGGGAACAACCCATGTACACAATGCAAATGTTGGAAGGACCCTGTAATATGCACTTTTATGTCGACTCGGCAGGCAGAAGACGATCAAATCACCTCATGAAAGACTGTCGAACATTCTTGAAGATGTAAGAGTTGTGCAATGCAAAGACAACCGAAGCAGCAAACCGAGGATACATCACTACGCCTGGCATGTTAGCCATTGGAGCACCACCACCACCGGTAAATCAGCCAGCAAGACAACCACAGAACACAACCGATCAAGGTGGTGGATACCCAAGGTCAAAGGGAGCAATGTCGATGATACAGAAAAGGCGCCCATCTAATAGGATCCGGAAGCTATTCACAAGACAAGTAAACATGGTCGAGACTTTCCCACTAGACACACTCGAGTATCTTCGTTGGTCTGAATAGGAAATCACATTAGTAGAGATGAACACCCACTACGAGTAATAAGACTGGGTCATTCGGCCTTGATAGTTGAAGCGCAAGTGGGAGGATTTAACATGAGCAAAGTTTTCATGGATGCAAGAAGCAGCATAAACTTGATCTACGCCGAAACACTGAGAGCAGTGAACTACTATTTAGTAAATCTAGCACCAACAGAAACATCCTTCCACGATATAGTACTAGGTAATGCTGAAATTCCCCTAGGTAAAATATTTCTTGACATTGTTTTTGGATGTAAAGAAACTTTCAGGCGAGAAAAGCTGGAGTTTGAAGTGATGGACTGACCATCACAATATCACACGATCTTGGGACGACCAGCTTTTGGACGATTCATGGCAGTCCCCCATTACGCATACCTAGTTATGAAAATGCCAGTGCCAAAAGGAATTATAATAGTAAAAGGAAGCTTCACGCGATCTGACAAATGCGATTAGGAGTTCAACAATTCTTTTGAATCCTTTAGAATGGCAACTGAGTGTGAGCAGCTGAAAACATCAGCAACCACAGAACCTCTAGCAATAGCATGTGTCAATCCCGATCATGCCTTTGACACCGCAAAAGATACAAAGGAAGTATAGATCCACCATACTAACCCGAAAAAGACGACATCTGTGGCTTCCAATCTCGATCACTCATAGGAAAGCGTGCTCATCGAGTTCCTCCATGAACACTAGGAGATCATAGCATGGTTACCTTCTGACATGCCGGGGATTCCTAGGGAACTCGCTGAGCACACATTAAATTTGGACCCAAAAGCAAAGCCAGTAAAACAGTCGCTATGTCGCTTCACAGAGCCAATATGTAAGGCCATTGGAAAAGAACTCCATCGCCTTACTGATGCCAAATTTATCAAAGAATTAAAGAGAGTAGAGTGGGTTGCCAACCTAGTATGTGTCCCAAAGAAAAATAAAAAAGAATTATGGATGTGCATAGACTTCACTGCACTAAACAAGCATTGTCCAAAGGATCACTTCCCATTACCGCAAATCGATCAGATAATCGATGCAACTGCAGGATGCGAACGTCTTTCCTTCCTGGACGCGTATCCAGGATACCATAAAATTCATACGAAGGAGGAAGATCAAGAGAAAACAATATTTATCACGCCATATGGCGTTTTTTGCTATAAAACAATGCCCTTTGGCCTCAAAAACACCGGGGCAACATATCATCAGATGATGTAGAATTGCCTAGGAAATCGAATCGACACAAACGTACAAGTATATATTGACAATTTCATAGTTACAACAAAGCAAGGGTCCTCACTTATCAAAGATCTCTAAGAATCATTCGAGAACCTCGATAAATTCTACATCAAACTGAACCGGATGAAGTGCTCCTTTGGAGTCCCAGCAGGGCAACTCCTCGGATAACTCGTATCAGCAAGAGGAACTGAAGCTAATCCAGAAAAAATACAGGCGATTCTAACAATGAAAAAACCAACAAATGTTTAGGGTGTTCAGCAGTTGGTTGAGCGGGTCGCAACACTCAGCCGTTTTATTGCTCTTTTAGGAGAAAATGCACTACCATTCTATGCCCTTATGAGAAAATCTGACAAATTCGAATGGACGGAAGAAACTCAGCGTGGCTTCGAGGATCTCAAGAGGACACTTTCGACATCTTTGGTCATCGTGTCTCCCGCGAGAAGGAGCCACTACTTCTTTACATTGCCGCCACAAATCAAGTGGTCAGCACGGTCCTTGTCGTAGAGCGACCCGATGAAGGAAAGACCCACGGGGTTCAGAGGCCGGTTTATCTCCTGAGCAAAGTTCTCTCACCATCCAAGCAAAGGTACCCGCATTATCAAAAAATAGCATATGGAGTATTTATGATAGCACGAAAGTTACGCCATTATTTTTCGGAACATCTGATCATAGTGGTCAATGAAGCACCTTTGTCCAATATCCTCAATAATCCCGAAGCAACTAGGCATGTCTCTCCATGGGGCATTGAGCTTTTCCCTTGAGATATCACATACGAGAAGCATAAAGCAATTAAATCACAAGTTCTGCCTGATTTTATCACTTAATGGACTGAACTACAATGCGTAGGACCACCTGACCTCTCTAGTGCATGGATAGTGTACTTTGATGGATGGAAAAGAATGGAAGGGGTGGGGGAAGGAGTCATATTAGTATCACCACAAGGCGACAAAATGCGATATATACTTTGGATGAGCTTCACAAATGGGTCCAACAATGAAGCTGAGTATGATGCCTGGTTGCATGGTATGCGTATGGCTAAAGCTTGTGGTGCAACTCGCCTCAAGATATTTGGTGACTCCAATCTTGTAGCACATCAAGCAATGAACAAATGCGAGCTGTCAGCGATGAAATGATTTCCAATCATGATATGTATAGCATTATGGAGGCTCAATTTGATGGGTACGAAGTGTCACACATAGGAAGAGCAAGCATAAAGAAGTCGACAATCTAGCAAACATCGGGTCCCTGTGCCTACCAGCCCTACCCGGTTTTTTCGGGAGGAAATAACTGAGCAGTCTATCAAGGCCAAGAGAGTTACCGAGGTGATAGCACCCAAGAAAGGAAAAAAGATTAAGCTAGAAAGGACTTGGGGGCTACACCAACTAGTACAAATATAGAAGAAGTCCCGGAATAAGAACTAGAAGTTGATGAGGTTATGATAATAGAGCCTACATGGATGAAGCCATACATAGCATATATGACTAGAGGAGAGCTACCCAAAGATGTGATAGAAGCTCAGCGAATTACTCGAAGATCAAAAGCCTTCAGAATCATCAAATGATAATTATATAAAAGAAGCATTTCAGATGTGCTACAACTATGTATTACACCCGATGAAGGAAAAATTATACTCAAAGATATACATGAAGTAGTATGTGGCCATCATGCTAGAAGCCGACAATTACCGCCAAAGCATTTAGGGCAGGAGTCTACTAGTTTACAGTAGTAGAAGATCCAAAAGATATAGTCAGAACATGTGAAGCCTATCAGTGATTCACTACAAAGCCAGGTGCACCCACCGCTGAGTTAAAACCCATACCTCTCGCTTGGCCTTTTGCTCAGTGGGGACTCGATATGGTAGGTAAACTTCACAAATCATCTCCAGGAGGTCATGTCTTTCTGCAAGTAGCAGTTGACAAATTTAATAAATGGATTGAAGCAATGCCTGTCACCAGTCAGGATGGAACTTCGACTGTGAACTTCATAAAATCCATAGTATTCTGGTATGGTGTGCCAAAAAACATCATCACGAATAAAGGAACTAATTTTACTTCCAATGAGTTCAGAGAATATTGTGAGGAGATGGGTATCAAAGTAAGCTACGCCTCAGTAGCCTATCCGCGGACCAATGGACAAGTGGAGAAAGCCAATGGCCTAGTAACTGCTGGCCTCAAAAAGAGATTATTAGAACCACTCGACAGAGCAAAAGGAGCATGGGTTAATGAGTTACCATCCATTTTGTGGAGTTTGCGTACTACTCCAAATAGCTGGACACAAGAAACACCCTTTTTCTGGTCCACGGCACGGAAGCCGGTCTTCCAGTTGAAGTATCACATGAATCTCCACGAGTAGATGCATATGATGAAGAGGCATCAAGAGAAGCACTTGAGGATGACGTTGATGTAGGGGTTCCGCGCATAAAAACAATAAATTTTACTCTATGCCCCTGAACCCCTGAAGCTTCCAGGACCTATCTATTAGTAATACCGTAACGGGAGGGGCTTTTCGCGAACTTACCCTTGAAGATCGAAAAGCGTTGTCAACGCTCATGAGAGCGTGGTTGATGTAGACGAGCCGAAGCCGACCTCAAGGTCATGATGAAGTCCTTGCGCTCCTTCTGGCTCCAACGACTTGAGTGCCTCAAGTGTGACACCTCGTGGGAGTTACACACGTCCGGTGCTTGACGATGACTCCCGCTTCCGCGATCCAGCAGCAGTTGCGGAAGTAGAGCTCCCGGATCCAAATCCCGCAGCGCGACGGCGCTCCGCGGTGAAGATGTCTCTCGCTCGCGTAGTCCAGACTTGGGACAACGGTCATGAGAGAGAGGGGGAGAGAGAAAATATCAATTAGAGGTCCTCCCAAAAGTGGGGAGACCTTTATTGATTAGTGGTTGTATTTTCTAGGCCAATATACCCCACAATATATAGGGGGAGGGGAGGTACTACCTCCCCTCAAGTCCCGAGGTGGGACTAAAGGAGAGGAGGGGGTGGGAAGGCCGCCGGCCACCCCTAGTGGGACCCGCGGGGGGAAAGGCCCAGCCAGACACCCCCTTTTGGTCCCTCTCCCTCTCTCCTTTCCCTAATGGGCCCTCTCCCTCCGGAAATTGGCCCATTAAGCCTTTTGACCTTTTAATTGATTTTCTCTTTATTAAATAATTATGAATAAATGATTAAATCAATATTTAACATTCATTCACACATTATCTAATCTCCGTGGCCATGGAACACCTTCCACCTCCACTCCGGACATCCTCCGGACTTACCAAAACCCTTCCGGGTTCCTCCCTTCTTTTCTTCGGTGATTCTACCGATCCTATAAATGCTCTCTAAGCATCATCAAGCCCCCTTAAGCGTGATACCCTATGGTTCGGGAACACTCCATACATGGTCGGGACACTCCCGTACTAATGATCAACAGAGGGACCTGGATGGCCATGTGACCCCTGTGCGTTCCACAAAGATCTTTCGTCGTTTGAACCAGTGATAGTCGTGTCTTATTTCCTTTGTCATTCGATACATGCATTGCCCGAGACCTGATTAATGACATCTTCATGTCGAGTTCAATCTCTTTACTGAACAATGCTATTTGACTCGTTCCGGCAAGTGATATCCCCGTGATCCAATCACACGCTGCGCAGCTATTGGATATAACTTCTCCGAGTGGGCCCTTGAGTATCTTCCCGACACATGGACGGACAAATCCCACTCTTGACATATATTGCCTCTACGGTTTCCTCCGAATACCTGAACACACCTTTATAACCACCGTTTTACCAGATGGCGTTTGATGCTGTCTAAGCACTCTCGGGAGACAGTGATTGATATAGCCTCACGGTCTAAGGAATAGTCTACGAGGATCCTTTTCTAATCATCGTAACTTGAACTTCGTGACATGATCGAATCAAGATGTTTAGGTTGGGTATTAGTTCATCATATCATTCTCAGAATGAGATGACCTCATTTCCAACTGGCATAAATGCCACATGATCAGGAAACATGATCATCTGTTGACCAATGAACCAGTGACTAGAGTTTCACTGGGAACCCCTAGTTTGTTTATATATCACACGTGTATTGATGTTTCCACTCAACACAGTTATAGCATGATATAAAACTTAATCATAAACTATATGAAATATGAGAATAGTCCTTACTACTATTTGTCTCTAGGGCATATCTCCAACAGTCTCCCACTTGCACTAGAGTACAAATACACTAGCTGCATTTGTTCTTAATTATTGGCACCATATAACCGGTACCTAGAACATGCTTGCTCATGGAAAAGGTTGAGTCTTGGGTCTGTACTTTACAGTCCCAGTTCCTTTGCAACTTATTAATGTCACTATGATTGACATTAATATTCTATCATCGTATGATAGCATCTGTGTGTATGCATCGTTGCAATGGCAGCAGAACAAGGCCTGATTCCAGGAGCCTACAGTGACGTTAGATCAACCTCGAGGGCTTTCTCATGGGCACTGTGCCCTGGGACACATCTTTTTACGCTAAAAGCGAATTAGCCCCGCCAAAACATTATACAACACTTTAGATGGTACCCTTATCTATTTATAAATGCATTCATCGAAACACCAGTGCACTCGGTGCAACTTTCGATGTTTTTGTTCACCTCGCTTCCTATTTGACTCTAATTGGTATCTACAGGAGTTTCCAACATATTCCCTTATAACATAACTCTTTATGCTTTAAGATATGTCATCCCTTATGGATTTGGAAAATATGTCTACAGTTCTCTACTTAGGCACTGCGGACAAAACTTAGCTCAACGTTTCGTGATTCAGACTTGATCACTTTCAAACGTTCCTTATTTGGATTACATATTATGCTAAGTTATCATCATGGTTTTCTAAGATAGAACCTATGTCTTAACATAGTGGATGATGATCATCCTTTGATTTATTTCAACCATTGATGTTAAACTTAATGCTATTCCTAATTTGAGTTATTATGGACTGGTTCCTTAATCAACTTCTATCCTGAAACCCTTTTCAGAATCCCTTAAAGAATACTACATAATATCATAATACATCTATTCTCAACTTCTACATCTTATAAATCATTATTTATAAGTATTTGCGCTTTCATCCTTAACTTGCTTTAAGAATTACTCCTATAAGCTCCCACTCAAACTATGTTGCTAACATATTTGGGTATGAGTCAGTACTCTTACTCAAACTATGTTCCTACATATTTGAATTTGAGTCTTATATTGCTCCCACTTAAAAATATGTCAATCACATATTGTTTTAGGAAGACTTTCATAGCTCCCACTCAATATTATGCTAATTGCATATCTCCTTAATATTTTGAATAACATCAAAATCCTTTGATCAAATATCAAACTTGGAGATCTATTATGAGATACTAGTACTTTACTAGTTTTAAATCCACTAGACATTCAGCACACATGAATCAAATTCATTTGAATTTGTCTAATACTTGACAAATTAAGATTTTGTCATTTTACCCCCTTTTTCCTATTATGACTTTACAATCATTTGGGAAACTTCAAGTAAACCCTTTTACTTGTGAGATTCAGCAACAAATTGCTTTCTAATCTCAAGGGAAGTTTGCTTCTAGGATTTCTCATAATTCTAGTTTACCATTATATCCTTTGTAGTTCGTAGGTATGTCATGTTCCAAAAATCATGAAAAGTGATTCATAAATGTTTCCATACAAGATATGGATTTACATTTTGAATCCTACTTCATATAGTGAAAACAATAGTGGAGGGAAAAACACAATGATCAAAATCATTGATTCTTTCCTTCTGTGAAGAGAATCGTTCAGGAATGCTGTCCGTTGCGCTTCTCAACACTTTGATGCAGGGTTTGAATCGTCATCGTGTTTTACACTAATTTCCATTTTCTCCATAATTGAGAAATATCACTAGAGGTGAGCTTTCTTAAGAATGCACCAAAATCTAAGCAATACAACTTTTGCTTTCCTTTTGGTTTAGCTATGGATTTCATATTCAAAGTTTCCAATGAATACTCTACAAGGACTTATTCGCTATTGTTTTGGTTATATCGAATAACCCCAAAACTTTCACGAATTCAAATGGTTCACTAATTCTAATTGAGTGCTAACTATTTCTAAAGTAATGGTCTCTACATATACTCTACAATGATTTGTTTGGTGCCTTCTATTTAACCCCTTTTTGATATCTTATATCATATTGTGATGCTTTGTATTTTGACGTTTCAAAACACTTTGCATTCCACAATTTATTTTATGCCATTCGTATAAATTTGAACTTCATTACTATTGATCCAATCATGGTAATTTGATTCTCTTTTATATTTATACCCTTTGTTTATGAAACACTTTGATCAAATCATATAGTTTCATATTCATGTTTCCCTTGGTAAACTTACTTTACACATTTAAACAATCATGTAATGATAATTACCATTTTCTTTAAAACGCAATACATCGAATATGTATTTACTTTTAACAATTCATTAAACACTTTGTATTCAAGTAATACACGGTGTTCAAGTTATTTTGCCGAACTTAGGCATTATTTATATGTGAAAAGAAATCGAATGACTTTCACATATTATCACATAACTTTGAATTTAAACAATGGTTTCATTCATTAATGAAATATCATTAAGTTGGGTATTTTTAAACAAAGCATTTTATAATGTTTTACAAATGTTCATACATTATCAATTAGTTTCAAACAACAAGGATAATTCACACATAATCAAACAAGATATGAACACGAATAGAAATCATTCATAAAAGTAGAACAACTGTTTGTTACAAACTGATATGAATAACTGTCTCACAAAGTGTGAGACAAACTAAAGAAGTTCAAATCTCTCGATTACATTAATCATCCTAAACACGAACTAAATGCTAAATGTCGAGGGAGAGTGTCGTTGGCCGTCATCATCATGCTCGCCATCAACACGCAATGTCACCTCCACTCCAGCAAGCACCTCTATGCAGAAGGACCTGTTTTCACCAAAACAGAACAAGTATCAGATATACTTTAACACTACAAATGTGTTTGCAAGATTATAACATTTATAAAACTGTATATCAAATATATACCTTTGTCGTCGATGACCTGAGCGACATTTGGTTCAACCAACACATTCCAGAGATGTGTCATGAACCGGTGGAACTCCATTTCCGTGTCGCCCCTCATTACGCAAGTCCTGACTTGTGCTTGGTAGCTTGGTGGCAGCGACCGCAACACAACAGCATTTGCAAAAGAGCCTAAAATCCAGACGTCTAGGAAGTATGCTGGCCTCATGTACACGTCATGCATGTGCTGTAAGTGGCTGTCCAGTGACGAGTTTTCCTCCATCTCAATGACGAGGAATTCTCCCATCAACTCATGCTCCCAGATGCGTGTCTCCTCCACGAAATGTGTCCTAAGCTGTAGCATCACCGAACGAGGGTTGACATCACCCACAAAAGGCCACAGCTCGTCCACCATTCCGAAACGCATCATAACTGAAATATTGGAGGCCATCTCGCGACGGAGATAGCGGTCTTTCCGCTCCTCTGGGGTCTCAAGGTCTGTGGACGGATCCAGATCCATCACGTCGAGTATGTAGTCGACCATGTCGTTCTTGCTAAGGAGAACATGGAGACTGGCAACCTAGGTGGAGATGTTCGAACCACCTAATCTGAGTGTCAACACCCGGATTTTTAATCCTAGATGCCCGTTATGCCATACCTCGCAATCCTAGGATTACCATTTTTGCGAGACATAATGGATTGGATATCACAGTACATCATCCATTACAAACCATACATAAGGTCTTACACAAATAAGGATCTTATGATGCAGTCTTAATACAACAAGCAGCGGAAATAAAAGATAGCGTAGCAGTGGGGTCCATCTTCAGGGGGCACAGGCAATGCTAACGAAGGCAGATAGTCCTAGTTATCATAGTCGTCCTGTTGGCCATCATCTTGATAATCTCCTTCATAGTCTGGCCATGATAATAGCCAGGGACAAAATCCATGAGTACTCTTTAAGTACTCGCAAACTACCACTAACAAGTATTATAATTCTAAGAAAAAAAATGCTAACTCTATATTTAACTATCAAGTTAAGTTTGAAACCTAAGCTGAGTTCTGAAGCAAAGAAAGATAAAGTAAAGTCCAAAAATCACTTAAGTTGGGAAGCTATTGTCATAAACACAACCCTGTTGTGGTCAAGTCAAGATTCATCATTCTTTTCAAAGTATTTACAAAACATCTGACAACGAAACAATATGGCCATTCCAACTGTCCATAACCGCGGGCGCGGCTATTCGAATAGTTTGACACTCTGCAGAGGTGGTACACTTTCACCAAAAGATTCGATACATCTGACAGGGATAACCTGAATCATCATACTTAGTTTGCAGATAATCAAACATAACCTTTCCTTTACACACCCTAGTATAAGCACCTCTCCTATGAGCATGGCCTCCCAACCATGACCATCAGTCATCTTGGGCACTGCATAGGTGGACAACATTGAGAGGTAGCCTCGGCTCAAACCTCTCCTGTGAGGGAACTAATACTAATGCATATAAATTTCCAGGTAAGCCTCACCCAATTCAGGTAATGTGGTTGTACGGTAAATTTGGAATGGTATCCCATCCGAATCCAACCATCAGTTTTATAAAAGGGTTAAGGCTCATGCCTCAACATTTTCATCAACATCAATCCTTTGTGTTTCTCAACACATGTCAAAACATCTCAATAGAATGACTCATCATTCCAAGGTTTTCATAATTCATTTTCACCAAGTGTTCCCATCTAAAATGACTCAAGTTTTTGATCTACTCTAACTACTAAGTTAAGAGTGTTCACTAAGTTGAAAAAGATGGGTTCAATCTCATGCCATAGAATGACATCTAAAGGGTTCTAAATAGGTCAAGTTTTATACTTTTTATGCTACCTTCAAAACCAGTAAAGAACTTTGTATAACCTAAGAAGGGTAAAACTTGTAACTAGGACTTGGGGTACTATGAGTTAAATAAGGGGTGTGAGCAAATCATGCTTAAGGCATCTTTGCTAAACCATCTAGTTTGATTCTAGTTTGCTAAGTACTAAACTTGCAAGTGCTAACTTGCAAGGGTTAATCTTGGATACTACTAGCTTGCTAATAGTAGCTGGCATTGTTAATGGTGGCTTGCCTTGGTTGGTGCAGTGGTTGAAGTTTTCTTCTTCTTCTTCTTCTTCTTCTTCTTGGTAGAACTCCTCCTCCTCGAGAGCTTGGTCGCTACTATCGTCTATAAATACATAGGGAGTGCACAATCACCAACAATACTTAACTAGGCTAGATAGAATTCTAAGACACACAATTGATGATCTATTATCATCACAAGCATCACAAGTTTAAATCAAAAGTTTCCTTCTTTTTATTTTAGAAAAGTAATTTCTACTCATTGAAAAATTAACTAAAATTTAATATTCAGCACCAAAATATGGGATCATGTGGACACATGTCCTCACCACATATTCTAACATGTGGGAATGAGATTTAAGGGTTGGATCAATATTACTTTGGTTTAAGTTCCTTATTTAATGATTTAAAGTGACTAGAAATGCCTATATAGCATTATTTTGGTACTAGTCCAAAGTCACTGCATGTAAACCTTAATATTATTACATATTTGAATAGATATGGTAAAATGTGATTTTTGAGAGTTGGAATCAACTCAAAAGCTAACTTGGTTGATGTTATAAAAATGTTGCAAGTTGCAAATGCTTCTGTCTTCTTTTTTTATTAGGAGAGATCTATAACTCTAATTGAATTAAATCCAACGGGTTTAGGTAGATTACTTCCATACCTTTCAGACAAAATTAGTTTCATGCAATTTGGATTTGTAAAACTCACAGAATTGATTTTTGAAATACTGGACAGAAACTAGATTTAACAAAAAAAGAAAAATCCAGATTTGAATAGGTGGGATAGCGCGGGAAAAGGAATGGGCCGGCCCAGTGGCGCTCCGCGACGCGGGGCTCAGCTGACAGGGGTCCCGTGTGTCAGCAGCAGTTAAAATGCGAAACGGTACCCGCGCTGTGGGCCGTGCGATTAGAAGCTAGATCTACGGCTGAGGGTCGTCGTCGACGACGAACAGGTCGCCGGCGAGCTCGAACCCTAGCGGCTCGGTGGGGGTCTGCTGGGGGCGTAACAGGGCTCCAGTAGGGTCGACGAGGCGGGCAAACGACATGGAAGACGACGACGAGGCGAGGCGTGGTCGCGGTGGGGCTTGGGGCGGTCGCAATCAACGGCGCCCTTCTCCTCCTACCGCGGCAGCTCCGGCGAGCTGCTGCTCCACTTGCTCCGGCTAGAGGTGGGTGAGGTTCAGAGAGGTGAGGGGAGTGGAATGGTGAGGAGAAGAGAGGCTGGGGAGGGCTCCTTTTATAGGCTCGACGGTGAGACCGAGCGGGATGGGTGGTCGACGGTGACGACATGGCTACGGCGAGGTAGAGGCATGGCTGGGGGTGGCGATCGATAGGCGGTTCCTTGGCGGTGCTCTAGAGCTTAAATGCGGCTGTAGGGGCGGTGGCACGCGGTGGGGGCGAGGTGGCGCTCTGCGTGGCAGAAGCGGCGGTGTCCATGGCGAGCGGTGGCTGTGGTGCGTTGGGCGGCGAACGGGCGTGTCCGTCGTGTTCCCTGTGTCGTGGCGGAGCGGTAGGCGCGGGCTGCGGTCAAGCGGTGGCTTGTGCACGCGTGCTGGGTGCGGCGCTCTGGCGTGCGCTCGGCATGGTGCGGTGGCACTGGGCGCGGTTTGTGCTCGGTGGTCCACTGCACTCCTCGGCTCGGGCAAGGGACAGGGGGGTGGCGGCGAGCTCCTGGCTACCTCCTAGACATGGAGAGAGAGGGGGAGGTGGTCTGCTGTGGTGAGGGCAAGGTTGGCCGGCGAGTTGGTGCTCGGCATGGCTTGGTCTTGCCACTAGGGTGTAGGGGATGGGGTTGTAATGGCATGGTTTGATCAAGTGGAGACAGAGGGAGTGTTTTGTGGTCAATTGGGTGGCAAAACCCTGTAGAAACAGTGAGCTAGCTATTTGTGTTTGATTCTGCCTGCCAATGTGTTTGATGAAATGGCCGCATGAAAATTATTTTTGAATTTTGAGTTCAATTTTTTTGAGTGATCTCCACTAGTGCTAGGCAGTCTCTGGTTGCAAGGGTTTTGAAAGTGGAGCTCAAATAGATGGGTTTTGAAATAGGGGTGATCTATGCATATGCATTAGATTCAATTTTGAAATGCAATTTAAAATAAGTAACATAATGTTTTTAGCAGATCCAAAGGTGGGCCTTGGTACCTCATTATGTGTACTAGCAAGGGATACAAAGATCAAGAATTGTTTCTATTAAAATTTGAGTGCTAGGAATAGCCAAGGTAGGCATGAGAGTTAAATTTGCCAAAATGACCATTCCTCCTCTTTAATTCTTTTGATTTGATTTTCTTTAGGAAAAGTTTGGGAATGATGTAGATGATGTTTAAATCACCTAAGAAATATTTTACAAGCATTGGATCACTCAATCATGGCAATTCAAAACAACTCCTATTTTAAATGCACATATATATGAATGCTTTCATTTTAAGTTTGGAAAAGTTTTTGTTAACCCCAAATTTGATTGATTTGATCTTGATAAGCTTGGATTGAAGTTTTGGGATGTTACAAACCTTACCCCCTTAAACAAAATCTCGTCCCGAGATTTACAAAGAAAACTAGGAACTAAAGAGATCTGAGAACTCCGTCCTAATGTAATCTTCTCGCTCCCAAGTAGCTTCCTCCTCGGTATGGTTGCTCCACTGAATCTTGAGAAACTTGATACTTCTGGTCCTGGTGGTTCTATAGGCTTCTTCTAAGATACGGATGGGTACTTCTCGATAGGTCAGGTCGTTGTTGATTTCCATAGCTCTGTGATCGATGTTCTTGAAAACTTCAGTCTTCTCAGGCACTTCCAAGCATTTGCGAAGTAACGAGATATTGAACACATTGTGGATGGCTGACATCTCTTTAGGTAGTTCCAACTGATACGATACTTCTCCTCAGCGGTTCAGAATCTTGAAAGGTCCGATATATCTAGGGGCTAACTTTCCTTTCAGACTAAAGCGTTGAGTTCCTTTCAAGGGTGAAACCTTGAGATATACAAAATCTCCGACATTGAAAGTCATGTGTCTTCTTCTTTTGTTAGCATAGCTCTTTTGTCTGGATTGGGCGGTCTTGAGATGCTCACGGACTTTGTGAACTTTCTCTTCTGCTTCTCGGAGAATGTCGGGTCCGAAGATCTGACTCTCTCCTACTTGCGACCAATTCAAAGGGGTACGACACTTTCTTCCGTAAAGGAATTCAAATGGTGCCATCTGCAAACTAGCTGGATAACTGTTGTTGTATGAGAATTCTGCAAAAGGCAGACAATCTTCCCATTTTGATCCATATTCTAACACACAAGCTCTAAGCATATCCTCTAGGATTTGGTTGACTCTCTCTGTATGTCCATCTGTTGGTGGGTGATATGCGGTACTGAAGTTCAACTTGCTTCCTAAACCTTCCTATACTTTTTGCCAAAATCTTGAGGTAAACTGGGTTCCTCGATCTGATACGATGGTCTTGGGGCTTCCATGCAGACTAACAATCCTAGCAATGTAGAGCTCTGCTAACTTTGCACTCTGGTAAGTTGTTTTGACAAGTATAAAGTGGGCTACCTTGGACAGTCTATCAACTATGACCCAGATTGAGTCGTTTCCCCTACTAGAAGTAGGTAGGCCGGTGATAAAGTCCATTCCGACGGAATCCCATTTCCATTCCGGAATCTGCAATGGTTGCAACAGTCCTGCAGGTCTCTGGTGTTCTGCCTTGACTCTTTGACAGATGTCACATTTGGCGATGTAGCTCCTGATCTCTCGCTTCATCTTGTGCCACCAAAACTGCTCTTTCAAATCCTGATACATCTTTGTTCCTCCGGGGTGGATACAATAAAGAGTATCATGAGCCTCCTTCATGATAACTTCCTTTAGCTCCGAATCTGCTGGAACACAGATACGTCCTTTGTACCACGGTACTCCTTCTTCGTCTTCGGTGAATCTAGGTACCTTTCCTGTACCAATACGACGTTTGATCCCGTCGATACTTTCATTCCCTTTTTGGGCTTCCTTGATTTGGCTAATCAAAGTGGGTTGAAGTTCAATGCTAGCTAGGAATCCTTTGCTAACTAATTCAGTCCTGAATTGCTCCAACTCTTCATACAAACTTGGTTGCTTCTCCTTGATCATGGTGTGAAGCCTACACGGCAATCTGCTAAGAGCATCCGCTACCACATTCGCTTTGCCGGGGTGATAGTGAATGTCAAGGTCATAATCTTTGATTAACTCTATCCATCATCTTTGCCTCATATTCAGTTCTTTCTGAGTGAAGATATACTTCAAGCTCTTATGATCTGAGTAAATCTCACATCGATTTCCCATCAAATAATGACGCCATGTCTTCAGTGCTAGGACTACAGCTGCTAGCTCAAGATCATGGGTCGGATAGTTCTGCTCATGCTGCTTCAGTTGTCGAGATAGATAAGCGATGACTTTGCCTTCTTGCATCAATACACATCCTAGACCAATCTTGGATGCGTCACAATACACATCAAATGGCTTCTTGATGTCTGGCATGACCAAAATTGGGGCTGATATCAATCTCTTCTTCAGCTCCTGGAAATTGGCTTCACATTTGTCTGTCCATTCAAACTTCTTGTCCTTCTTCAAAAATTGGGTCATTGGTCGGGCTATGCTCGAGAATCCTTCTACGAACTTGCGGTAATATCCCGCTAATCCGAGAAAGGCACGGACTTGGGTTTGAGTGGTTGGGGCTTTCCATTCTTCAACATCTTTGATCTTTGTGGGATCAACAGAGACTCCTCCGGCAAACACAATATGTCCTAGGAATCCTACTTCTTTCAGCCAAAATTCGCACTTGCTGAACTTGGCATATAACTGATGCTCTCTCAGGGTTTCTAGAATGATTCTCAAATGTTGCTCATGTTCTTCTTCTGACTTGGAGTATATAAGGATGTCGTCGATAAACACAACTACAAACTTATCTAGGAAATTCATAAAGATCTTATTCATGAGATTCATGAAATAAGCAGGGGCATTGGTTAATCCAAAAGACATAACCGTATACTCGTATAAACCATAGCGAGTAGTAAAGGCGGTCTTCGGAATATCCGTTGCACGAATCTTAAGTTGGTGATAACTAGTCCTAAGATCAATCTTTGAGAATACCTGAGCTCCGGTCAACTGATCAAATAGATCCTCTATCTTTGGCAAAGGGTACTTGTTCTTGATGGTGACATCGTTCAATTTTCTGTAATCTGTGCACAGACGGTTGCCTCCATCTTTCTTGTCGACGAATAACACTGGTGATCTCCATGGCGATGCGCTTGGTTGAATCAAACCTTTGGCTAGCATAGCATCCAACTGCTTCTTCAGTTCCACTAACTTTGATGGGTTCTCAGATTGGTTGAAGATTGGGGGATTGGTGTTTTGAAAGTTTTTGAGTTTGGATCCCTGGTGATCCTGGTTTCCATGCCCTTGGTTATTGAGAGCCATCGGGGCGATCTGTTGAAGTGTTGCTAAGTTGGCTTGGCGTTCTGCCCTACTTGCTTCCTGGTCTGTGATGAGATTCTGCAAGATCTGCAGCATTGGGTCTTGTGATGAGCTGCTCCCTCCTTGGTTTCCACGAGTCATCTGAAGATTGAGATAGATATAGGGATAAGAGGGAAATTCTAAGGTTCAAGGTTTTGGGTTTTCAAAGATAAAACTTTGAGTTAGACTCAGGTTTTTCAACTAACTTCATTTTCATTCATGCAAGCAAGCACACGGTACAACACACCCACAACAATTAAAGGGAAAACAGATGGTTTGAAGATCCATTCTGCAAGCTAAGATACATTGAGATCGATACATCTCATGCTACGACAGTGCCCTAGTGCATCTACTCATCGTTGATGAAGTCAGAGTCCTCATCATTAGTGTAGAAGTCCACGGCATCCTCCTCCAGAAAATCATCATCGTTGCTGAGGTAAGAATCCATGTCTCCCTGGATGTCTTCACCCTCATCTTCTTCTTCCTTGGCGGTAAGCTGAGCTTCCTGCTCCTTGACGGTCTTCTCGAGGTCGGCCACCTTCTTGCAAAGACAGGCGATGGTGCGATCCTTCTTGGCGCGCTGGCGGCGAAGAGACTGACGGTCTTGGACCAGCAGTGCGAAAGTCTGGGCCTTCTGGTCGGCAATGGCACGGTTCTGATTGGCTAACTCTCTGGCATTGTCCAGTTCCTGCTGTCTGTCGTGAAGCAAGAAGTCAAGGTTCTCCACTTGACGCCTCAACTCGGGGTGGCCCGGCATTTCCATTGGCAGTCCCATGAAGTCACGTCTTGCATAGTGCGCAAAACGAGTTCCTTGGGTCTTGTTGATGATGAGGGCACATAGACGTGCGAGAGCTTCATGCATTGCCCTGGCTAATTCATCTAGCTAGTTGTTCTCTCTCACAGAGAACTGAATTCTTCAGAAAGTTGGTGCTTCAATGCTTCCTCTAAGATCTGCGGTGACTAGCCACTGTAGGTCTCCTCCTGGGGGTCCTGGAAGTTGAGCTCCAAGAAACTCCGGGTGCGGGCGTCGCAGTAATTCCGACAGTGAATCCAGATCCCTCTCGAAGATCAGCTGACCTCCATTGCCCAACTGGTAAAACTTGCTGAACTGGGTCTCCATCTACAAGAATTAAGGATGAGGAAGTTAGTGAGGTGATCAAGTGTGTCAAATTTTAAGTAGTAGGGTAAGAATTTTTGAGGATCCTGAAGTTTTTGATAAAGAATCCACAAGGGTAAGAGAGGAGATAGTTTTTCATAAATACTCACTTTGGTTTGGAAACTAAGTTTTTGTTTGACGTCCATTCTAACTAGGGTCTCCTATGGTCAGGATGGCTCTGATACCAACTTGTCAACACCCGGATTTTAATCCCAGATGCCCGTTATGCCATACCTCGCAATCCCAGGATTACCATTTTTGCGAGACATAACGGATTGGATATCACAGTACATCATCCATTACAAACCATACATAAGGTATTACACAAATAAGGGTCTTATGATCCAGTCTTAATACAACAACAGCGGAAATAAAAGATAGCGTAGCAGTGGGGTCCATCTTCAGGGGGCACATGCAATGCTGACGAAGGCAAATAGTCCTAGTTATCATAGCCGTCCTGTTGGCCATCATCTTGATAATCTCCTTCATAGTCTGGCCATGATAATAGCCAGGGACAAAATCCATGAGTACTCTTTAAGTACTCGCAAACTACCACTAACAAGTATTATAATTCTAAGTAAAAAATGCTAACTATATATTTAACTATCAAGTTAAGTTTGAAACCTAAGCTGAGTTCTGAAGCAAAGAAAGATAAAGTAAAGTCCAAAAATCACTTAAGTTGGGAAGCTATTGTCATAAACACAACCCTGTTGTGGTCAAGTCAAGATTCATCATTCTTTTCAAAGTATTTAGAAAACATCTGACAACGAAACTATATGGCCATTCCAACTGTCCATAACCGCGGACGCGGCTATTCGAATAGTTTGACACTCTGCAGAGGTGGTACACTTTCACCACAAGATTCGATACATCTATCAGGGATAACCCTAAATCATCATACTTAGTATGCAGATAATCAAACATAACCTTCCCTTTACACACCCTAGTATAAGCACCTCTCCTATGAGCATGGCCTCCCAACCATGACCATCAGTCATCTTGGGCACTGCATAGGTGGACAACATTGAGAGGTAGCCTCAGCTCAAACCTCTCCCGTGAGGGAACTAATACTAATGCATATAAATTTCTAGCTAAGCCTCACCCAATTCAGGTAATGTGGTTGTATGGTAAATTTGGAATGGTATCGCATCCGAATCCAATCATCAGTTTTATAAAAGGGTTAAGGCTCATGCCTCAACATTTTCATCAACATCAATCCTTTGTGTTTCTCAACACATGTCAAAACATCTCAATAGAATGACTCATCATTCCAAGGTTTTCATAATTCATTTTCACCAAGTGTTCCCATCTAAAGTGACTCAAGTTTTTGATCTACTCTAACTACTAAGTTAAGAGTGTTCACTAAGGTGAAAAAGATGGGTTCAATCTCATGCCATAGAATGACATCTAAAGGGTTCTAAATAGGTCAAGTTTTATACTTTTTATACTACCTTCAAAACCAGTAAAGAACTTTGTATAACCTAAGAAGGGTAAAACTTGTAACCAGGACTTGGGGTACTATTAGTTAAATAAGGGGTGTGATCAAAGCATGCTTAAGGCATCTTTGCTAAACCATCTAGTTTGATTCTAGTTTGCTAAGTACTACACTTGCAAGTGCTAACTTGCAAGGGTTAATCTTGGATAGTGCTATCTTGCTAATAGTAGCTGGCATTGTTAATGGTGGCTTGCCTTGGTTGGTGCAGTGGTTGAAGTTTTCTTCTTCTTCTTGGTAGAACTCCTCCTCCTCGAGAGCTTGGTCGGTACTATCGTCTATAAATACATAGGGAGTGCACAATCACCAACAATACTTAACTAGGCTAGATAGCATTCTAAGACACACAATTGATGATCTATTATCATCACAAGCATCACAAGTTTAAATCAAAAGTTTCCTTGTTTTTATTTTAGAAAAGTAATTTCTACTCATTGAAAAATTAACTAAATTTAATATTCACCACCAAAATATGGGAACATGTGGACACATGTCCTTACCACATATTCTAACATGTGGGAATGCGATTTAAGGGTTGGATCAATATTACTTTGGTTTAAGTTCCTTATTTAATGATTTAAAGTGACTAGAAATGCCTATATAGCATTATTTTGGTACTAGTCCAAAGTCACTGCATGTAAACCTTAATATTATTACATATTTGGATAGATACGGTAAAATGTGATTTTTGAGAGTTGGAATCAACTTAAAAGCTAACTTGGTTGATTTTATCAAAATGTTGCAAGTTACAAATGCTTCTATCTTCTTATTTTTATTAGGAGAGATCTATAACTCTAATTGAATTAAATCCAACGGGCTTGGGTAGATTACTTCCATACCTTTCAAGAAAAATTAGTTTCATGCAATTTGGATTTGTAAAACTCACAGAATTGATTTTTGAAATACTAGACAGAAACTAGATTTAACTAAAAAAGAAAAATCCAGATTTGAATAGGTGGGCTAGCGCGGGAAAAGGAATGGGCCGGCCCAGTGGTGCTCCGCGGCGCGAGGCTCAGCTGACAGGGGGGTCCCGCGTGTCAGCGGCACTTAAAACGCGAAACGGTACGCGTGCTGTGGGCCGTGCGATTAGAAGCTAGATCTACGGCTGAGGGTCGTTGTCAACGACGAACAGGTCGCCGACGAGCTTGAACCCTAGCGGCTCGGTGGGGGTCTGCTGGGGGCGTACCAGGGCTCTAGAGGGGTCGGCGAGGCGGGCAAACGATGTGGAAGACGACGGCGAGGCGAGGCGTGGTCGCGGTGGGGCTTAGGGCGGTCGCAATCAACGGCGCCCTTCTCCTCCTACCACGGCTGCTCCGGCTCCAATTCCGGCGAGCTGCTGCTCCACTTGCTCCGGCTAGAGGTGGGTGAGGTTCAGAGAGGTGAGGGGAGTGGAATGGTGTGGAGAAGAGAGGCTGGGGAGGGCTCCTTTTATAGGCTCGATGGTGAGACCGAGCGGGATGGGCGGTCGACGGTGGCGACATGGCTACGGCGAGGTAGAGGCATGGCTGGGGGTGGCAATCGATGGGCGGTTCCCTGGCGGTGCTCTAGAGCTTAAATGCGGCCGTAGGGGCAGTGGCACGCAGTCGGGGCGAGGTGGCGCTCTGCGCGGCAGAAGCGGCGGTCTCCATGGCGAGCGGTGGTTGTGGTGCGTTGGGCGGCGAACGAGCATGTCCGTCGTGTTCCCTGTGTCGTGGCGGAGCGGTAGGCGCGGGCTGCGGTCGAGTTGTGGCCTGTGCACGCGTGCCGGGTGCGGCGCTCTGGCGTGCGCTCGGCATGGTGCGGTGGCACTGGGCACGGTTTGTGCTCGGTGGTCCACTGCACTCCTCGGCTCGGGCAAGGGACAGGGGGTGGCGGCGAGCTCCTGGCTACCTCCTAGACATGGAGAGAGAGGGGGAGGTGGTCTGCTATGGTGAGGGCAAGGTTGGCCGGCGAGTTGGTGCTCGGCATGGCTTGGCCTTGCCACTAGGGTGTAGGGGATGGGGTTGTAATGGCATGGTTTGATCAAGTGGAGACAAAGGGAGTGTTTTGTGGTCAATTGGGTGGCAAAACCCTATAGAAACATTGAGCTAGCTATTTGTGCTTGATTTTGCCTGCCATGTGTTTGATAAAATGGCCGCATGAAAATTCTTTTTGAATTTTGAGTTCAAAATTTTTGAGTGATCTCCACTAGTGCTAGACAGTGTCTGGTTGCAAGGGTTTTGAAAGTGGAGCTCAAATAGATGGGTTTTGAAATAGGGGTGATCTATACATATGCATTAGATTAAATTTTTAAATGCAATTTAAAATAAGTAACATAATGTTTTTAGTAGATCCAAAGGTGGGCCTTGGTACCTCATTATGTGTACTAGCAAGGGGTTCAAAGATCAAGAATTGTTCTGTTAAAATTTGAGTGCTAGGAATAGCCAAGGTAGGCATGAGAGTTAAATTTGCCAAAATGACCATTCCTCCTCTTTAATTCTTTTTGATTTGATTTTCTTTAGGAAAAGTTTGGAAATGATGTAGATGATGTTTAAATCACCTAAGAAACATTTTACAAGCATTGGATCACTCAATCATGGCAATTAAAAACAACTCCTATTTTAAATGCACACATATATGAATGCTTTCATATTAAGTTTGGAAAAGTTTTTGTTAACCCCAAATTTGATTGATTTGATCTTGATAAGCTTGGATTGAAGTTTTGGGATGTTACACTGAGCTTCACTCCTTCTAACCATTTAGTTGTCAACACGAAAGAACACATCTACATTTATAATTGCAAAAGGAATTTAGACTAAGTTTATAATTAAATGAGTTAATAATAACTCCACTTAGAAACACCTATCCCTAGTGAGGGTTCCTAGTGATAACACGACCCCTATCAGCCACATCTCCCCCGATCGTGACGGCCATCAATGTGGGTTCAAGGGTGGACGCTAAACGTCGGTCACATCATTCATGCGACTCGTGCTCGATCTTTCGACCATCCGCGTTCCGAGGCCACGCTTCTCTAGCGTGCTAGGCTCGCCAACTCAACCTTAGTGTATTCGCTGTGCAACATGGCTTACACCCACTGTATGTGAACGTAGATATGTCTGACCCCCAGGCCTGTCACCCTGGATCGCCTCATACCGAAGAACTTTCTTGGTGGTGCACACTAAGGAGAACACAATCGTTGGTTATTTTAACAGGGATCTTCTTATTAGGCTACCGTCGAGTATCTAATACTAGCACACAATAAGACATACAAACAGTAACATTGAATGTAAATGCTATGTGATATGGTCCTTCACGTCGTGATCTTTATCTGTCGTTACTGGGTTCCGGCGCCAAGGTTCCGGCGCCGTAGACACTAGGGTACCAGTGTCATTCCGGCGTGGTAGTTCGTCACCTTCGTGACTATCTACTACTATGCAACAAAAGGTAATTACTTTACCTTTGCCACAACCATATCACAAAGCAACGCCCCCCTGCAAAACAAAGTTAGACGCTTCTACTTTATCTTTGCATGTTTTACGTGGCTGAATGGGCTTTCGTACGAGAACCGTTCTTACCTACGAACTTTCAGCACAACGTTGATCAAGTAGTTGTCTATACTACACCCCTTTCGGGGCCCTCTGTTGCAAATGGTATACCAACTAACGTGAGAGAGACAGACACCCCCCTAAGCCACTTTATACGGTACAAGCCGTATGTCAAGCGTGGACCAGTCTCGCGAATGAACGTGTAAAGTCGGTTGGGGGCCGCTTCATCAAGAATTGCCGCGGTATACACAAGTACACGTGGGAGGGTAACAACTAAAATATCAACGCCCACACGGTACATCTCGTGTGTTCTACCCGTACTAGCATTACTACGCATAGATCTAGCTCTGTACCACTATAGGGGTTCTGCGCATAAAAACAATAAATTTTACTCTATGCCCTTGAACCCCTGAAGCTGCCAGGACCTATCTATTAGTAATACAGTAACGGGAGGGGCTTTTCGCGAACTTACCCTTGAAGACCGAAAAGCGTTGTCAACGCTCAGGAGAGCGTGGTTGATGTAGACGAGCCGAAGCTGACCTCAAGGTCGTGATGAAGTCCTTGCGCTCCTTCTGGCTCCAACTACTTGAGTGCCTCAAGTGTAATACCTCGTGGGAGTTACACACGTCCGGTGCCTGACGATGACTCCCGCTTCCCCGATCCAACAGCAGTTGCGGAAGTAGAGCTCCCGGATCCGAATCCCGCAGCGCGACGGCGCTCCGCGGTGAAGATGTCTCTCGCTCACGCAGTCCAGACTTGGGACCACGGTCACGAGAGAGAGAGGGGGAGAGAGAAAATATCAATTAGAGGTCCTCCCAAAAGTGGGGAGACCTTTATTGATTATTGATTGTATTTTCTAGGCCAATATACCCCACTATATATAGGGGGAGGGGAGGTACTACCTCCCCTCAAGTCCCGGGGTGGGACTAAAGGAGAGGAGGGGGTGGGGAGGCCGCCGGCCACTCCTAGTGGGCCCCACGGGGGGAGGGGGCAAGGCCCAGCCGGCCATCCCCCTTTTGGTCCCTCTCCCTCTCTCCTTTCCCTAATGGGCCCTCTCCCTCCGGAAATTGGCCCATTAAGCCTTTTGACCTTTTAATTGATTTTCTCTTTATTAAATAATTATGAATAAATGATTAAATCAATATTTAACATTCATTCACACATTATCTAATCTCCGTGGCCATAGAACACCTTCCACCTCCACTCCGGACATCCTCCGGACTTACCAAAACCCTTCCGATTTTCTCCCTTCTTTTCTTCGGTGATTCTACCGATCCTATAAATGCTCTCTAAGCATCATAGCGCCCTTAAGCGTGATACCCTACGGTTCGGGAACACTCCAGACATGGTCGGGACACTCCCGTACCAATGATCAACAGAGGGACCTGGATGGCCATGTGACCCCTGTGCGTTCCACGAAGATCTTTCGTCGTTTAAACCGGTGACAGTCGTGTCTTATTTCCTTTTGTCATTCGATACTTGCATTGCCCGAGACCTGATCAATGACATCTTCATGTCGAGTTCAATCTCGTTACTGAACAATGCTATTTGACTCGTTCCGACAAGTGATATCCCCGTGATCCAATCACACACTGCGCAGCTATTGGATATAACTTCTCCGAGTGGGCCCTTGAGTATCTTCCTGTCACATGGACGGACAAATCCTGCTCTTGACATATATTGCCTCTACGGTTTCCTCCGAATACCTGAACACACCTTTATAACCACCGTTTTACCAGATGGCGTTTGATGCTATCTAAGCACTCTCGGGAGACAGTGATTGATATAGCCTCACGGTCTAAGGAATAGTCTATGAGGATCCTTTTCTAATCATCGTAACTTGAACTTCGTGACATGATCGAATCACGATGTTTAGGTTGGGTATTGGTTCATCATCTCATTCTCAGAATGAGATGACCTCATTTCCAACTGGCATAAATGCCACATGATCAGGAAACATGATCATCTGTTGACCAATGAACCAGTGACTAGAGTTTCACTAGGAACCCCTGGTTTGTTTATATATCACACATGTATTGATGTTTCCACTCAACACAGTTATAGCATGATATAAAACTTAATCATAAACTATATGAAATATGAGAATATTCCTTACTACTATTTGTCTCTAGGGCATATCTCCAACAGTTGATGCACTTGATGAAGTTCGAGACACCACCCTACAAAGAGCTACTATATATCAGCAAAACTTGTGCAATTACCATTGTCGTCGGCTGCGTCCAAGGTCCTTCGTTATGGGGGACCTAGTTCTTCGCCTCAAACAAGATGGTCACCGAAAATTGGAGTCACCTTGGAAAGGATCTTACATTGTTACCGAAGTTATTCCCGGCAGAGCATATAGGCTACAAGATAAGAAGAAAGGAGTCGAATACTCCAATCCATGTAACATCGCACAATTATGGTGCTTCTACCCTTAAGAATTTATATTTCACAAATAGTAATTACAATAAGGCCTATGGCCTAGCTTCTTAGCCAAAATACTTCGGCCAACGGCCATCAGCCGAATAATGTTTCGTTGGCTTTGGCATATGAATAAAAGATAAGTTCTTCATACTTTGAGTCTTTATTACCTTTTTGCCATTAAAACTGGGATTTCAATTTTTGAATAAGTGTTCTTCTGATAAAACTAACAACAATTATGAGCATCCAAACATAGCCTCGGGGCTACTCCCATCGGGAGCGCTAATGCACACCTAATATAAAGTTATGCATACAAAATCAAAAGCAATTGGTGCCTAAACCTCTGAGTTTTACTTTAAAAAGTATCCTCAAAAGGTTACTCCCAACATGAGTATCCATAAAATCATTAACGCGAAAAATCTGATAAATTTCAAAAATTCCATTAGCCAAACAAGGCAGCCGACAAAAACAAATACAGAAATCTCGGATCACAAACAACACGATAAAACTCCGAATGTCGTGTACAAGACATGAAGATAAGACCCCGGGATTCGTCCTGTGTGGCCTGGTAATCGCACAAGAATATGCTCTGCCTGTAAAATATCCGTATCAATGATACGACGAAAAATCCTGACGGACGTGTTGGGTGCCCGATAAAATTAGAACTAGGATTCAACATTCGATAAGACCTCAATGGCTCGAACTGAATTACACCAGTTATAATTCCAAGTTTAGGACGGGGGACTTGAATTTGATGTTGGTCAACATTGCTTTTGCCCAGGAGCAATTAACTAATTCCTGATCTATCGAAAGCATTAGGCCTGTTGTACCAAATCCCTACAAAATAAGAAAAAATAGAAAGAAATTCATAACAAACCGAACATCTCTTTGAGACTCGACTAGAATCTACTATTCAGGTAGAGTCTCGGGGGTACTGACATAGGTGTGATTACGTGGGTACTCATGATTTGTTACCCTAGATATATAAAGGCTCACGGCGCATGAAGACTCAAGATGATGGCCCAAGAAAGCATCCGATTAAAGCTTTAGTTGTATTTGGAAAGAAACTATGAACCGACATTGTATTAGAGTTGTAATCATACATAAGTAATGTTTCTCTATACGACTTTGAGACCCATCCTATTATATATAGGGCGGGAGAAGCCAATGAGGAGGTACCCAAAAAACCCCAAGCAATCTGTAATAGTGCTATTCACCAAATAATCAGGCGACTTCGACTCTCTTGTTTGAATGATATCCGACGAACCCCAAGTCCATCATCAATGAGCATTGCTGAGGTTACCCCACGTCAGTGCGGTTTGCTTCAATGCCTTCCTTGGAGACTACGTACCCCAAGAGTTTTCCGGTGGGCACGCCGACAGTGCACTTTCCCGGGTTGAGCTTGATCTTGTACTTTCATAGATTTGTGAAAGTTTCGGCCAGGTCGGCGAGTAGGTCGCTCTGGCGAGTTAACTTCACCACCACGTCGTCGATGTAGACGTAGATGTTGCGAACAATTTGGCTCACGAGACACTCCTGTATGCACCATTGGTAGGTCGCGCTGGCATTCTTGAGGCCGAACATCATTGCGGTGTAGCAGAAGGCACCAAGCGGCATGATGAACGTTGTTTTCTCCTTGTCCTCGACCGCCATCTTGATCTTGTTGTAGCAAGAGTACACCTCGAGAAAGCACAGCGACTGCAACCCCAAGGTCGAGTCGATGATCTAGCCGATGCGTGGGAGGACGAACTCCTCCTTCAGGCAGGCGCTGTTGAGGTTGGTATAGTCGATGCACATTCTCCAAGTGTTGTTCTTCTTTAGAACTAGGACTGGGTTTGCCAGCCACTTGGAGTACTTGATTGACCGGATGAAGCCTACACCGAGCAGGCGCTGTACTTCTTTGGTGATTGCTCGGTGGCGCTCTTCATTGAAGGGCCACAACGACTGCTTCACAGGTCGCGCTTTGGCGTCGGCATTGAGTTTGTGCTCAGCGAGTTCCCTCAGGACACCAGGCATGTCAGATGGCTTCCATGAAAGTTGTCGCGATTCTCACGCAGGAACTCGATGAACGCTCTTTCCTATGCAGGGCTCATGTTGGTCCCGATGGTGACTTTCTGGCTTGACTCGGCCGGGACAAGCTCGAAGGTGCAGGTGTGCGTGGAGGCCTCAAATGTTGTTGACCCGATGTTCTCTGTGTTGGGTTTCTTTAGCATCCTGGGGTCGTCCTTGTCGATGCCGCTTGCATATTTGGCGAGCTCGTCGACGTGGTTGGCTTCCTCGGCGATGACGATGTCGACGATCTTGGTGCCGTTGTCCTTGCATTCCACGGCCATGTCGGGGTCACCGTTGACAGTGATGATACCGCGTGGCCCTGGGAGCTTCATCATGTTGTACGCGTAACGCAGGGCCGCCATGAACATGGCAAATGCCTGTCCCCTCAGGACGCAGTGGTAGGGGCTACGGAAGTTCACCAGCTCGAAGACGATCCACTCGATGCGGAAGTTAGCTGACATGCTGAAGGTGACTGACAGTGTCACCTTGCCGATCGGGTACGCTTTTCGACCGAGGACGATGCAATGGAAGGTGGTGAGGGTCGATTCACCGTCCATCAAGGTCTTAGGGAGCCAGTAGTCAGCTACTTTGGGATTGACCACAAGGGCGACTCGCCCAGGGTAGCCGATCCGCGGCGCGTGGTCCTCGCAACTCCAGGTAATGCTTTGTTCGGACAACTTGAGGACGCGGGGATATCGACTTGTGTCACCGCATTCACGGCGACTGAGTGGACTAGCACCTTCTTCTCGTATTTGGTGTCAATCCCGGTGAACATGTGTAGCGAGACGACATCGTTTCCGAACCGGCCGGCGTTGCTGTTGTCCCTTTGGCTCAGTCTTGTGTGGTTCTCTAGTCTTTGGCAGCAAATGTCGATGACAAACTAGGAGTCAACATGAGTGGTCCTTGGGTACCGTCTCGGAATCCCTCGAATTTGTCTCCCGCGATAACAACAACATAGTACAAGTATAGTAGCACAACTCAAACTTCATGCGGTCTCCCTCGCAACATCATCACTTGCTCACATCTCTCACATCACTGAAGTGCCACACCAATAGGGTCTCACCTGTAGTACTTCTCGACAACAACTTGGAAGGGAGGAGGCTAGTGAGGGAGATGGCGCTCGAGGTCTAGGAGGCGTGAGGCGGATCTCGAACGGGCGGCGAAGTGCTGGGATTGCGTGCGTGGGTGGTGCTCGGGGACCCGGGAGGAGGTAGGGTCGGCAATGAGCGGCTGTTGTAGGGAGGCGGCGCAGGCGGGGTCGCGACAGTGCGTAGCTCTCGGGCGGGGCCATGGCGGCTGCCGGCTAGAGGTGGATGGGGGCGCCAGCGACAAGACCCTGGTCTCGGGAGGGGGCGGTAAACCGGGCTCGGACGTCGAGGTGGAGAGGAGCTTGGCGGCTCGGAGGAAGGCGGAGGTCGGGAACACGCGTGACGGTGATGCGGAGCTCCCGGCGGCACGGGCCTAGAGGGGGGCGGCCATGGGGAAGCAAGGAGGCAGTGCCTGGGGCGGCGACCCCATGGTGCTGGGAAGAGGGCAGTGGCGCTCGCAGGGATCGAGGAGATGGAGGCGCTGGGGTCTTCGCTATGTAGGTGGCGATGGGATTTCTCCCGATTGGGGCCGCGTGTGTGGTCGAGTGTGTGGCGTGTGTTTGCGTCGCGTGTGTGCATGTTTGTGTCGCGTGGCTGGGTGCGGTAGTGTGCATGCGTGTGTTTGGGTGGTATTAGGGTGTGTTGCGTGGTGGTGACTGTGTGCATTTGTGTGGGTTCTGGTGTTTATGGTGGCAAGGGTTGGTGTGGTTTAGGCTAGGGTTTTCTGATTGCAGGCCTTGTGGGCCTAGCTGGTTGCCTCCCCCTAAAATAATATTTATTTTTATTTGTTTTATTTCTAAAAAGACTTTTGTAAATATTCAAATAAAAGAATCCAGAAAAGATCAGGGTTTTGATTTGAAATTAAATGAGGGGACTAATTAGAAAATAAAATAGGCTTTGATTAAAATATTTTAGAGCCAAAATATGCATGATGTCATGATGATGCATAAAATAAAAACAAACAGGCAAATCTAATTGGGGATATTTTCCCGGGTATTACAGAATGCATGCACACAAAAGCAGAGTTGATCGCCATTTTTTCTTGCGCCAATGATCGAGTGTGTTTGGAGAAAAAGGACTGATCCCACACAAAGGTTTGTAGGGCTGAAATAAGAATTGATTCACGTTGTACTGCTATTGAATTTCAGAGTCTGTATTGCTGAATCGGTCACTTTGAAATGCTACTGAATATGAACTGGAAATATATCCATACTTCACCAAGCCTGATGAAATTTAAGCCGCGGGTTCTAGCCTTTCTAGAGATTTCAGCAATTATAGCAGGCTTGTGAAACTTCACAAAGGGGTACCTTAAGTTCATATGAGGTTCAACATATTGGTATTTAGGTATAGAGTAGGAAAACACATAAGTGACTCAACATACAACTACTCTGTCCAACTAATGTGATATACTACATACGAATCTAGACAAAGTTGAGGACATTAATATGGACCGAAGGGAGAAGTATAAAAATGGAAGTAGTAAATAAGTCATCTCACTATTCTAACTAATTTGATGAGACAAAAGCTATTTAACAAAGCTGTCTTGGATCTTTCTACATATTGTTAAATGTTCTGGCATTTCAAAAACTGAGCCAAAAGGCCTTTGGAACCCAAACTATTTTAGTATCTTCTATTGACAAAACTATGGAGAGCTATATGATATAATCTCTTTATATTTTCAAGACAGAACTTCCAACTACTCTTACCTCTAGAATTTTCAAAACCTTTAATGAAACTTTTGAATTGTATTCTTGGTAGAAGTACCAAGGACCTTACCCTATTCAAACTCCAACCTTTTTAAAATAACCATCCTTACCTCAAGATAGGCTTGATGGTAAATCGTATTACTAGTTGATTTGCTTGGAAGATGAATTGCCATGATGTGTTGTCTGATAAATTGGTTTGATCTATTGTTTAACTTGTTTGCTTAGGAAGTAGTATGAGCTACCCTAGGAGCTCATCCTCTAGGAATCAACTAAGTTAAGAAAACACCAGTCTCAAGCAAGTTAACCAAGCTTGATCAAGCAAGTTAACCAAGCTTGATCTGATATCTAGCCACTAGGTGATCATCTAAAACCCTTAACCAGATCACTTTTGAAAGTATCCCTTATAGAAGCACATCCCCAACTTAAGGCACAATGGAGGCGTATAAATCATACCCTATCTCCCCACTTCATTTTTTTTCTTTTTGCCTATTTTCTTAAATGGAAGAAAGGATAAAATAAATGTTTTAAATACTTTTATGCAACGATAAATCTTGGGAAAAATCTCCAAGATGTAAACTCATATTTGGGACTATCTCAACACAAAAACTCAACATATCCAATGCAAATATATCAAATTATTTCATTAAACCCATTTCAGCACTCTTGGACAAGTGTTATAAAAAGGGACCCAAACTAATCTAAAAAATCCCAAATAAATACATGGCAACTAGCTTGACCATGTCTATCTACCAATACTCTTATCTCACCTAGTCAAGATCAAAAGTCAAGAATTTTCTCATGATTATCAATATGTTCAACACTAGCATTTATTCAATACAACTACCAAAACACCTCCAAACCTCTTCAAGTCTTGTCCAACACTTCTCTCCACCACCCCATTACTCTCTGGTCGACCCAGCAATATAGCCCTAGCAGTGTAGCGAACCTAGCTCTTGTACTTTGTGTTTGTATGAGAAGGAGACAATGTCATGTCATCTCTTGCCCTCTTTATTTTACTTGCCACAACTGCACACTCCCTCTCCACCCTCTACCACGACACATGGTCTCTCCATCGCCCATTAGGCCAATGCCCGGCCACTTACCTCTCCCCAAGGTCCTCCTACACCATGTCCAGCATAGACAACTTAATTCGGGATAAGTAGGCCGGAGGCCGCCCCAGTGCCTTCAGCGCCCCCATTATGCTCCATCACCTCACCACTGTCCCCTCCTAGCCGCCCCTGAGCTCCCTCCCACTCTATAGCTCCCGATAGGAACTCTCTCTCTCTCTCTCTCTCGACAATGCAAGGAAGAAAAGGGATGCTATCGATGTTTCAGTTCACCTCCACCTCTCATGTTCACATGCATATACTCCCCTCCCATGCTCATCCATTCGCCCAAACAACCAGGAACTCTCTCCCACTCTTCTTCCAGGGAGTAGGGAGAAGCCTCCAAGGTGCTACAGGCTCTTCGGCGAATTCTTCCCCATCTCCGACCTTCCCCTATCCCTCTCCTTGCGTGCATGTCTTTCTCCTATCCAGATCTACCTAACCCTTGTCTTTGTTTCGCCTAGGATCGCCCAAGACGATGCTGACGGGAACCTCCCGAGCGTGTTCCGCTGTGGATGAGCATTTCATGAGATCGACACAAAAATCCATCATGCCACCCATCCCCAGGGTCGCCGCTATGCTTTGCATCTCCGCCTCCTCTTCCTGGTTGCCGGCGCGCCCCAGGTGAGCCTCCCCATCCCTCACCGATGGCCCCTAGGGTTCCTATGCTGCTCCAAGTGTTACCATGAGAACAACGACCCGTGGCTATCAGATCCCACTTGATCTGATGGCCGAGAACCTTCGGTACCGCTTCGCGGTCCTGCTCTTTCTAGTAGGTGGGCCCCGCCCCGATGTTTGAAGCCGTAGCCTACCATGCTCGACGGAGCCTAGGTGGGTCGGCCCAGCTAGCACTACAAGAAAAGTTTCCTTCCGCAATGACTTGGCCTGACGGTTGTCATAGAAGGCGTGTCTTCCACGACAAAATTCTCAGCTCGGCTGTGGCCGATGGAGAACTTTTTTTTCGGTTTTGCGGCCCTCTACTACGACGGATCCGCTAAAAACATGGAGGAATCTCGGCTGGCGTGTGGCAGAATCAAGATTTTCGTTTCCTCGCACAATGTTGACTCGCCGAAGTGTTTTGAGGCGTGTGGGTCCCGGAAGTCAATGTCTCTAGCGGACCATACTTTTTGGCCGTGCCTCCCTGATTTGAACTCGATAATGTTGGTTGATGCGTCTGCCTTTTAGTCAGGATGATAGGTCCCACATGTCAGCCTCTCATTAGAAGGATCATGTGTATGATGGAATTTTTTCCTTAGCTCGCGCTACTCTGTTCCGAAGTTGATAGTGCTACTCGTTGCATCTACCGTTGAATCAATCTGTTGGGACCCACATGCCATCCTCTCATTAGAAGAAACGTGTGTATGATGGAATTTTTTCCTTCGCGGGCGCTATCCTATTCCTAAGTTGATAGCGTTACTCGATGCATCTACCGTTTAACCAACCTCCTGAGCCCCACATGTCATCCTCTCATTAGAAGAAACGTGTGTATGATGGATTTTTTTCTTCGCTCGTGCTACCCTATTCCGAACTTGATAGCACTGTTTGATGCATATACCGTTTAATCGTGCTGCTAGGCCCCACATGTCATCCTCTCATTAGAAGAAACGTGTGTATGATGGATTTTAACCCTCTGTCGCGCCTTCGTGTTCCGAACTTGATAGCGTTGCTCGCTGCATCAGCCATTTATTCAGGCTGGCGGGTCCCTTATGTCAGCCTCACATTAGAAGAATCGTGGGTATGATGGAATTTTTTTCTTCTCTAGTGCTACCCTGTTCCGAACTAGATAGTGTTGCTTGATAAATCTGTCGTTTGCTCACGCTGCTTGGTCTCCCATTTTAGCTTCTCATTAGAAGAAACATGTACATGTAGAACTTTTTTCCTCGCTCGTGTCTCCCATTTTTGCTCATGCAGCATCTGTATAAGGTCGCGCTGCTAGGTCCCACATATCAGCCTCTTTGTAAATGAAACGTGTGTATGATGGACTTTTTTTGTCCATGTCCGCTATTTTGACCTTGGCAACTTCCTAGGTCCCAGATGTCAACCACCTCTGTGCAAGAATCATGTCTATGCTGGGTCCCAGCTGACAGCCTCTATTTGAAAGAAACGTGTGTATGTTGGACTATTTTTTCGGGTCCCAAATGTCAGCCTCATAGTAAAAAAATGCCCATAAAGGCCGAATTAAAAAGATGTTGGGCTAACTCAGGGCAGATGCCCTAGTCGTCATGGCTTATATTCCATGGACTCACTCCTAAATTGAGTGGGCTATGGTCGATGGCCACAAGACCACAAAAAGGCAGAATTATAAGGTATTAGGCTATGCTTGGGGATGATAGGCTAATTTCATGGGCTATGCTTGGGCCTGCTGGGTCTGACATGTCAGCGCCTCTGTAAGTGCAATGTGTGTATGATGGATTTTTTTCGGCCGCGTCCGCTGTTTTCACCGTGGCAACCGTGTATGGTCTTACTGTTGGGGCCCTTATGGCAGCCTCTTTGGCATGTTCTGGCTTGTGGGTCCCCGATGCAGCCTTGTATGTTTTGTCTGGTGGGTCCCTGATGCGAGCCTTTCTGTACAAGTATTTAAACTTTTTTTCGAACCCACCCTCAAAACAAACTGGGTCCATGATGTCAGCCTCTCCGTAATGTGATATTACTAGAAGAAAAATGTAAACCCAAGATACGATTTGAACAAAAGAACTTCAAATCAAATAAACATAAACTGAGTGCGTTGCCACTACAACAAAGATATTTATAGAATAAATATCATTAAACTTTTATTATTACTACAATTTATGTATTAGTCTTCTTAAAAATATTTTGTGTGTCTATGTTTATATCTTTAAAAAAATAAAAGGGCAGCGCTCCTAGCATCTCAATTTATAAAATGCCACATAATGGATTATTTTCTTAAAAACATGGGTAGGCAGAGTTTATTTATTTTGAGAGGTGGGGGCAATGCCCAAAAGGCCGAATTAAAAAGAGTTTGGCTATTCTACATAGGCTGCTCTACGTGGGTTATACTCTGTAGGCTATGCTCCATGGGATTCATTCTCAAATTTTAGTGGGCTGTGCAAAGTAGTCCCCTGACCCCTAAAAGGCCGAATTAATATGTTCTCGGCTGTGCTCCATGGGATCCTTTCTCAAATTTCACTAGGCTGTGGTCAGAAGTCCCCTGACCCCAAAAAGACCGAATAAAAATGTTCTGGGCTAAAGAGGGGCCAAATGAGCTACTAGATCTCTTCTCCTGGTTAATAAAAATTGCATTGTGATGTTCTTGTTCGGATTCGAAACAAAGACCTCAGAGAGGGAGGGGAAAAGTAATAATTATTTTTGGAAGCTATTCATGTAAAAATTCAGTAGTACAGAATAAGGTAGAAAAATTATCAACAGATTCAAAGTTCATATTTAGGAGCACTTGACCAATTCAGCAGCATTTCAAAAGAGACCAATTCAGCAATACAGACAATGAAATACAATAGTAATACAGAGATAACTAGTTTTTGTTTCAGCTCTAAAAACCTTGTCGCATGATTAGTTTGTACTTTTTACCAATAACACTCGACCATTGGAGTAAGCAAAACTGACGATCAAGTCTGCTTTGAGTACCTTCTTCTCACATCAATGCCTGTGTGACCCCCGTATGCAACCCAAAATGCCCAAGTCTCATCTAGATTGTGACACAGCCATGTACAAGGGCGACGAGCACACGTCTGGTTCACATTCAGTAGCACATGATAGATTTAGCAACAATTTAAAGTGACTGATTCAACGGTGGCAGAAAATGACCAAAATAATTGATAGATTCAGCAATGCCGACATTGAAATTCAGTGGATGTACAACAATGTGGAAAAGCCAAGTTGCAAATGGAAAGCGTGACCATGCATTTTCTCCACTCGATCTGAATAAGTCCAAGTACATAAGTATTACTACAAAATAGATTAGCAGTAGCTGAACTCCATACAAAATACTTAGTATAAGTGTAGAACTACAAGCTTATACTAAGCTAGGAACCACTACATGTCCCATCATATGTACTCGAAGAAACGACAATGCTTTAGCGTGTCAAAGTGCTGGCCGGGATGTGCCCTTGATTTCCTTCCTGTGACGCGTCTCTCGTTTCATTGTCTCTTGTCGGCCTCTAGGTCAGCAACATACATGTACATACGACAAACCAGGAAATTTGGGCTCCTTCATTTTGGCAATTCTAATTACGAAGGGAATCTGCCACCAACATAAACTAGCTAATTAGTACAACATTACATACACTCACAATAGGATCATCACAAGAGGATTAAGAGGTGATATCTCACTAGTGAATGTTGTCTGACGGCAGGTTCAGTAGTATGCCAGTAAAGCCGCGGCTTGGACATAAAAGACATGAGCACTTCCTGCGTGGCGTTGGCCAGCAACGACCTAATCGTTGTCTCGGGTGACCTCTTTACTACAACCTGATTGAAACTAGCGAACAAGACCAACAACCAAAACCTCACCTTGTACCGCGGCGATTCGCACACCGATGACCTTACCGCCCTGACGGATAGGAGCAAGTCCGTGCCGTGCCCGTCAATTTGGGCGACGAACAGCTTTCCCTCCTTCCCAATGTCGATGACCTCAGCTCTGAGCGAGCCCGGTGCACGAACCGGCACAGACGGGTCCCATTTTTTGGGGCTGTATCTGGGCACTATCATCGACTGTGCAAATATGAGGTGCTCGATGAACACTTTCTTGATGCCGGTGAACTCGCATCCTGGCTTCATGCAGACACACTGGCGGTAGTTGCACGCGAGACAGCTCCTTGGATCATGCGGCCAGCCGGATGGCGCTGGTAGTGTCCAGACGCTTAGCTGTTTTGTTGAAGACGTCATCGCCAACCTTCGTCTAGACGTTGTTCAGCCGGTTGTGCCTCGAATCCATAGCCATCATGTCCGAATGATTGGGGCAAGGGCGGATCTATGTATGACTGTTGGGATTATTTGGAGGAGAGGGGTGGCAGCCTAGAAGGATCGATGCTGCGGGTGAGATGGCGAGACAAATTTGTGAAGTGTGCACTAGAAAGATCCAAATGAAGCCTCTCGGGGATGGCTCTTTGAAGGAGGGGGTTTTGCCGTGCTCCTTCGGCCATCTTCTGCCGGGCGTACTGCATCGAGCACGTCGACTATAGTTATGGAGTAGGGAGTACTATAGATACTCTAGACTGGCACACTGCCATGGAGTGTTCTCTCATCACATCTCAGTTATTAGAACTGAGAGATGATTTATTTACTGCTTCCATTTTTATAATACTTCCTCCAGTTTGTATTCTAATGGCCTCAACTTTGTCTAGATTCACATCAGTTAGACAGAGTAGTTGTAAGTTCAGTCACTTACGTTTTGGTGCTTCATAGTACGTACCAAAATACCAAGATGCTGAACCTCATATGAACTTTCTAGAAAGGTACCCCTTTGCAAAGATTGGCAAGCCTGCTAAAATTTATGAAACTTCTAGGAAGGCAAGAACCCACAGCCTAAATTGCATCATGCTTGGTGAAATAATGACAGGTTCCTAGTTCATATTCAGCAGCATTTGAAAGTGACCGATTTAGCAATACAGACTCTGAAATTCAATAGCAGGACGGCGAGAATCAATTCTTGTTTCAGCACTAAAAACCTTGGTGCGAGATCAGTCGCTTTTCTCCGAACACACTCGATCATCAGAGCAAGCAAAACTAACCGTCAAGCCTGCTTTTCTATGCATACCTTCTACTCACATCAATGAGTATGTGACCCACATATGCAAACCAAAATGCCCCAAGCCTCATCTAGATTGTGACAAGGCCATGTTTCAAAAGAACAGTAAGACCATCTACTACCCTTGATCTAAAAAAGTACCAGTACACCAGTATTAGTTCTACAAAATACTTTAGTACTTTAATAAAAATTATAGAACATTTGACAGATTCACTACCATTTGAAAGATTCAGCAACACTAAATAAAATAGAAAAATATCAATAGATTCCAAGTACATAATCAGCAGCACTTGACAGATTAAACAACATTTCAAAGTGACCAATTTAGCAGTACAAATAACGACCAAAAGAATTGATAGATTTAACAATGTAGACATTGAAATTCAATAGATGTAGCAAGGCCATAATTCAAAAGGACAGAGAGAACATATTATGGCCATGTTCCAAAAGAAGAGCAAGACCATCTACTGGTCTTGATCTAAATAAGTACCAATACATCACTATTAGTTCTAATACTTTAGTATTAGCAACAATAGAACATTCGAGAGATTCACTACCATTTGAAAGATTCAACAACACTGAATAAAACAGAAAAATATCAATAGATTCCAAATACATAATCAACGGCACTTGACTGATTCAACAACATTTCAAAGTGACCAATTTAGTAGTACAGATAATGACCAAAACTATTAACATATTTAACAATGCAGACACTAAAATTCAATAGATGTAGCAAGGCCATAACTCGAAAGGATAGAGAGAACATATTCTGGCCATGTTTCAAAATAAGAGCAAGACCATCTACTGGACTTGATCTAAACAAGTGCCAATACATCACTATTAGTTCTAAAAAATACTTTAGTAATAGCCACAACAGAACGTTCGACATATTCAATGGCATTTGAAAGATTCAGTAGTACTAAATAAGACAGAAAAATATCATCAGATTCCCAGTTCATAATAAGCGACACTTGACAGATTTAGCACCATTTCAAAGTGACCGATTTAGCAGTACAAATAATGACCAAAGGAATTGATAGATTCAGCAATGCAGACATTGAAATTCGGTAGATGTAGTAAGGCCATGTTTCAAAAGGAAAGAGAGACCATATTTTGCACAAGATCCATTAGTCTGAACAAGTACCAGTAGATAGGTATTACTCCTACTACAAAATAGATTAGTAGTAGTAGAACTCCATACAAAATACTCAGAACTACCTTAAGCTAGGAACCACATGTCCCAAAATGACAAGAAAAATCATGTCGAGGAGTACATGTGTTCAAGTTAGGATCATCACAAGAAGATAAAGATGTGTTAATCACTAAGAATTAGGGATGCATAAGTGGGACAAATGGGACATGAGGGATCCTAATTTTAGACCCCTAGACTAACTCTAAACTAGGTGGGGGAAGTGGGACAAGTAGGATTTAACAAATATCACTTATCCCGCTTATCCCACTTAGTTTAGAGTTAGTTTAGATGTCTAAAAGTGGAATCCCACCTGTCCCACTTGTCCCACCTCTGCATCTATGCTAAGAATCTTGTCGATATGAAGCTTGTATTCCACGCTGAACTCCGATGGTCGATTCCGACAACGAGCGACCAGATTAGACCGACAAAGAGCAAGTGCTTTAGCATTCGCATAGAATACCTTCTCACACAAGCCATTTGGATGTGTAGAGCTCAACTTCACCATGAACTACGGTAACACGCATGCCGCCATCCGGACGCACACGACAGATATCAAGATGACATCGTCACGCCCATCGAATAGCACATGGAACACTGTGTCATGAAACTCGGTTAGCCCGGTATCTACATTTTGCGAGACCGGTGCCGACACCGGCTTAGAGATGTAACTGCCTTTCCTACCATAGTGTAAAATGCGCAACCTCATGGCGTGGGCCTCTCTAAGGTGGGAGTGGAGCACAAACGGAATTGCGGAAAACTCACAGCCAGGCACCACGCAGTTCCATTGGACTGCATCAACGAGCATTGAACATGAAGACATATTTGTCTAGACAGCCTATACCAATTGGGTATGTCACCAACAGAAAGTAATTAATTAGTATTACATATATTCATATTAGGATCATCACAAGAAGACTTATATGTGTTAACTCACTCTTGGTTGATATTCTTGCAATCCAGGGGGAATTCCGACAACATCTTGAGAAGCTCGCAGGTAATGCCGCGGTTTCGACAGGTATGCCATGAGCTCTTTCAGCGCGACTTCAGCCAATGGAGGCCTACTCATCTGCTCAGATGTTGCTGCCATTTTGACCGAATGGAGCTTATTCCATGACGGCATTGACCATAACATCACCTTGTACCGTGGAGATTCGCACGCCACCGACCTAACGTACCTGATGGATAGGAAGATGTCCGTGGTGTACCCTCCAATTAGGGCGGCAAACTCCATGCCCTCTTTCCTGATGCCGATGATCTGTGGTGCGTGCACCCGGTTAGTCGGGTACCAGTGCTTGTTGGAGTAGGTCTGACGAGGGTTAAACTCATCAATGCCCATTGTTATGGACTTGGGTTTTGGAGAAGGAGGGAGAGCTGGAGGCATCAATTGGCTGGCAAACAAGCACACAGGGACACATGGTTTACCCAGGTTCAGGCCTCGTAAAGGTCCCTACTCCTGCTTGTCTTCTCTTGGAATTATCGAGAGAGTCAAAAGTTACAGGGGGTGCATCGATGCAATCTAGCAATGGTTGTGGAAACTCGGGTTGTGATTGTCCTCATCGCCGGCCCCTCCTAGTGTTTATATAGATAGGCTAGGTCTCGGGTAGTAGGTTAAGTCGGTTACAAGTCTCTGTAGGTCACCCGAATCCTGGATTGGGCCCTGTCGTATCTGGGCCGTATATACCAAACTCGAGTACCTGTAGGGTATGCCCACATCAGTAGCCCCCGAGTGTCCAGTGGAATCATAGATTCGAGTGGAGACTTCATGAAGTCTTTTCGAGTGCATAGTTGAGCATATTTTCAAGTGCTTTGATTGACGTCATAGGGATTGTTGATATACATCCCTGATTCATCCGATCCATCGGGATCAGTTAACTGCCTTAGGGCAAAACAACGCAATCTACTCAAACTCGAGTCCCTGGACTCGAATTCGGAAAAGTGCTGATGTAATTCGACTAAGGCCGCGGAGGTCTTACAGGAGTCGAATACCAGTGTGTAAGTGTGAGCACTTGACGTGTCCATCAAGGCATATTTCATTGTACCTATAGGCACGAAAATTTTCTGGTAGAGCGCAATAGACGCGTTGCCAGGCCTTATTCAGGTCTTATCTTCATGCTGTAAGCATGGCATCCAAATTTTTATCATCGCGGAGATGATTCGGGTGACCCAGGAGACGTAGTCTCTTTGCAGGGAAAATATGAGGCGGAGTCGCCATAGCATTCAAGTGTGGATGTTATCAACACACAGTGTAACATATAAGAAAAATAAATAAACATAGGGTGCGCGGCTAGCGCTCCCTATGGGAGTAGCCCCCGAGTGCCTATTCGAGTCATAGACTCGAGTGGGGACTATAAGTATTTTGCGACTGCTGTCGTCTTTTGCTTGTTTCAGTCGAATGTGCTTTCAGCGCTCCCTATGGGAGTAACCCGAAGTCCACAATTGAATCGTTGATTTGAGTGAAGGGTTTTCATGATGCTTGGATATATTTATTATTTTCTTCGAGTGCGTGGCCAGAACTCCTGTTAGGGGTAGCCCCCGAGTGCTTGGTTGAGTCGAAGACTCTGTAAGGACTAAAGTAGTCAAAGTGTTCTCCTGCTGGAGTTGATGACGTCACTGCGGATAATAGGATGACCTCAGTTGCCCACTTGAGTGGCTTTGATAGGACGTGACGAGCAATGGGTCCCACTTTCTGACTTGGATTTGACAAGGCGTGTGTAATCTTCTGTTTTAACTAAGTCTCCTCGATTTCTGCGCATAATGGGAGTAGTGGGGGACGGTTTGTGGTTTGCCCTTGCCACGCGTCAATGCCGATGTACGCCACGCGTCTGGTAGATTTTCTTCTGGCCATTGGATGGCATCTGCTAGGAGGTTAAGTAGGGGGCATGCCGTGCGGTAATTTCCCCACCTCTTCTTCTTACTCGCACATCTCCGCCATTGCCATTCTTGTTGTTCCTTTGCACACATCTCCTCTATGGCACTGGACCAACTCCGCGTCTTCCCCAGCTACTTCGTGCGCTCACATCGCCAATGCAAGATGGTCAAGAAGAAGGGAGACTCTGCCACAGGATCTGCAGCTCCCATTGGCGCCACCAAGAAGAAAGGAGGCGCTGCCACCGTAGGAACCAGCGCCACCGGTGTCGGGAAGAAGAAGGGCGTGGGGACTCGCGTCACCAACGGGTCGTGGCGCCAATCCATCATCAAGCCGTCGGAGCTGTTCATCCAACGCCAGGATGGGACGCTATCTGCCACGGAGGACGACTCATGCGTTCCCGGCGACGAGGTAATCCCCAGTCCTCCTATGGGTTTCTGAGTGATGTTCCTTGCGTTCATCATTCTAGGTCTCTCTCTCCCCCTGCATCCATTTGTTAGTGGTCTTATCTGCTTCTATGAGCTCCAGCTGCACCACCTATCTCCAAATTCCATTCTCCATATCGCCTGTTTCATCACCCTTTGCGAGTGCTGGCTCAGAATCAAGCCACACTTCGGTCTCTTCAAGCTCAAACGTCAATCGGGGTCGGGTTCTGTAGTCTACGATGTAGGAGGCTACGAGATCCACGTCGACTCCGCTGTCACTTATTTCAACATCAAACTCACCGCGTCTATCCAAGGGTGGAGAGATAAGTGGTTCTACATCCGCGAATAGAAGGCCGACAGAGAGCACTACAGACTCGCGCCCTTTGATCCCGTGGCGGTTTGCAGGATGAGGTGTTCCTGGAAAAATTTCGTGATGCCCGGCGAGTCTGAGGAGACGGATATGCTATATCAGCGTGTCTACGACCTCGAAAGCCGTATAGGCAAAGAGTAAGCTGGCGCTAAACTCATTCGCACGTGGTTGCGCTGCCGTGTTCTGCCTCTGCAGGCCAGAGCCCATCTGATGTACCGCTGGATTGGTACTGGCGATGTCACTCGTATATCTACGGAGGGCATTTCTTCGGGTGAGGCATATAGGAGGTCGCGGATGGTGACCAAGTACACCGCCAAGGAAGATCTTCTAGGCGAGTCAGTCGTACCTCCTTTCGACGCCAATAATCCTCCACCTGAGGTAAAGTTATCCCACGAAGTGTTTAGATTTTAGATTGCTTGTCAGGTGCTTGATATATGCTGATGCTTCTTCTGATTGTAGGACTGGAAAGTGGCTGCCAGCTTACCTCCTCAGCTTGAAGGAGTTATCCCGCGCGAAGCGGAGGAAGAAGACGAGTTGGGCCCCACCGTTCTGATTGAGGAAGAGGAGGAAGCCCTCGAGTCCAGTGGCCACGGGACTCGCAAGCACCCCCGTAGCAAGGATTCTGATGCCTCCTCGCTGATGACACCAGAGGGTCCTCCTGCTGCTGTAGAGGAGCCGATCCCCGCCGTGCCTGTACGCACCATGGCTCCTCCCGCACGGAAGAAACCGAGGTTGCTGAAAGAGTCGTTAGATGATTCCTTCGACCTTGACAAGTTTGACGGGTAAGTTTTTAATATTTGCGGGTTCATCTTGTTTTCCTTGAAATTTGTCTTCTGAAGTGGTGTTGGTCATGTTTGTAGTCAAACGGCGTCGTCATCTTCCGATGACTGCCAATTTGTGAAAGAATCCGGAGTCGCGGACTCTAGGAACAAGGAGGTGGCCGTATGGTCGCCTTCTCCTCCGGTGGGGCCCACTCCGACGCTAACTCTTCGAGTTCCCCTAATAATGGGGGGCACCAGTTGGTTGCACGGATGCCCACTCGACAGGAATCTTCGGAGTCCCTGGAGGAACACGTAAGTATCTTTTTGCCCCCGGCAGTCGAATTGTGAATTTGTGTCTTTTGTCAACGTTGAATCTTCATTTATTTTGGTGTAGCCCATCGTGAAGGATTCCACTTGTCTTGCGGAGCAAATCCTTGCCTTGAGTCGACAACACACCCTGCTAGACAATCGCCACCGCGCAGTCGAAGGTTTGTACTAATCTTTTCTCTTCGCTCTGCTTATGTAGAAATTTGTAAACTCAGTTTTTGTCATGCTCTGTCCTTTGTAGGTGAGCATAATGAGCTTCTCCGTCGCGTCACTTCCATCAAGAAGGGACTTGCTGCAGCGGAGAAGAAGCGCGATGAGGTAGTCACGGCTCTGGAAGAGTCGCATAAGCGTGTGGAATACCTGCGTGCTTCTAGTGCCGAAAGGGAGAAGTTGTTCGAAGAACAACTTTTCTCGATTGCAAAATCTCTCTCAGGTATTGTTCAGCTTCACTTGTATTTTTTCCTATTTGATTTCATGTCACTGTGCTGATACTCTATGTATGCAGATGCCTGCTAGCGTAAGCTTCGACACCCAGGCCTTCCACCATGCGGATGCCTTGTCAGGCGCTGCGGCCGTAGTCGAGGACCGTAGTGTCTCCCTCCAAGATACACCCGGGACGGCCAAAGGCGTGTTGAGCCGCCTCCGTGAGGATATGGTTCGTAAGGCCAGTTTGATCGAAACTCTTGATGGCCTGGTGGAGTCCTTCGCAGAAGGCGTCCCAATGGACTTCAAGAATGCGCAGCGGTCTGTCTGCGCCACTATGGCACTCATGATGGCGCAAGCACATGGTGCAGAGCTGGACCCGAGCGCGATCTCCGAGGCGATTCCTGTCGACAAGGATGGCTAGAAGGTAGTGTTCGCTCCGTTCACCACTAGATGCAGTAAATATTGGCCTCGTCTCATTGAGACAGTCGCCAAATATTCCGAGGAGGTGTGGCAAGTGAAGGCGGCAAAGGATGCAGTGTCTGGGGCTACCACCAGAAAGTCTGTGGCATTAGAGACTGCCACGGATTCGAGGAAGCCCCCAAAGTTGAAGTCCAAGTCGAAGAAGTAGATTGCTCCTTAGCTTCCATTTGTAATAGTTATAGCTTTCTTTTGTTGGTCCGCATTTTGTGGGGGGTGCCTCGTTGATACTTTTATCGAATTTGAATGCACTCCTCCTTTTTATCAACGTATGGTTGGTCTCATTTGCCTCTTGCTTGGTTGTAATAGTGTCCTTCGAGTGGTCCTTCGAGTGATCCTCATGACTCTCCTCGTACCGATGGAACCGCAGCGCAACCATGTTCAAAGGTGGAGGAGCTGTTGTTGCTCTCGTGACTACGCGACCATATAAAGAAGCTGGACGTGAGTTTCCCATTATGCGCGGTAACGCTGATGTGTGGAAGTCGAAAGCTGAGAAGACCACCGCTCGCGAGAAGTATCTCTTGGATGAAGTTGCGCAGTTGAACGAGCAGTTTAAATGTTAGCTCTCTATCTTCTTATCTTTTCTTTGCCATTTGCAGTGATGCCTTGTCTTTATACTTTGGTGTTGTTTTTGTAGTTGTTAGCGCTCGTCATCCGTAGGATGAGAAAGACCGGGTTGCCATTCGAATGAATGAATTAACCCAGGAGCAGATGCAGGCTAGTGGATACTTCTGGGTGGACCACGATCATGCAGTCGCATTGGCAATGTTGCAGGATCGTGTGTCGCGAGTGCTTTAGTGTTTGAAGAAAGAGCAGTCATGCTTGAAGTGTATTTATCGGACGATGTTTCCACTAGACATTGTGCCCTCAAGCCTGTTGGCTATTCTAGAAAAGTTTTAGGATATCAGCACGGTCCGCGAGTGTGTGCACCTGCAGCTAGTTGCAGGTGCCAAGGCTGCATTGTCGCTGATTCGACTACATCGGCCAAACATGGACGTCACGTCTATTGCCGCTGGACCACCGCTGCCGCCTAAAGGGATGACTTGGGATATGGTGCCGCACTATCAGGCGGTTGACCAACCAGCTGAGGATATTGTAGATTTCTTTGAAGAGCAAACAAATGTTCTCCTTCTACGTCAATAGTGTAATTTATATCCTGCACATAGATGTATAAGTGTTGTAAAGTTCACATGATTGTGTTGGGTATGTTTGATACCCGTTGTTGTGCAAAGAGCTTGCTAGCTTGTATATTTTTCGAGTGTATTGTGAGATACATGTCCTTTTCATTAGCCTGACGTGTATACATCTCAGCACCTTGCCAACCTGTCAGGTGCGTTGCAGCTGGGTTGGTGTTTATCAAGGGTTTGATTGGTAGTGCGTCAGCTACTCATGCTACTTTCTTGTTCGTGGAACAAGATGTAAAGGGTGGCACATCCCTGAGTAAAATAATTGCTAGGAAAGCAAAAAACACAGGGTTTGGGGCACTTAGCTTTATTTATTCACAGAATATCACGAGGTATAATGTGTGGCTAAGTAGCCTGGCTGAATAGCCTTATTTTTAAAGTAAAAACATCTAAGGGTTGAAACAACGTAGTTGTGTGACGTTTCAGGGGTTGGAGTATGCGACTCCTCTCTTGAAATCTTTAAGGCGATAGGCGCCACCTAGGATTACTTCGGTAATCACGTTAGGTCATTCCCAAGGGGATTCAAACTTGAGGTGCCCTTGTTGCTTCAGTCGCAGAACCAGGTCTCCTGCGACGAAGGATCTGGGGCGTAGCCTTCTACTGTGGTAGTTACGAAGGATCTGCTGGTAGATCATGGATGTCTTCGCTACAATCTCGTGTGCCTCATCGAGGAGGTCAACGGAGTCTTTGAGTGCGAGAGTTAACTCTTTCTCACTATGTGCGTCCACCCGCGGGGCTTTGTAACGTACTTATGTGGGTAGTACCGCTTCAGCACCATGCACCATGAAGAACGAATTGTAGCCTATAGCGCTGTTTGGAGTTGTGCGCAGGCTCCAAAGTACCGATTGTAGCTCGTCTGGCCAGCACCCAATAGCTTGCTCGAGTGGCCGGAGGAGCCTTTTCTTGATTCCGCCGCAGACGAGGCCATTGGCCTTTTCGACTTGACCGTTGGTCTAAGGGTGAGCCATAGAGACGCAGCGAATGTTGATTCCCAGGTTTTCGCAGAATCCCTGGAACTCCTTGGGGTGAAGTTTGTTCCATTGTCCGTGATGATGCTATGTGGCACCCCAAAACGGTAGACGATGGACTCGAAGAACTTGATAGCACTGGCTCCTGATTGATTCGTCACCGGCATGGCCTCGATCCACTTGGTGAATTTGTTGACCGTGACTAGGAGGTAGATGTATCCTCCTCACGAGGACCTCGGGAGTTTGCCGACCATGTTGAGTCCCCATTGTGCAAAGGGCCAAGCCACTTGTATTGGTCTGAGCTCCACGCCAGGTGCATGCGGTTTGTCCGCAAATCACTGGCAGGCATTGCAGCGCTAGACGATGTCCTTGGCATCACGCATGGCCGTTGGCCAGTAGACTCTAGCTCGTAGTGCTTTGGCAACGAGAGCATGACTGCCAGCATGGTGCCCGCAAGTGCCTTCGTGTATGTCGAGGAGGACGGCTCTTTCGTCCCCGTTGGAGACGCATCGCTGAAGAACTCCTGTGATGCTGCGCTTGTACAGTTCGCCATTGATGAGGGCGAATGCCTTGGATCGTCGCGCTACATGCCGTGCATCAGTCGGGTCATCTGGAAGCCTTTTGCTGAGGAGGTATGTAATATATGGCTGTGTCCAAGATGGCTCGATCATCATGACCTCCATTGAGCCTTCGAGTCCTGTGTCAGGCTCCATGTCATCGAGTGCCATTGGCTCGTTGGGTGGCGTAGCCCCGAGTCCATTGGCGTGCTTGCCTTCTTCTCTGGAGCCTTGGGCTTGATGGAGCGTTCGCAAATGCGCTCTAAAAAACTTCAGGTGGTATTGGGGCACAGGTAGCGCCGATGTTGGCGAGTATATCCGCCTCCTCATTGCTTTCACGGCCAATGTGCCGTAGCTCGCAGCCATCGAAGTCTCCCTCGAGTGTGTCGTAGAGGTCGTGGTAGGCGATCATGTTGTCGCTCAGGGCATCGCACTCGTGCATTGTTTGGTTGACCACTAGTTTGGAGTCGCCATAGATGATGAGTCTCTTGGCGCCACGGGCTTTTGCCATCCGCATTCCATGGATCAAGGCTTCATATTCAGCTTCGTTGTTGGAGGCTGTGAACTGCATTCGCAGAACGTACTTCATCTTATCTCCTTGGGGCGATGTTAGTATGACACCTGCGCCAACTCCGTCCTTTCGCTTTGACCCGTCAAAGTGCATTGTACAACGGTAGGACATGTCTGGCTTGTCAGGGAGCTGGTTCTCCATCCAGTGCACAAGGAAGTCTGGGAGAACTTGCGATTTGATCGCGTCACACTTCTCATATGTGATGTCTCGTGGAGACAGTTTGATTCCCTAGAGCGCGACTTGTCCAGTGGCGTTGCGATTATTGAGTATGTGCCTGAGCGGGGTGTCGTTGACCACCACGATTGGGTGCTCCTAGAAGTAGTGGCGCAGTCGCCTGGCTATCATAAAGTTGCCATATGCCAGTTTTTGGTAGTGCGGGTACCGCTGCTTTGTTGGCGTGAGCACCTCGCTGAGGTAATATACATGGCGCTGAACCCCGTGGACCTTATTTTCTTTGGATCGCTCCACCACGAGCACAGTGCTGACCACCTGGTTGGTGGTGGAGATATATAGCAACATCGGCTTCTTTTCATGATGCATGACTAATACCGGCGAGGTGGATAGTAGATGCTTGAGGTCTTCGAATGCTTCTTACGCTGCGTCTGTCCACTCAAACTTGTTAGCTTTACAGAGAAATTGGTAGAAGGGCAGTGCCTTTTCGCCCATCCAACTAATGAATCCACTGAGCTCCGCGATTCGCCTAGCCAGCTGCTGGCCGCCTTTTACGTTCTCCGACTTCTCCATGGCCAGTATGGCCTTTATCTTCTTCGGGTTTGCCTCGATTCCCCTCATGGAGATGAGGTACCTTAGCAGTTGCCCAGATGGTACGCCGAAGGCGCATTTATGCGGATTGAGCTTGATCCGATAGTGATCGAGGTTATCGAAGGTCTCACGGAGATTGTCGAGTAACGCGGCTTCCTATTTGGTTTTGACGATGATGTCGTTGACGTAGATTTGGATATTGCGATCAAGTTGGTTCTTGAGGCAGGCCTGCATACACCGCTGATAGGTGGCTCCTGCATTTTTTAGCCCAAAGGGCATCGTGCTGTAGCAGAACACACCAAAGGGTGTTGTGAACGCCATTTTTTGTTGGTCTTACTCCTTCATTCGAATATGATTGTAGCCTGAGTAGGCGTCGAGGAAGCAGAGGCGCTCGCATCCTGCATTGGAGTCGATTATTTGATCAATCCGTGGCAATGGGAAGTGATCCTTCGGGCATTGCTTGTTCAGGGAAGTGAAGTCCACGCGCATTCGCAGGATATCTGTATCCTTTTTAGGCACAAGCACTGGATTTGCAAGGCAGGTGCTTTCCATGATCTCGCGTATGAAATTTTTGTCGAGGAGTCTGTTGATCTCCATACCGACCGCTTTTGCTCTTGGTTCAGATAGTCGCCGTATTGTCTGCTTGACTGGCCTTGTGTCTGGTTTCACGTTGAGTGAGTGATCGACAAATTCCCTGGGAACTCATGGCATGTCCGATGGATACCAGGCGAAGATTTCCTAGCGCTCACGGAGGAATTTGACGAGCGGGAGTTCCTATGCGGGACTCAAGTTGTTGGCGATGAGGGCCGTCTTTGTCGGATCAGTTGGGTGGACCTAGACTTTCTTGGTATGCACCGATGAGTCGAAGGATAGGTCGGGTGAGCTTGGCTTGCTCAGGGGAGGCAAACTGTTGTCTCCTTCAACTTTGCGAATTCCTCTTGCATGCCGAAGGACTGGGAGATTCTGTTGAATTCCCTGTTGCAGCTGTCAGACCTCTCGAAGCCTCCGTTGATTGTGATGACGCCGTTTGGGCCTGGCATCTTCATCTGTTGGTAGGCATAGTGTGGTACCGCCATGAACCTCGCGAACGCGACACATCCGAGGATGCAGTGGTACTGTGAGGGACAGTTGACAACTTCAAAGTCGATGCCTCTCGCCGAAAGTTTTCAACTTCAAAGTCGGTACTGTGAGGGACAGTTGTACTGTGAGGGACAGTTGTCAACTTCAAAGATGACGTTGAGGCTGATCTTGTCCAAGGGGTATACGCCCTTCCCTGGGACGATGCCGTGGAACGTCGTGTCTGAAACTTCCAGACATATCAGAGGGATACTCATTGTGCCCAAGGTACTTGCGAACATGAGGTTGATGCCGCTTCCGCCGTCCATGAAGACGCGACCCATGTCAAAGCCCCCAATCTATGCCTCGAGTACGAGGGGGCAGTGGCCTAGGCGAGGTAGTTGGCGCAGATGGTCATGCTTGTCGAAGGTGATGCAGGACTCGCTTCCACTGAGGTACTTAGTGGTGGAGGGCAGACTGTTTATCGCCAAGTTGACTTGGTGAGTGATTGCCTCCTGCACTCAATTTGAGGGGCGCCCTTTTTGGATCATCCCCATGTTGGCCACAACTCGCGGGTATGGCTCGCCTCCATGATTCTGGACTGGCGCAGCAGCAGGTGGTGGTGGTCCAGGTGGTGGCGGTGGTGCTACGTGAGCCACTGCACCCGGGGTAGCTCCGTATCCCTGGTTGATCGTGTCGCGATTCATCTGGGCCAGGCCTTCGTGGAGCTTGAAGAACTCGCAGAAGTCCTTGCGAAGGTGGCTGGACTTTTTCTTGCCATCGTGCTTGTCGATGTAGAAGTGTATGTTGCATGCACCAGACAATTTGTCCTAGATGGATAGTCACGGTGCTTCGTCGCGAGTGTAGCACTGCCACACTTGTGTGGTTTTCCTGCTGTCGCGGCATCCACCACTATGGTATCCACTGTTGCGGTTGTTGCCACGTTTGTTGGTGTAGCCGGCTACGACCATGTTGACCTCTTCGCGGTCCTTGTAGACGCGCATTCGCGTTTCCCTCAGCGAATGCGTCTGTGCCTGAGGTCGGTGTCATCATCAGAGTAGACACAATTTTTCATCGAGTTCTCTCCGTCAGCCCACCGATTCGCGATTTCCATCAAGTGGTCGATTGTCTTGGGCTTCGAGCGACCCAGCTCCTCCCTGAGCTCTCTGTCAACACCCGGATTTTTAATCCCAAATGCTTGTTATGCCATACCTCACAATCCCAGGATTACCATTTTTGTGAGACATAACAGATTGGATATCACAGTACATCATCCATTACAAATCATAATAAGGTTTTACACAAATAAAGGATCTCATGATCCAGTCTTAATACAAACAAGTAGCGGAATAATAAGCGTAGCGGTGCGCTCCATCTTCAGTGTCACAGGAAATGCTGACGATGGGAGATGATCCTAGTTGTCGTAGTCATCCTGCTGTCCTTCTTCCAGATAGTCCTCCTCATAGTCTGGCCACGGGAATAGCCATAGACAAAGCCATGAGTACTCTTTAAGTACTCGCAAACTATCACTAACAAGTAAGGTAGTTCTAGTAGGAATGCTAAACTCTAAGTTGATTTGCAAAAGCAAATTTGAAACCTAAGCTGAGTTCAGAAGTAAAGAAAGCTAATTTAAAGTTCTAAATTCACTTAATTTAGGAGCTTAGTTTTCATAGTCACAACCCTGTTGTGGTCAACTCAAAGTCAGCATTCATTTCATAGGTCATTTTGAAAACATCTAACGACGGAACAGTATGGCCACTCCAACTTTCCATGGCCGCGGACACGGCTATTCGAATAGTTTGACACTCTACAGAGGTGGTACACTTTCACCAGAAAATTCGATACATCCGTCAGGGATAACCCTAAATCATCATACTTAGTATGTAGATAATCAATCATAACCTTTCAATTACACACCCTAGTATAGGCACCTCTCCTATGACCTTGGCCTCCCAGCCATGGCCATCTGCCATCCTGGGCACTGCATATGTGGACATCATCAAGAGGTAGCCTCAGCTCAAACCTCTTCCACGAGGGAACCCAGACTAATGCATATAAACTTCCGGCTAAGCCTTAAACAATTTAGGTATTGTGGTTGTACGGTAAAATTGGAATGGTATCACATCCGAACCCAACCATCAGTTTTTATAAAGGGCTAAGGCTCATGGCTCAACAATTTCATCATCATAAACCATTTGTGTTTCTCAACACATGTCAAAACATCTCAATAGAATGACTCATCATTCCAAGGTTTTCATAATCATTTTCACCAAGTCTTCCCATCTAAAGTGATCAAGTTTTATGATTAGCACTAGCCACTAAGGTTAAGAGTGTTCACTAATGAGGGGTGCTAATATTCAATCTCATGCCATAGAATGACATCTAAGTACAACTAGCTAGGCCAAGTTTTATACTCTTTATGCTATCTATAACAAAGGTAAAGAACTTTGGTAAAGTAAAATAAAGTAGAGCTTGCAAGTAAAACTTGGGATGGCCATAAATCAAAATATATAACCAAAGCATGCTTATGGCATCTTACTTAGGTTAGCTTGCATCTATTGGTGGCTTGCATTGTTAATGATGGCTTGCCTTGGTTGGTGCAGTGATTGAAATTCTCCTCATCTTCTTCGGGGTAGAACTCCTCCTCCTCGTAGACTTGGTCGGTACTATCGTCTATAAATAAATACGGGATACACAATCACCAAATAATACTTAACTAGTCTATTTAGCACACTAAGGCACATACTTGATGATCTAGCATCATCACAAGATTTAAAGCACTAGTTTCATTATTTTATTTCAGAAAATTAATTTCTACTCGTTGAAATTAATTAATATTTAATATTCTCCAATTAAAATATGGGATCATGTGGACCCATATCATCACCACATATTCTAATACATGGGAATGTGATTTAAAAGGGTTGGTCTCATTTTATAAAGTTTAAGTTTATTATTTAATCAATTTAAAGTGACTAGAAATGCCCTAATAGCATTCTTTTGGTACTAGTCCAAAGTCACTGCATGCAAACCGAAATATTTTTACATATTCAGATAGGTATGGTCAAATGTGATTTTTGAGAGTTGGAATCAACTCAAAAGCTATTATGGTTGATTTTTCAAAATGTTTGAATGTAGAAAAGTCTTTGTCTTTTTATTTTTGGTATAGATTATATCTCACTCCAAATGATTTAAATCCAACGGGATTGGATAGATATTTTAATTATCTTTCTAACAAAATTTGAATCTTGTAATTTGGTTAAGCGAAACTCTCTGAATTGATTTTTGAATAAGTGGACAGAATCTAATTTAAAACTAAATGGAAAAACCTTTATTTGAATCTATGGGTTAACGCGGGAGAGCTAACGGGCCGGCCCAATGGCACTCCGCGGCACAGCGGGCTACTGATAGGGGGTCCCACATGTCAGCGGCAGATCTAACGCGAAGCGGTACGGGGCAATCTCAGCCGGGTGATTAGAACAAGAATCTACGGCTGTGGTTCGTCGTCTCCGGCGAACAGCTCCGGCAAGAATGAACCCTAACACGGCATAGTGGGGGTCTACGATGGCTCACCTGGGCTCCATCTAGGCGTAGCGGTGGGGGTGATCAAACTGGTATACGACGGCGGTCCTAGGCATGGTCGTGGAGGCTCCTTGGATAGCTCAAATTGATGGTGCCTCTTCTCCTCTACAGTGGCAAGCTCTGACAAATTCCAGCGAACGGCAGCCCGCCTTGCTCCGGGGATGGGGTGGAAGGATCAGTGGAGAGAGGGGAGTGAGATGGTGTGCAGAATGAGGCCGAGGGTGGCCTCTATTTATAGTTCGCCGAAGTGACCGAAAGGGATGGGCTGGCATCTCCGGCGTGGGCAGTACAGCGTGCTATCATCATGGCTGGAGGTAGGGGACGGTGCGCGGTCTGCTGGCGGTCATCTACGGCGTAAAGGCACGGCTAGGGCGGTGGCATTTGGTCGGGCGCGGCTGGTGCTCTACGCGGCATAAGCGGCGTTCGACGCGGTGCACGGGGGCTGTGGGTCAAGCGGCAGCGAACAGGCATGTCCGGGCGGTTCCTGGGGTCGTGGCGAAGTGGTGCGCGCGGGCGGCGGTCGAGGCGCGGTCTGTGCATGCTTGTTGGGTGCGGCGCTCTGGCGCGTGTTCGGCATGGTGAAGACGTTCTGGGCGCGGCGCTCTGTGGGTGGTCCATGGCTCGGCTTTGCTCGGGGAGGGGACAGAGGGAGGCGTTGTGGCCTCGCCTACCTCCTAGGAGTCGTGGGCGAGCTCGGGGCGGTCTGTTGGGGCTTGCCCATGGTCGACCGACATGGATGGCTCATGATGGCTTGGCACTGGTGCAAACAGCAGCTGGGAGTGGTGCATTGGTGCTGGTTGGGACTAGAGGGGACAAGGGGAGTAGAAGAGGGTCAGTTGGGTAGACAAGATATTGATCAACACAATAATAGTAAGGCAATTTATTCTGTGATCACCAAGTGTTTGATGAAATGGCCGAAATAAAAATATATTTGAATTTTGGGAAGATTTTTCGTGTGTGATCTGATCTTATGCTTGGTAGTCTCTGGTTGCATGGAATTGTCAAGGTGAAGTGGTCTGGTTGGTTTTTGAGAAATGGTGATCTTCGCATATGAATTTGATTCAATTTTCAATTGTCATTTAAATTGCCTTGCTAAAGGTTTTTGTAAGTTTGTAAAGTGGGCCTTGGTACATCTTTACTTGGTCTAGCAAGGGGTGCAAAGATCTAGAATTGTTTCTGTTGGGAAAAGACTTCTAGGAACACCTAAAGTGGCCTAGTGGATTAAAATTGTCAAAATGACCATTTGAATTATTTAATCTTATTTTATTTCTTTTTCTTTGGATTTTGTTTGCAAATGGTCTAGATGATGTGGCATTCACCCTTGAACCATTTCATATCATTTAGAACAATCAAACATGGCATTTCCAAATAATTTTATACTAATGCAAACACACATGCATTCATAAATCACTTTAATAATAAAAGTTTTTGTTAACCCTAATTTGGGTGATTAGGATCTTGATAACCTTGATTAAAGTTTTGGGATGTTACACTCTCGACGGGGAATGCCACCGTTGAACGCGTCGATTGCACGATCCTCAGAGATATCTTCTACGGAATTCTTGATTATGGACCATCTCTGGATGTTCGAGCGCAATGACTCGCCAGACCTCTAGTGGCAGCCTCATAGCTATTCGATTGATACGGGCCTTTTGTAAGTGCCCTTGAAGTTGCGCACGAAGTTGTAGACCAGCTCTTCCCAGTTGTGAATCGATCCGCGCGGGAGATTGTTGAGCCATGTGTGGGTGGCGCCTTGCAGCTGCAGCTGCAGGCATTGCATGGCCGTGCTTGAGCTTCCGCCATGTAGGCTGACGGAGGAGATGTGATCTTCTAGCCAAATCTTTGGGTCCTGTAGGCCGTCAAATTTCGGGTTCTCCGATGGGAGCTTGAACCCTTTAGGCATTCGCTTCTGCCTGATGGCTCTGCTAAAGCATCTAGCGCCACAGAGCTCTACCTCATCGTCTTCCGAGTTAGTCGAACGAGCACGCCTTGCACGCATCTTGTCGACCTTGCGCTGCGTTATGTCATCACACGTATCGTAGTCGCAGGCATGCCGCCGTGAGCGACGTCACCATGACAGATCGTGGCTGTTGTCGCTGGAGGAGTATGAATAGTAGTACTTGTCCAGAGCTTTATTTTTCTTCGGATCCGGTGTTGGCTCCTTGACGAGGGCAGCTTCGACTAGCCCAAAGCCCGCAATCATAGATCGGTGCATGGTAGCTCGCGGATCCCCAGCCGGTGGCTGGTTGTTGAGGAGGCACATGGTGGCCACTGCCACCGCATCTTGCGGTGTCTTTGGGAGCACATTGCCCCGCGTATCCACCATCATAGAGCCGAAGTCGAGGACTTTCGCGGCTTCTTCGTGCTCCTTGTCGGTAAGGTGGGCCAGTCAATATCGTCGTTTGGTGGCCACGTAGTCGTTGCCCTTGGAGGAGGATCCTCCCATGGTGAGTTGAGCCCATCGAAGGCTTGACTCGTCCGCCGCCTTCCTACGCGCGTCGAGTTGCGTGATTACTTTTTGCTGGCGCTTGTACTCCTCTTTGAGCAGGCAGTGGTAGCCCATCAGCATCTGCTGTGATGAGTTCAAGGGGAGGGGATTGCCCCGTTGAGCCTCTCGACAGCGGGCCCACTTGTTGTCGTTGAGCTTGATCAACACATGCTCTTCACTGCGCTCATTTGTCGTGAGGTTCAAGTCCCCCTCTGTCCCATTGTTGGTGGGTGCACCGTTGGCGGGTCCACCGTTTTCGCCGTTGGTTGGCCCAGTACCGGTGTTGTCGCGATTGACACCGGTATCTCCTGTGTTGATGACAGTGCACATGACGTGATTGGGGAAGCTGTTGCTCCCACAACTTTCAGATCCGGAGCCGCAGGCTCCATCCTCTATGGCTAGGTCACCCAGATCAGATCTGTGACTGCTGTCGCTATCCGTGCCCCCAATTTTTGTCGGGACATTGATCTCACTCAGGGTGCCGATTGGTGGTGGAAACCACGATGCTGGAGCAATCACAGGGACCGCCGGCTGGTCAGGGAGGCGAAGTGTGCCCAACTAACCGACTTGGAAGAGTAAGCTCCCGATTGCTAGGCCGATCACATCGCCCATAGACTCGAAAGCCGGGCGAGTGGCCGGCGTGTGGACAGTGAAGTCGAAGACACCAAAGAGCTGGCGAATCTCCGCTGTTGTAGAGTTGTAGATCATGGTTGTCAGGGCCGAAGAAGCCGTGACATCAGCACTCCCAATTCCCACAGACGACGCCAGTTGACGAGGGTTAAACTCATCAACGCCCATTGTTATGGACTTGGGTTTTGGAGAAGGAGGGAGCGCTGGAGGCATCAATCAGCTAGCAAACAAGCACATAGGGACGCAAGGTTTACCCAGGTTCAGGCCTCATAGAGGTCCCTACTCCTGCTTGTATGCTCTTGGAATTATTGAGGGAGTTGAAAGTTACAGGGGTTGCGCAGATGCAATCTAGCAATGGTTGTGGAAACTCAGGTTGTGATTGTCCTCCTCGCCGCTCCCTCCTAGTATTTATATACATAGGCTAGGTCTCAGGTAGCAGGTCGAGTCGGTTACAAGTTAGGGTTTGTCCCTTTAAACTTTCTATCTTAAGCTTCGTCTTGTGCTGCAAGTAATCAGAATCTCCGTAGGTCACCCAAATCCTAGATTGGGCTCTGGTAATACCGTGGGCTCCTATCGTATCTGGGCTGTATATACCGAACTCGAGTAACTGTAGGATATGCCCATGTCAATGTCACTTGGGGCAAATAGTACATCTCGTGGGCAAGTTTCAAGTGATCAAAGAGCTCGTGCACAATCAATGGCCGGGTGACGAACTCGCATCGTCGCTCCGTGCAGGCTGCGCACGGGGCGTGGAGACCAGTGAACAATAGTGGTCGTTGGGGCACCTGCTACCTTTTCCACCAGCGACCTGGTGGTACAGCTCCTTGGAGCATGCAGCCAGCCTAATGACGCTGATAGTGTCCAGACGCATAGTCATTTCATTGAAGATGTCGTCGCCGACCATTCTCTAGCCGTAGTGCCACGGGTTGCACCTCGAATCCGCCATCCTGTCCGGACGGATTGGGGCCGAGGGTGGATCTCTGTAGAGTTGTTGGTGGGTTTTGGAGGAGAGGGCTAGTGGCCTGGAGGGAGTGATGCAGCGTGCAATATGGGGAGTAAAATGTGTGAAGTGCGCGCCAGAGATGTGGCCAGGCGGCGTCGGTGAGTGGGGATATACTAAACGGAGATGGGGAAGATAGGATGGCTCATTGAAAGAGGTTTTTTATTTTCTTCTGCTGTAAGAAGCGGCTGCATCGAGGAGGCCGGCTAGCTTGAATGCGTGTAAAATGCGCCCCTGTGCAATAAATTAAACATGTTACTTCCTAGCACAGTACATTCTCGTCACGTCGGTGGAGTACTCTTTATAGCTTCTATTTTCATACTAGTATTAGGGCATCACTTATGGTGGCAGAATTTGTCTATAAGCTGGGAAGTTTTAAGAAAAAGCTTTCGATGTACTGAATTCCTAGTTAGCTTAAAAAGTATTTGGAAAATTTTAAGAGCAATCTATCTATCGTGCTTACTTTTAGTTAAAATTTGACACGGTCGGTGGGAGTATGGTTTACATCGAAGACCTCAAAAAATAAAAAATTACATAGAGGTCCATAAACTTAGCACAAAGGGCCCTAAAGTTAAGCAAGGAAAAGCACTCGGGTCCTTCTCAAGCGAGAAACTGAGCCATACCCTTCGTACTACTGTACTTTCTTCACACAAACACACAAAACGCTCCTCACACTTTCGAGCCAACATGATGGGGGTGTGCTTGGTGCTTCCTCTTCGCAGGGTGTGAAATGGAACAACAATGCAGGTCAATGCACGTGGGCAGCACCACGTTGTAGACGAGGGAGAGATTAGCGGGCCAGGGTGTGTGTGGATGGTGATGAGGCAGGAAAGGAGAGAGAAAACCCAATTTGTTTTGCATGCATATATATAGTAAAGGTCCCGAAATTTTGACAAGAGGTTCAGTTTCTTGCTAAGATTCTACATCTTGATAACTTAACAAAATTATATTAGGTCAAACTTGAGATAGAAGTAAGCTTGATAGATAGCTCTTGGATTAATGTTCTTTTTGAAGGTAGATGGGTGCATCTTCTTTTAGTAAACGATGTTCTCGGTGTGAGTTTCCAACTATTAGGAAAGACCATTCTCAATTTTCCCATGTTTTGTGAATTTGAAAACTTCCTAGCTAACTCAGCCGACTTGAATGAGACTCTATGCCAATTTATCAAAATTAGGTCAAATTTGAACTACAAGTAAATTATAAATTGCTTTGGAAGTTTTATGAAAAAGCTTTCTGTGGTTTTCGATGTATAGAATTCCTGGTTAGAGCTTCAAAAGTTTGTTGGGACATTTTAAGAGGAATCTATCTATCGCGCTTACTAGTAGTTAAAATTTGATATGGACAGTGGGAGAAAGTACGATTTGCATCACCTAATTTTTTTTACATAGAGGTTCATAAATTTAGCATAAAGGGCCCTAAAGTTAATCAAGGAAAAGCAGTCGGGTCCTTCTCGAGAGAGCAACTTAGCCATATACCCTTTGTACTAGTGTACTTGGTCCACACACACAAACAAAATGGTCCTCACACTTTCGAACGAGCGTGATGGGGTGTGCTTGGTGCTTCCTCTTTGCAGGGTGTGAAATGGAATGACAAGGCAGGTCGACGAACGTGGGCAGCACCATGTTGTGGACGATGGAGAGGTCAGCCGGTCGGGGTGTGTATGGATGGTGATGAGGCAGTGTGAAGGAGAGAGAAAACATGACTTGATTTGTGTGCATATATATAGTAAAGGTCCTGAAATTTTGACAAGAGGTTCAACTTCTTTCTAAGACTATACATATTGACAACTTAATGAAATTAGGTCAAACTTTAGCAACAAGTAAGCGTGATAGATAGCTCTTGGAATAATTGTCTTTTCAAAGGTAGATGGGTGCATCTTCTTTTAGCAAACGATGTCGTCGGTGTGAGTTTCCAACTATCAGGAAACAACATTCTTGATTTCCCATGTTTTGTGAATTTGAAAACTTCCTAGCTAACTCTACCAACTTCAATGAGACTATGTGCCAATTTATCAAAATTAGGTCAAATTTGAACTATAAGTAATTTGAGGTTGCTTTGGAAGTTTTTTGAAAAAACTTTTTGGTGGTTTTCGATGTACTAAATTCCTGGTTAGCTTCAAAAGTTTTTTGAATTTTTTAAGAGGAATCGATCTATTGTGCTTATTTGTAGTTAAAATTTGACACGATCGGTGGGAGTACGGTTTAGATCGAAGACCTCAAAAAGAGAAAATTACATGTAGAGGTCCATGTAGACCTCAAAAAGAGAAAAAGACCTCGTAGGTTTCTATGAAAGTTTTACGAAAAAGCTTTTGGTGGTACCCATCGGGGGTCAATTAGGAGTATATCAAAAACCACCGAGAGTTTTGACAACAGGTTTAACTTCTTGATAAGATTTTGCATCTTGACAATTTAGCGAAATTTGCTCAAACCTGAGCTACACAAGAGAACAAGAGGGAGGCAGCATGAGACTTTCAAAAAAAAGAGGCAGCACAAGATCAACGCACAAGAGGACTTGAAGGCGGTGCGATGTTTAGCACAAAGCTATGATGGGCTGCTGACACGAGGTACATGTTACACTCCACTAGTAGTATATGTATGGACCTACTACTAGTATATGCACACAAAACAAATTGCATTTTCTCTCTCCTTTGCTGGCTCTCACCATCCATCCTCCATCGATTTCTTCTCTGCAGCCGTGGGTGCACAGTCCGGCTTGTCTCTTCCTCGTCCACAACAGGTTCAACTTCTTGCTAAGATTTTGCATCTTGATAGTTTAACAAAATTAGGTCAAACTTGAGCTACAAGTAAGTGGGATAGATTTCTCTTAAATTAATTTTCTTTTCAAAGGTAGATGGGTGCATCTCTTATTGTAAAAGTAGTGTCATCGGTGTGAGTGTCCAACTACTAGGAAAGAACATTCTCAATTGATGACGACTGGTTCGACCTCTAGCTAGGATTTTGCATCTTCCTCAAAATAAAAGATTTTGCATCTTGAAAATTTTGAGCCCCTTTTGAAAATGATCACATGAAATAGGGAGAGAGGGGAAATGATATTTCTATTCTCTATGGGCAACCCACGAGCTTGAGGTGCACCTTAGGCTTAAATATAACTTTATTTTTCCACTATGTATAAGGTGAACCTTAACAGATGCCACATAGTAGGCCTTATTAAGGTGTGTTTTTTACACAATGCAGTTGTAGCATATTTCTTTGCTTAGACATATGGTCACCTATGTCCACATGCTGTAAATGCTGAGAGAGTAAAACGTTGGCAGGGGAAGAGGGTAGCAACGAAGAGAAGTAGAAGGCGGTTTGATACATTGCAAATGTATCTATAATTTTTGGTGTTCCATGCTTGGTTTTATCTACTTTCTTGTGTTTTGTCCACACTTTGGAGTACTTTTCATATGATTTCTTGGACTAACCTATTAACAAGATGCCATAGTGCCAGTTGCCTGTTTTCTGCTGTTTTTGGTTCCAAAAAGTCAGAAAATGAATATTCTTGGAATTGGACGGGACAAAAGCCAAAGTTGATACTTTACCGGAAGGAACACGAAGCCAGAAGACAAGATGGAGAGGGGCCAGGGGCCAGCCACACCATAGGGTGGCACGGGTCCCCCTTGGCCGCACCACCTGGTGGTGTGGGCCCCTCCGGCCTCCACCGACCTTGCCCTTTCGCCTATATATTCCTCCCGAGGCGAAAACCCTAAATCGTCAATCAGAAATCCACGAAAAGTTCCGCTGCGCCGCCGCCACCGAAGGGGAGATTCGGGGGACAGAAAGTCTCTATTCCGGCACCCTGACGGGATGGGGAAGTGCCCCCGAAGCCATCTCCATTGATCTCCACCGCCATCTCCATCACCATTGCTGATTCCCATGATGAGGAGGGAGTAGTTCTCTCTCGAGGCCAAGGGTTCTACCGGTAGCTATGTGTTCATCTCTCTCTATGCATGATCATATTGTGATCATGAGCTTGTAATCTGTAGATCTACCTTGCTACTCAAGTGCTTTATTAGATCTCTGCTCTCCCCATGTGTGTGAAAGTGACAGCGTGCACACCATGGTGGCACTTAGGCTAGAGATTACAAATACTTGTTATGACTTATATTTAGAGTTGGATGTTTCTATAAAATTGTGGTGTTTGTTGGACTCATCTAGTACTCAAGGTGATAGTGTGGGGGTTTTCTAGATGGGAAAGGCTTACTTTGAGGTGCGCTGTTATAGACCTACCATGGATTAGAGTGTCCAACCGGAGAGTAGTTAAGAGTAGTATCATAAAGATAATATATTTATGAGAGAGTGTTCACTAGTGAAAGTATGATCCCTAGGCCTTGTTTCTAAGCACTGAAACACCGTTTCCTACTAGATCTATTACATGTTTGCTTGCTTCCATCTTAATTTCAGTTTTACTTTAGTCTTTTCCACGCCATCAAGCTATTTTCTATCACCGTTACCACTTATAATTATCCATACCACTTGTATTTCTCTATCTCTTCGCCAAACTAGTGCACCTATACACCTGACAAGTGTATTGAGTGTGTTGGGGACACAAGATACTTCTTGTATCTTGATTGCAGGGTTGCTTGAGAGGGAATACCATTGACCACTTCCTCCCTGAGTTCGATAAACCTTGGGTGGTCCACTTAAGGGTAAACTTGCTGCTGTTCTACAAACCTCTGCACTTGGAGGCCCAATAATTGTCTACAAGAATAGAAGTGCGAAGACATCAAGCTATTTTCTGGCACCGTTGGCGGGGAGGTAAGGTAAAAGGTATTCACACTGGAGGATTAAAGAAGAAGAACCTCCCATGGCAAACGCCTATTTTCTGGCGCCGTTGCCGGGGAGGTAAGGTAAAAGGTACTCACATCCTCCGGTGTAAGTGCTCGAAGTTATTTCCTTTAGATTCTGCAATTTTGTCTTTATGTTTGTTGTTTTCACTAGTTAGGCTTAATGGAAAACAACAACAAAATTAGAGAGCTTTATAGTATTTTCTTGAGTTAGGACATGAAGTGTTTGAAGAGAAAATTAAAAAACCTATGGAACTTTATTTGCATGCTAATAGCAATGTTGTTAGTATGAATTCTTTGGACACCATTATTGCTAATGCTATGGAAAAGTCTAAGCTTGGGGAAGCTAGTTTTTATAAAAATGATCTTTTTAGTTCCCCAACTTTGGAAGATAGCTATTCTATTGCTTATGAGGATACCAAACCTCCAATATATGATGATTACAATGATGAATATGATATTTTCAGTCCACCTACTATTGAGGAGAAAATCAATTATGATTACAATATGCCTCCTATATTTGATGATTATGGTAATGAGAATAATAATGATAGCTATTTTGTTGAATTTGCTCCCACTACAATTAATAAGAATGAGTATGCTAATGTGGAGAGTATTAATTCTTTTATGCATGTGGCTCATGATAAGAATGTTTTATGTGATAGTTATATTGTTAATTTTATTCATGTTGCTCCTGAAAGTTATTATGAGAGAGGGAAATATGGTCTTTTATATCTCAACAATATTAAGTTTCCCCTCTTTATGCTGAAACTCTTGAAGTTGCACTTGTTTTGCTTTCCTATGCTTGTTGCTTTGTGCTTTCATGACTTGTTTCTTTACAAGATTCCTATGCATAGGAAGTGGGTTAGACTCAAATGTGTTTTATATTTGCTTCTTGATGCTCTCTTTTACTTCAATTCATATTTCTTATGTGAGCATTTTCTCAAACTATCATGCCTAACTTAAAGGCGTTAAAGAAAAGTACTTATTGGGAGATAACCCAAAAGTTTCCGTTGAGTCTTGGAAGTTATTACTTCAGTAATAACCGCTCCTTATTCTTTTATTTGCTTTTTGTGCCAAGAGTAACCTCTAATGAGAGAGAAGTAATGATTGGGAAAGTTGCTGTCCCGAAACAGATTTCTATGCATCACCGTAAACATTCGTGTAAAATATCTGTATGTCCTTTTGAGGCGTGAATTTCTGTGCTTCTTCCCCAGGTTGTTTTCTAACGTTCGTTAGTTCAACACTTTTCGATTTGAGCAATAGAAGGTGTTCGAAAAATTTCGTCTTTACTTGCTGGTCTGTTTTGACAGATTTCTGCCATTATTTGCATTTGCTTCTTGTTGGTTCGTTTTTGGGTTTGGGGAATTGAGATTTTTGAGGGAAGTGCTACAGTAGCTTGTGTTTTAGTGGAAGTTTTATTGGTGTTGAAACTGAACCTAAAGACTTATTATCTTGAGTGCACTAATGTTGCTAATAAAGAGTGTGTGAAGTTTTGTATGAAGGAAAAATTTCAGGTGTATGGAAGGAATGAGTAATGAGATGAAGGATGGACTAAAGCTCAAGATTGGGGATGCCACGCGTGTCACCCCAAGAAATATCCAAGAAGTACAAGCGTCAAAGATTGGGGATGCCCAAGGCATCCCCTTCTTCATCAATAAAAATCCCAGGTTTCTTCCAAAAGCTTCATTTTTATTGTTTCATACACAGTTGTGTTGTTCTTGGAGCGTCTTCTTTTTTGTTTTCGTTTTGGTTTTTCGTTTGCTTGGTTTTCTTAGTTTGCTGAATAAATTGGTTGGACCCCCTCTTTCATACATTGGTTTTCAAATAGTTTGGTTTGGTTTGGAAAAGATTAGGAAAGTTCATGCTTAAGTGGTAAAAAGAGGTTGTTTTTGACTGTGGCCTATGCTTTGTCATGTCATGCTTGATATTGTTTTGGCTTTATGATTAGTATTCTTTGTTGTAGCATGAGTTGTTATAAACAGTCGATATTGCTTAATGTGCCTTGGAAGAATCATGTGTTGTTTTAGCATATTAAAAGCATAGTATAGTGGTATTCTCCTTTGATGCTTTATTTGGGTTGACTTGGCGCATGCTCACACCATGTTATGACTATCTCAAGTCACCATAGCCTTTATTATCCTTTAGTTTTCAACTTGTAGTATCACTTTATGCTTTGATCAATGATGTTTTGTCGCTCTGCATGATTATGTCCATTATTGCTCTCTTAGTTTGTCGCTCCCAGTCTTTTGCTAGCCTCCGTAACCAAGTATGAGTTCCACTCATGCATCCAACTCCTAAAACCAAGTTATTATGAAGAGTCCACCATACCTAGCTATTAGCACATGCTATTCCAAGTATATTCATGCTTTTGTTTACCTTCCAAATTAAACTTGTTATGAGAAAACTAGTGATTAAAGCTCTCACGAACTTGATGGCACACTTTACTTTTCTTGCCCTTAATAAACTTGAACCATTGTGTCGTCTATGTTGTATATGCTTGCACTTATTTGTTGGGAATTAGCAGAACCATGTTGTCATGGGGAACGCTTTCAACATTGCACTTGGTACTTTGTAGCTAGTTGATATCATGCTCTTTTGTCTATGGATGTCGTCGGTGTGAAATGAAAGGGGAGCTTGTAAGTCCATGGAGTTATGTATATGTTTTAGACAAACACCTGGGCCACTGGTCTAATCCATGCTGACATGGTGGAAACCTACAGCATAACCATAATGAGCTGTCTATGCAACATTCTTCTTGTAAAAAAAGAGTCCTATATTGAGAAAAAAGAGAAAAAAAAAGATATTATGAAAAGAGGAAAGAGAGAAAAAAGCACCATATTCCCATGGTAAATAAGAAGATTGCTGATATGCTCGTTGTCTGCTTGCCTTGTAATTTTGATATGGGGATTATTCCGTATCATCGGGCAAGGGGTACCCTGTTGGCAGTTCTCTATGATACACATGTACTTACGATGACAAGAACTTACCGGTGACTAAACTTGAGTAGCATGAGGAGCGGCCCTTGTATTCAAGGGACATGAGATTTCTAACTTATACTTCGTCAAGCATATACTCCATAGTTTGTTCACTTTAACCTTAATCACTTCAAGATGCTTATGATAGGGGCAATGAGAGCTAAAAGCTAATAAGTACCATAATTTTTGGAAGCTCTTTATGAAACTTGAATCTCTGCTTCCTTCTATGAAGGCCTTTCTTCCACTTATATATTGAGTCTCCACCTTCTACCTTTATGCACTTACTTTGAGAGCATAGTGGCAATTCTTAGTTCTATGTGCATTGTCCCAAGACTAGTTGATTGATGCATAACTTTGATATTGCTTGTTTTAAACTACTTGTATCTAGTCACCCTTATGAACTTTGAAGGTGTCCTATGCATTTATGTTTTGCTACTCCATGAGGGACAAGCTGAATGCCACTATGCTATGTTTTCTTTATGTGAAACAAACAAACGTCTTGCAAAGCATTGTTATTCATGAATGTTTTGTTTGTGCCATTTCACGTTGCAACATAGTTGCTATGTCTTATTATTAGAACTTTATCTTTCATGTTATGTTGAAGTACTATGATCCCAGCATTCAATGTTTTACAAATACTTTGCTCAAGTTTATGATGGTGCACGTCACCTAAAAAATTATTCTTTCTTTTTATCACTTACCTATTCGAGGACGTGCAGGAGTTAACCTTGGGGATGTTGATACATTGCAAATGTATCTATAATTTTTGGTGTTCCATGCTTGGTTTTATCTACTTTCTTGTGTTTTTTCCACACTTTGGAGTACTTTTCATATGATTTCTTGGACTAACCTATGAACAATATGCCACAGTGCCAGTTGCCTGTTTTCTGCTGTTTTTGGTTCCAGAAAGTCAGAAAATGAATATTCTCGAAATTGGATGGGACAAAAGCCAAAGTTGATACTTTACCGGAAGGAACACGGAGCCAGAAGACAAGATGGAGAGGGGTCAGGGGCCAGCCACACCATAGGGTGGCGCGGGTCCCCCTTGGCCGTGCCACCTGGTGGTGTGGGCCCCTCCGGCCTCCACCGATCTTGCCCTTTCGCCTATATATTCCTCCCGAGGCGAAAACCCTAAATCGTCAATCAAAAATCCACGAAAAGTTCCGCTGCGTCGGTGCCACCGAAGGGGAGATTCGGGGGACAGAAAGTCTCTGTTCCGGCACTCATCTAGAGATTCGGGGGACTAGAGATTACAAATACTTGTTATGATTTATATTTGGAGTTGGATGTTTCTATGAAATTGTGGTGTTTGTTGGACTCATCTAGTACTCAAGGTGACAGTGTGGGGTTTTCTAGATGGGAAAGGCTTACTTTGAGGTGTGCTGTTATAGCCCTACCATGGATTAGAGTGTCCAACTGGAGAGTAGTTAAGAGTAGTATCATGAAGATAATATATTTATGAGAGAGTGTTGACTAGTGAAAGTATGATCCCTAGGCCTTGTTTCTAAGCACTGAAACACCGTTTGCTACTAGATCTGTTACATGTTTGCTTGCTTCCATCTTAATTTCAGTTTTACTTTAGTCTTTTCCACGCCATCAAGCTATTTTCTATCATCGTTACCACTTATAATTATCCATACCACTTGTATTTCGCTATCTCTTCGCCGAACTAGTGCACCTATACACCTGACAAGTGTATTGAGTGTGTTGGGGACACAAGAGACTTCTTGTATCTTGATTGCAGGGTTGCTTGAGAGGGAATACCTTTGACCACTTCCTCCCAGAGTTTGATAAACCTTGGGTGATCCACTTAAGGGAAAACTTGTTGCTGTTCTACAAACCTTTGCACTTGGAGGCCCAACAACAGTCTACATGAATAGAAGTGCGTAGACATCACTGTTCCATGTCAGAGCAAAGTTATGATGGGTTTTTGACACGAGGTACTCCTACGGCCTTATAGTGTACTACACTATACTAGTAGTAAATTTCAGGACCTATGCACGCAAAACAAATCGTGTGTTTTCGCTCTCCTTTGCCACCCTCCCTCTCTCCTCCCCTTTCCCCTCGCGCACCAGCCCGGCTGTTCTCTCCCTCGTCCGCACCGTGGCACTGCGCACGTGTGCCTTCGTATGACGGCTCTGTGTCTCTGGCATGTTCGGCAGCCACGTGTTGGTGTGGAGTAGGGATGAGGAGTACATAGGAAGGAAACCACTTTGGTCCTTGGCGGCACAAAAATTCAAAGTTTTCCGATTTTCTAAATTTCACTTGCTTCCCAAACATTAGGAGGGAAGGTTATTCAAAAGATCAGCCATTCGTAGTACTATACTTCTTATCTTATCTTTATCGTGTCTTATCTCTTGCATATGATACAACCCAATAAACCACTTCATAGTGTACAAATTAACTTTGAACATTGACCGTCGGATCAAGACTAGCAAATCCAAACATTGCCAACCGTTGGATCTTCTTTTCCATTCTTAGCATCTAGAAATATTCTACTTTAGCACGATGAATGCTAGTATGTGCAAACCTCAAAAAAAAACTCCATTGCTCAGTTTTTAGGGTCCCTTTGCTAATAAATGCATGGACTTGGATGCAATTTTCATTTTTATGAGGTCCATGATGTAACTTGTACTTCCACCAACAGTGTTAACTCTCAAGCACCTCTCTCCTATGAGACCTACCATTTGATAGGCCATTCGCAGTACTTCTTATCATCTCTTTATTATGTCTTATCTCTTACAATACAATAAACCACTGCATAGTGTACGGATTAACTTGGAACATTGACCATTGGATCAAGACTAGCAAATCCAAACATTGCCAACCGCTTGATCTTATTTTTCCATTCTTAGCATCTAGAAAGATTCTACTTTAGCACGATGAACGCTAGTATGTGCACACCTAAAAACACAAACTCCATTGCTCGGTTTTCAGGGTCCATTTGCTAATAAATGCATGGACTTGGATGCAATTTTCATTTTTATGAGGTCCTTGATGTAACTTGTACTTCCATCGACCGTGTTAACTCTCAAGCACGTCTCTCCTATGAGACCTCACATTTGGTAGGTCATTTGCAGTACTTGTTATCTTCTCTTTATCGTGTCTTATCTCTTAGAATACAATAAATCACTGCATAGTGTACGGATTAACTTTGAACATTGACCGTTGGATCAAGACTAGCAAGTCCGAACATTGCTAACCGATGGATCTTCTTTTCCATTCTTAGCATATAGAAAGATTCTACTTTAGCACGATGAACGCTAGTATGCGCAAACCTCAAAACACAAACTCCATTGCCCAGTTTTTAGGGTCCTTGTTCTAATAAATGCATGGACATGGACGCAATTTTCATTTTTATGAGATCGTTGATGTAACTTGTACATCCATCGACCGTGTTAACCCTCAAGCACCTCTCTCCTATGAGACGTACCATTTGATAGGCCATTCGCAGTACTTCTTTGTTGGGTTCGCAGCATAGAAAACAAAAAATTTCCTACGATGAGAACTATACGTCAAGATCTATCTACTAGATACAGAGCAACGGGTGGACATACATCCATGGAGAACTTACCCTCGAAGACAACGAGTTTTGTTAACGAGTAGGAACTCGTGGTTGATGTAGTCGTACGCTTGCCGATCTCAAGATCGTGTGGAAGTCCGAGCGCCGCAAATCAGCAGCGCATCCGTCCTCTCACACACGTTCAAGCCACCGGACAACCTCCACCTCCTCGCTCCAGCGAATCAGTGGAAGCAGCAACTCCTTCTAGACGCAAGGCCACCGGGAACATGTATCTCGCTAATCCGAGACCATGGGGAAATATCTAGAGGGGGAGAGAGATCCTTCACGAGGAGGTGTGGTTTGTGAGAGGGGAGAGGGGGGATTTATATAGGAGGGAGGGAGACCCCTCCCCTCCCATAGCCGGCGCATGGGGGGGGGGACTCCTCCCCTCCTTCATTCATGTGGTGAACCTCCACTCACATAAACATGGCCTCCACCCAAAAACCCACTCACATGTATTTAATTTCCACCAAATTAAATGCAACTCTCAATTAATAAAACTCTTTTATTTATTTTATTCAGAATTTTGTTAATTACTTTAATTAACAAACATTCACATAAAACCCCTTGCAACATTTCAATATCACATGCAGAACCACTTTCTGCAATTTCACCCGAAACAATTCCGGTTTCTATCGAAACAATTCCTGTTTCTATCGAAACAATTCCTGTTTCTATCGAAACATTTCCTACGCTTTGCAAACCTTTTGTCTGGAACATATGTGCTCCTAAATGGTGTCCGACAACCCTTAAGTGTGTCACCCTACGGTTCGCGAATAATGCAGACATGGTTGCGACTCCTCTGAGATCAATAATCAAAAGCGGGACCTGGAGATCCATACTGACTCCTGCATATTCAACGATGACTTCTGTGATCGTGAGAACCTTTAACTTCAGCAATTTAATCCCTTTGTCTCATGATATAATACATGTCCAAGATTTGATCATCGGTATCCAAATACCTAGTTTGATCTCGTTACCGACATGCACTCTTTTCTTGTTCCTGTGATATAACATTCTAGTGATCACATCACTTGCTTGCAAGCTATCTTAATGTGATATCACCGAGAGGGCCCAGAGTATATCTATCCGTCATCGGGATTGACTAATTCCACTCTTGATCCATGAGCCTCAACATAACACCTTCATAGCACTAAACCCACCTTTATGGTCACCCTGTTACGGTGTGACGTTTGATGTTATCAAGATACTCTTCCGGTGTTAGCAATTAACATGATCTCATGGTCTAAGGACTAAGACTACTTTGTATGATGTTATAGCAATATAAACATAATGACTTGATCGTAATGCTATACTTCGGATGAATGTTCATCACATCATTTCACAAATGATGTGACCTTGTTATTAACAACATCCAATGTCCATGATCAGGAAACTTTGATCATCTTGTTAATCAATAAGCTAGTCTATAAGAGAGGCATAACTAGGAACCCTTTTTGTTTATTAAACACACATGTATTGATGTTTCCTATCAATACAATTATAGCATGCAAAATAAACATCTATCATATACAAGGAATAAATAATAACAACTTTATTATTGCCTCTCAGGGCATATTTCCTTCAGTCTCCCACTTGCACTAGAGACAATAATCTAGTTTACATAGTGATAAATCTAACACCCATGGAGTTCTGGTGTTGATCATGTTTTTCCCTAGGGAGTACTTTAGTCAACGGATCTGCTACATTCAAGTCCGTGTGCACTTTACAAATATTTATACCTCCATCCTTGACATGCTCGCGGATGGAGAGAAACCGGCGCTTAATATGCTTGGAATTCTTGTGAGACCTTGGTTCCTTGGCGTTGGCTATGGCTCCATTGTTGTCACAATAGATCACCATTGGGTCCAACGCACTAGGAACCACACCCAGTTCCGTTATGAACTCCTTCATCCAAACCGCTTCCTGCGCTGCTTCTGAAGCAGCAACATATTCCGCCTCCGTCGTTGATCCAGCCACCATAGGTTGTTTGGAGCTCCTCCAACTAACTGCTGCTCCGTTCAAGAGAAATACATATCCGGATTGAGACTTAGAGTCATCCGGATCAGTGTCAAAGCTAGCATCGACATAACACTTAGCGACTAGCTCTTCTTCACCTCCATATACAAGAAACATATCCTTAGTTCTTCTCAAGTATTTAAGGATATTCTTGACCGCTATCCAGTGTTCCGAACCTGGATCAGATTGGTACCTACTAGTCAAACTAATAGCATGTGCCACATCCGGTCTTGTACATAGCATGGCACACATTATAGAGCCTATGGCTGAGGCATAGGGGATCTTATCCATTATCTCTCTTTCTTCCACCGTAGCCGGACTTTGAGTCTTACTCAATGTCTTGCCTTGCAACATAGGTAAGTACCCCTTCTTACTTCCGTCCATATTAAAATTCTTTAATATCTTATCAATGTATGTACTCTGCGATAGCCCAATTAGGCGTCTTGATCTATCTCTATAGATTTTAATGCCTAATATATATGAAGCTTCACCAAGGTCCTTCATCGAAAATCTGCTGTTTAGATAACTTTTAACACTGTTTAAAAGATATATATCATTTCCAATCAATAATATGTCATCCACATATAATATCAGAAATGCCACATTGCTCCCACTCACTTTCTTGTAAATACAAGCCTCTGCATAAGTTTGGACAAATCCAAACTCTTTGATCACCTCATCAAAGCAGAGATTCCAACTCCAGGATGCTTGCTTCAGTCCATAGATGGATCGCTGAAGTTTGCACACCTTATCAGCATCCTTAGGATCGAAAAAACCCTTAGGTTGTATCATATACAACTCTTCTTCAATATTACCATTGAGGAACACAGTTTTGACATCCATCTACCATATTTCATAATCGAAATATGCAGCAATTGCTAACATAATCCTAACCCACTTAAGCATCGCTACGGGAGAGAATGTCTCATCGTAGTCAACTCCTTGAATTTGTCGAAACCCCTTTGCGACAAGTCGAGCCTTATAGATGGTTACATTACCATCAGCATCAGTTTTTCTTTTGAAAATCCATTTATTCTCAACGGCCTTTCGATCGTGAGGTAAGTCCACCAAGGTCCAAACCTGGTTTTCGTACATGGATTCCATCTCGGATTTCATGGCTTCTAGCCATTTGTTGGAATCAGGGCTCATCATCGCTTCTTCATACGTCGCAGGGTCATCTATTTCATCAATCATGAAATTCATAACAGGTTTGCCGTACAGTTCAGGAGCTGCACGTGTCCTGCTTGACCTGCGAGGTTCGGTAGTGTCCTCTTTCGGAGTTTCATGATCAATATCATTAGCTCTCTCTTCATTAGGTGAAGTCAACTCCGAAACAACTTCCGGTGCTGCGCTACTCGCCATTTCATGAAGAGAGGGTTCAATAACCTCTTCGAGTTCTACCTTCCGACTACTCACACCTTTCGCGAGAAACTCCTTCTCAAGAAATGATCCATTCTTGGCAACAAAGACCTTGCCCTCGGATCTGTGATAGAAGGTATACCCAATCGTTTCCTTAGGGTATCCTATGAAGACACATTTTTCCGCTTTGGGTTCGAGTTTATCCGGTTGAAGTTTCTTCACATAAACATCGCATCCCCAAACTTTAAGAAATGACAGCTCAGGTTGGTTTCCAAACCATAATTCATACGGTGTCTTTTCAACGGATTTAGATGGTGCCCTATTTAAAGTGAATGTAGCGGTTTCCAGTGCATAACCCCAAAAAGACAGTGGCAAGTCAGTCAAACACATCATAGATCGAACCATATCCAATAAAGTACGATTACGAGGTCTGACACACCATTACATTGTGGTGTTCCGGCAGGCGTGAGTTGTGAAACTATTCCACAGTCTTTCATATGTGTGCTAAACTCGTAACTAAGATACTCTCCTCCACGGTCGGACCGCAGAAATTTGATCTTTTTGTTACGATGATTTTCCACTTCATTCTGAAATTCTTTGAAATTTTCAAAGGTTTCAGACTTATGTTTCATCAAATAGATATACCCGTATCTACTCAAATCATCCGTGAAAGTAACAAAATAACGATATCCACCTCGCGCCGACACACTCATTGGTCCACACACATCAGTATGTATGATTTCCAATAAATCTGTCGCCCGTTCCATTGAACCAGAAAACGGCGTTCTAGTCATGTTGCCCATAAGGCATGGCTCACATGTATCAAATGATTCAAAGTCAAGTGATTCCAAAATCCATCAGAATGGAGTTTCTTCATGCGTTTAACGCCAATATGACCTAGACGGCAGTGCCACATATATGCAGATATATCATTATCAAGTTTAATCCTTTTAGCATCAACATTATGAATATGCGTAATACTACTATCGAGATCCAACAGAAATAAACCATTCAACACAGGTGCATGACCATAAAAGATATTATTCATATAAATCGAACAACCATTGTTTTCAGACTTAAACGAATAACCACTTTGCATCAAACACGATCCGGATACAATGTTCATGCTCAGTGCAGGCACCAAATAACAATTATTCAGGTTTATAACTAATCCTGATGGCATATGGAGAGGCAGCGTTCCGATGGCGATCACATCAACTCTTGATCCATTGCCGACCCGCATCGTGACTTCATCCCTTGCTAGTTGTCGCTTGTTCCGCAGCCCCTGAACCGAGTTACATATATTAGCAACCGATCCCGTATCAAATACCCAGGTGCTACTGCGAGTACTAGTCAAGTACACATCAATAATATGTATATCACATATACCTTTGTTTGCCTTGCCGGCCTACTTGTCCGCCAAATACTTGGGGTGGTTGCGCTTCCAATGGCCAGTCCCCTTGCAATAGTAGCACTCGGTGTCAGACTTAGGGCCAGCTCGGGGTTTCTTTTTAGGCGCGGCAACATATTTGCCGCCCTTCTTTCCCTTCTGCTTGCCTTTCTTGTCCTTCTTGAAACCGGTGGTCTTATTGATCATCCACACTTGACGTTCTTTCCTAATCTCCACTTCTGCAGTCTTAAGCATTGACAGAAGCTCGGGAAGAGACTTCTTCATGCCCTGCATATTATAGTTCATCACGAAGCTCTTGTAGCTAGGTGGAAGAGATTGGAGAACATGATGTATGCCTAAGTCATTGGGAATCGTTATTCCCAAGGACACAAGCTTATCGGCGTACCTAGACATTTTGAGTACGTGCTCACTAACGGAGCTGTTCTCTTCCATCATGTAGCTAAAGAACTTTTCAGAAGCATTATAACTCTCTACGGCAGCATGGGTATCGAAAATCATTTTCAATTCTCCCATGGTATCAAAGGCATTGCCATTTTCGAAACGTTTTCGAAGTTCTGGCTCTAGCCCATCTAGTATGCTGCAATGAACTAAGTTGTGGTCCTCCTGACGAGTTATATAGACGTTCTTTTCCTCGGCAGGGGCATCAGAAGCTGGTGGGGGGCCTAGCGGCGCCTCTAGCACATATTGCTTTTGTGCAACAGTGAGGAGAATCCTCAAATTCATAGCCCAGTTGGTGAAGTTGCTACCATTTGCAGCAAGCTTCTCTTTCTCCATGAACACATTGAAATTAAAAGCAGGTGGTGCCATCTACAACAGAATTTGTAAAATATATTTAGACTAAGTTTATTATAGATTGAGTTCAACTAATGAACTCCCACTCAAAAACGACATCCCTCGTGTCCTTTTGGTGATTACATGAACCAAATCCACTACACCAAGTCCGATCATCACGTGAGTCGGTGTAGCTTCAAAGGCGAGCATCTATATGGGCATCATATCAACTATATGACTCATGGTTAACCTTTCGGTCCGTGTTCCATGGCCATGTCTGTACATGCTAGGCTCGTCAAGTAAGAACCTTAGTATTCGCGTGTGTAAAACTGTCTTACACCCGTTGTATGAAAGCGTAGAGTCGAGAACACCCGATCATCACGTGATGCCTCAAAACACGATCCACAAAACGGTGCATACTTAAGGAAGAACACATTTATCTTGATATCTAAATGAGGGATCATCTTATAATGCTACCCAAAGCGCCAAACTAGCAATATAAGATGCTAACATCTAATGTGTGAAGTGAGGTGATATGGTCCATGCATTTGATCTCTATCATTTGCATCGTGGTATGATCTCTATCATTCCTTTGTGTGTAAGGCCAAGGTCTATGGAACTTACACGTTAAGTGAGTTGTAAGAGTATCTATCATACATCTACTTACAACAATACCATATCAAGACACTAGCCCATCAACGATCTAAACTAGACGCCTCTAATTTATCAATTGCAAGTTTTACGTGGCTTAGGGCTTTCGGAGATAGAACCGGTCTTACCTATGAACATGAACCAGAACGAGGATAACCAAGTTATTAGCAACTCGTTGTAAATCAGATATTGACTATAGTAGGAGAGACAGACACCCGCTAGCCACTTATGCAAAACTAGTTGCATGTCAGTCGTGAAACCGGTCTCATGTACGATGACATGTAAGGTTGGTCCGGGCCGCTTCATCCCACTATGCCACCAATATCCAAAGTACATAGAAGATGCAATAACATGATCATCATCGCCCACATATAAACATATGTGTACTACCCGTGCAAAGCACCTACGCATAGATTAGGCTCTGATACCACTATTGGGTTCGCAGCATAGAAAACAAAAAATTTCCTACGATGAGAACTATACGCCAAGATCTATCTACTAGATACAGAGCAACGGGTGGACATACATCCATGGAGAACTTACCCTCGAAGACAACGAGTTTTGTTAATGAGTAGGAACTCGTGGTTGATGTAGTCGTACGCTTGCCGATCTCAAGATCGTGTGGAAGTCCGAGCGCCGCAAATCAGCAGCGCATCCGTCCTCGCACACATGTTCAAGCCACCGGACAACCTCCACCTCCTCGCTCCAGCGAATCAGCGGAAGCAGCAACTCCTTCCAGACGCAAGGCCACCAGGAACATGTATCTCGCTAATCCGAGACCATGGGGAAATATCTAGAGGGGGAGAGAGATCCTTCACGAGGAGGTGTGGTTTGTGAGAGGGGAGAGGGGGCTTTATATAGGAGGGAGGGAGACCCCTCCCCTCCCATAGCCGGCACATGAGGGGGGGGGGACTCCTCCCCTCCTTCATTCATGTGGTTAACCTCCACTCACATAAACATGGCCTCCATCCAAAAACCCACTCACATGTATTTAATTTCCACCAAATTAAATGCAACTCTCAATTAATAAAACTCTTTTATTTATTTTATTCAGAATTTTGTTAATTACTTTAATTAACAAACATTCACATAAAACCCCTTGCAACATTTCAATATCACATGCAGAACCACTTTCTGCAATTTCACCCGAAACAATTCCGGTTTCTATCGAAACAATTCCTGTTTCTATCGAAACATTTCCTGCGCTTTGCAAACCTTTTGTCTGGAACATATGTGCTCCTAAATGGTGTCTGACAACCCTTAAGTGTGTCACCCTACGGTTCGCGAATAATGCAGACATGATTGAGACTCCTCTCAGATCAATAATCAGAAGCGGGACCTGGAGATCCATACTGACTCCTGCATATTCAACGATGACTTCTGTGATCGTGAGAACCTTTAACGTCAGCCATTTAATCCCTTTGTCTCATGATATAATACATGTCCGAGATTTGATCATCTGTATCCAAATACCTAGTTTGATCTCGTTACCAACATGCTCTCTTTTCTCATTCCCGTGATATAACATTCTAGTGATCACATCACTTGCTTGCAAGCTATCTTAATGTGATATCACCGAGAGGGCCCAGAGTATATCTACCCATCATCGGGATTGACAAATTCCACTCTTGATCCATGAGCCTCAACATAACACCTACGTAGCACTGGACCCACCTTTATAGTCACCATGTTACAGTGTGACGTTTGATGTTATCAAGATACTCTTCTGGTGTTAGCAATTAACATGATCTCATGGTCGAAGGACTAACATTACTTCGTATGATGTTATAGCAATATAAACATAATGACTTTGATCGTAATGCTATACTTCGGATGAATGTTCATCACATCATTTCACAAATGATGTGACCTCGTTATTAACAACATTCAATGTCCATGATCAGGAAACTTTGATCATCTTGTTAATCAACGAGCTAGTATATAAGAGAGGCATAACTAGGAACCTTTTTGTTTATTAAACACACATGTATTGATGTTTCCTATCAATACAATTATAGCATGCAAAATAAACATCTATCATATACAAGGAATACATAATAACAACTTTATTATTGCCTCTTAGGGCATATTTCCTTCATTCTTATCTTCTCTTGATCGTGTATTATCTCTTACAATACAATACAATAAACCACTGCGTAGTGTACGGATTAACTTTGAACATTGACTATTGGATCAAGACTAGCAAATCCAAACATTGCCAACCGCTGGATCTTCTTTTCCATTCTTAGCATCTAGAAAGATTATACTGATAGTTTTTAGCACGATGAACGCTAGTATATGCACAAACCTAAAAACACACACTTCATTGCAATTATCATTTTTATTAGGTCCTTGATGTAACTTGTATTTCCACCGACCGTGTTAACTCTCAAGCACCTCGCTCCTACGAGACCTACCATTAGATCGGCCATTCATAATACTTCTTATCTTATCTTTATCTTCTATTATCTCTTACAAAACCATACCATCACTATAGAGTGTACGAACTATTGACTGTTTGATAAAGACTGGAAAATCTAAACATTTCTAACAACCATTGGATCTTCTTTTCCATTCTTAGCATCTAGAAAGATTTTACTAAAAGTCTTTAGCACGATGAATGCTAGTATGTGCAAACCTTAAAACAAACACTTCATTGCTCAGTCTTAGGCTCCTTGTTCTAAATGCATGGACTTGGATGCAATTTTTTATTTTTTACGAGGTCCTTGATGTAACCTGTACTTCCACCAAACGTGTTAACTCTCAAGAACCTCGCTCTTACGAGACCTAAAGTTAGATCGGCCATTCGTAGTACTTCTTATCTTATCTTTATATTGTCTTATCTCTCACAATATCATATATACCACTACATAGTGTACGGCACAATGAATGTTTGATCAAGACTAGCAAATCCTAACCATTGGATCTTCTTTTCCATTCTTAGCATCTAGAAAGATTCTACTTTAGCACGATGAACGCTAGTATGCACATACCTCAAAACACACACTTCATTGCTAAGTTTTAGGGTCCTTGTGCTAAATGCATGGACTTGGATGCAATGTTCATTTTTTACGAGGTCCACTTGTACTTGCTTAACAAATAAAATCAGCGTGGTGCTCACTCCTGCAGCCTTATAGTGTGTTACTCCTCCTCTATGCAAGGAAAATAAATTGTATACTACTCTCTCTTTTGCTTCATCACGCCCATCCTCTAGCTGATATCTCCCTCATCCACAGCGTGGAGCTACGCACGTGTGCCATGGTACTACGGCGGCTCTGATTCTATCTTTTTTCTTCATAACTTTGCTTTAACATCGAACCGCGTTCAACACCTCTTTGTTGCAGCCCTCTCGGGCTGCCTTCTCTAACCCCATAATCTCTTCTATAGTAGCTCTTCGTTTCACCCTCCATTTTGATCCTTATTTTTCGTAGTACTACTATTTTCTTTGCGGAAAACAACATTCTAGTTTTCGCAAAAAAAATCCCGTCACATGGAAAATTGAGATCATCTCTTTTCATAATACTTCTTGGAAACTCCCCTTGGAAAAATATTGTTTACAATAATGCCAAGATGCACCAATCTACATAATATGGGGAAATTACCATAAACTATGATGTGAATCACATGATATGGCATTGACCTTGGTCGTCCGACTCGAAACCTATTCATACGCATTACAGGACAATTTTGTGAACATGGTTTTTGAAAAGTTGTCAAAACACAAGTTTATCATTTTGCATGGCATGTGATACATGCAAAAGGACGCCATGCACATGACTTCCGTAAAATTTTAAGAACAATCCACCTCAGCCTCATGTTACAATTCCTTTACTTTCTTGTGAATCTAACACTTCTTTAAGAAAAATTCCTATAGGCTCCAAATTTTGTAGGATTCAACTGGACAGGATATTCTAATAATACTGTGTTTTCCCTATTCCTTTGTTTGTCCTATCTCGCAAATCAAACATGCCCAATGTTGAGACTCCCACGGGCAACATTTCGTACTACGCCAAGATGCACCCATATACCAAATTAATGTGGGACTAATACATTAACTATGATATCAATATGGCCATGACCTTTTTTGGTCATCAGGATCGAAACCTAATAATATTCATACATGGTGGGAAAATATCGTGGGGCTGGTTTCCAGAAGTTGTCAAATCCCATGGTTATCAGTTTCTTGGCAGGCTATACACGAGACGTGATAGGATGCCATGCTTAAATATTTGTTTTTCTATTTTTCTTTATTACATGTGGTTGTTTCAAAACAGGTTCAAAATTGTCAAGATACAAATTCTTAGCAGGAAGCTGAATTTGTCAAAACTCTCGATTGTTTTTGATATATTAACTACCTGATGCGTACCACCAAAAGCTTTTTGTAGAACTTCGATAGAAATCTACCACTTTCTAGAGCTTCTAGTTCAAATATGACATGATTTTGTTAATAGAGACATGACGTCATTTGAGTGGTCCGAGTTAGCGCAGAAGCTTTGAAAACTCATAAAACTTGGGAATCATACATAAAACATTGTGCACCATATCTGGAAACTTGGCTTGTGGCATTCAAAACCATGTTCTCTATACTTTCTATGCATAGTATATTCATGGTGCTAGAGGCCAACAATAATGGGATCTTCTATATGCTAGACATGACAATCAAATGTACTGAAAGAGATCCAATGGTAAACAATGTTGGGTTTTGCCAATCTATATCCAACTGCCGATGTTCGAATGTATTCATACACTATATAGTGGTATGGAAATTGTGAAGCAACATAGTCATTTTTTTCTTTTGAAAAGAAGAGTCAAGCACTTATTTCTGATTTTTATGGCGAGCAATACGCATAAGAGGACGCCACATGAAGTATTTGGTTTGTTTTTTGTTTTATTTCAATGTCTTCAAAACATTATCAAATTTGAAGGCATGCATATTCTTAGTACGAAGTTAGTTGCATTTTTTAAAATCTCGTGATGGTTCTCGATATATTGACGACATTGGTACCAACAAATGACATCTGTAAAATTCAAGAGCAACCTATCATGCATACTTGTAGTTCATATCTGACATAATTTCGTTTAAATCGGCATAAAGTCCTCTAAGTGGGGGAAGTTACCTAGCTAGGAAGATTCAACAATTCTAAAACAAGGAAGTTATAAGAAAGCATGGTCCACTTTGTCTGAAATGTGGTGTGGTGGCACCTTTTTTCAACTAGGTTTGGCCTAGATGCTTCGATTAGCAACTTAACATGGTTAGTGGAAGTGTACATGTTACATCAAGGACCTCAAGAACGAGAAAATTACACCTAACCCATGTTTTAGTACAAAGGGGCCTGGAAATAAGCATGGAAAATCAGTCGGGACTGGCTCTCCTTCTCCACCCACTAGCTGAGCCATACCATTTGTACTAGAACAACAAAAACTTGCTTAACAAAAAGGAAATCAGCGCGGTGCTCACTTTTGCCAGATCTTGCTAATGAAGTATATCGAATGCGATGGGTAATCTATATATTTATTTATACATACCAAGTACAATATCCCTTCTCTAGTGTTGTGAGTGTTGATCCTTGTAATAACCTTCCATGTGATGTTTGGGACGAGGTAAGTGAAAAAATCGAAACCCGAAAAGTTTGATCCGCGACTACTTTTTTGCCGCCGCCCCAACCCAACGCCCAAAGTGGTTCCTTCCTATGCACACCAACACAGCGTGGCTGACGAAAAAATGATAGACAGACACAGAGCCATCATACCAATGTTAGAGTTGAAAGCGACATCCCGCAGAAGTTCCACTGCTAGTTCATTTTGAAGTACTCCTATAGAAACTTCAAAATGAACTAGAGGCAGGACTTTCGCGGGATCCCGCTCGCAACTCTAACCATGGCACATGTGCTGAGCGTCACACTTCGGACGAGGGAGAGATCAACTAGAAGGTGTGCATGCGGGTGCTGAGAAGATACATACTTGATTACATTGTGTAAAATTTGACTGAATAAATAGAGTAACTAATACACTTGATTAATTTGTGTAAAATTAGTACTGTTGGAGGTAGAGTAAAACTTTCCAATAATGCTAATTTTCTACCAACATTCTTTTTATATATTTAGATTAAATCTTGGTCAAAGAAAAAATACACAAAATGAGGACGCCTTATTCCTCTAGACAGAGGTACAGTAATACTCCTACCTACTACTCCTACTTATGCAAACAATACTACTACAGTAGAGCCTGTAAATAAATAATGTGTCTAGTAAAACCGACGTGATGAGACTATACTGCCCCAGGAGGTGACATGGTTAATTTATTACAAGAAAAGAAAAACCCTTTATGAAAGAGCCATCCGATCTTCCCCATCTCCGTTTAGTTTATCCAGACTTGCCAACGCCGCCTAGCCGCATTTGGGAACCTCTCCACCGCACGGATCAAACATTTATCTCGCCCGGTGCATCTCTCCTTTTAGACCACCACCCCTCTCCTCCAAAAAAATCTAACAGTTCTATATAGATCTGCCCTTGCCCCAATCCTCCTCGACGTTATGGAGGATCATCTGTAAATGTTTTGGAGAGGTTCGAGGGAGAGCCGGTGGTGTAGCGGCTTTAGCAAGGTCAGCGACGATGTTGTCAACCAAATCGCTAAGCGTCTGGATGCTGAAAGTGTCATCCGGCTGGCCGCATGCTCCAAAGAGCTACACCACCAAGTCATTCGCGGAGAAGGTTACAACTGCCTGAACTACAACTGCTCGCAAGTGGTCTCCTTCAACGAACTCTATGCCCACAAGATCTCCTGCATCCACAGCCCATTTATTTGCATGGAGCCAGGATGCAACTAGGTAGACAACAAATTAAAGTTGTATCTGCACCTCAAATCCACCCACTCAATCGAGGTGCCCATAGTCCTCTACAGCGTCAAACAATGGGACCCGTCTAAGCCGGTGCCTACAGGGTGCTCACGGAGAACAAATGTCACCGGCATCGGGAAGACGGGCATGTTGTTCATTAGCCAGATTGACAGGAACATCACGGAGATTGTCCTATTCGTCAGCCGCGTAAGGTCCACGGTGGGGGAATTGGAGGAGTACGAGGTGAGGATATCATCATTGGTCTATTTTCGTGGTTTCTATAAACTCAAGTTTTATTCTGAGCCAAAGATTGTGGAGACGCCGGCCGAAGCCGTGCTGGATGCACTCAACAATTACCTGTTGGTGGCGGGGACTTATTGTCAAGATCCTCAATTGTTGGTCAGAGTTCCTCGTGGAGTTCCAATGTTGGATCGATGACGACATCAACCCATTGTGAGATATCACATCTTAATATTCTCCTGATGATCCTCATATGAATGTACTATGTAATTTTCTAGTCCCTCTATTCTAATATTAATTACTTTATTTATTTTAGTGGCAGATTCCCTTCGCAATAGGAGTGGTGGAAATGGCTGGAAAGATCCATGAATTTACATCTATCTTGATAAGGGTGAACATGCGAAAGCATATTATGAGGATGCACATACGACGGTAAAATGAAAGAAGCGTGCCAGGCAGGAAAGCAAGCTCTACCCGGCCATGACCTGGACATGCTGAATCGTTGGCATACAGATCTTGTGGTGATTCTGACCTCTCTCTTTATCTCATGCATGTTTGGAGTATATGATGGGACATGTAATCGTTCCTAGCTAGATTAAGGTAATACTACGAGTAGTTTTATACTTCTACCGAGTATTTTGTATGGAGTTCTGCAACTGCTAATATATTTTGTAATAAGTCCTATGTACTGGGAATTTTTCAGACCGAGTGCAGAATATGGCCTATACTACTGAATCTTTCAAAAGCTACCGAATCTCTCAAATATGCTGATGTTGCTATTATTAAAGTATTTTGTAGAACTAATACTCTTGTATTGGTACTTGTTTTGATCAATGGCAGTAGATTGTTTTGCTTTTCTTTTGAAACATGGCCTTCTCAATCTAGATGAGGCCTAGGCTTCTTGGGTTGCATATATATTGGTCACACATGCATTGATGTAAGAAAGAGGTATGCACACAAATGCATACTTAATCGTCAGTTTTGCTTGCTCCAATGATGGAGTGTGTTCGGAGAAAAAGGGCAAACTCATCCCATGCCATGTTTTTGAGAGCTGAAACATGAAATGATTCTCTCTGTACTGCTATTGAATTTCAGTGTTTGTATTGTTGAATCGGTCCCTTTGAAATGCTATTGAATCTGTCTAGTGCTGCTAAATATGAATCTGTGATATTTTCCTGTCTTATTATGTACTGCTGAATCTTTCAAATTTGAACTACAAGTAAATCATAGGTTTCTATGAAAGTTTTATGAAAAATATTTTGGTGGTACCCATCGGGGGTCAATTAGGAGTATATCGAAAACCACCAAGAGTTTAGACAACATGTTTAACTTCTTGATAAGATTCTGCATCTTGACAATTTAACGAAATTTGGTCAAACCTGAGCTACACAAGTAAGAGAACAAGATGGAGGCAGCGCGAGACTTTCAAAAAAAAGAGGCAGCGCAAGATCAGCGCACAAGAGGACTTGAAGGCGGTGCGATGTCAGAGCAAAGATATGATGGGTTGCTGACACGAGGTACAGGGTACACTCCACTAGTAGTAAATGTATGGACCTACTACTAGTATATGCACGCAAAACAAGTTGCGTTTTCTCTCTCCTTCGCTAGTTCTCACCATCCATCCTCCATCAATTTCTTCTCTACAGCCACGAGTGCACAGTCCGGCTTGTCTCTTCCTTGTCCACAATAGGTTGAACTTCTTGCTAAGATTTTGCATCTTGATAGTTTAACAAAATTAGGTCAAACTTGAGCTACAAGTAAGCATGATAGATTGCTCTTAAATTAATTGTATTTTCGAAGGTAGATGGGTGCATCTCTTCTTGTAAAAGTAGTGTTGCCAGTGTGAGTGTCCAACTACCAGGAAAGAACATTCTCAATTGATGACGACTGGTATGACCTCTAGCTAAGATTTTGCATCTTCCTCAAAAAAAAAAGATTTTGCATCTTGAAAATTTTGAACCCCTTTTGAAAACGATCACATATAATAGGGAGAGAGGGGAAATGATATTTATATTCTCTATAGGAAACCAACAACCTTGAGGTGCAACTTAGGCTTAAAGATAACTTTATTTTTTCCACTATGTATAAGGTGAACCTTAGCGGATGCCACATAGTAGGCCTTATTAAGGTGTGCTTTTTTACAAAATGCAGGAGTAGTATATTTCTTTGCTTAGACACATGGTCACCTCTGTCCACGCGCTGTAAATGCCGAGGGAATAAATGTTGGCAGGGGAAGAGGGCAACATCGAAGAGAAGTTGAAGGCGGTTCCATGTCAGAGCAAAGTTATGACGGGTTTCTGACACGAGGTACTTCTGCGGCCGTACAGTGTACTACACTCTACTAGTAGTAATGTTCAGGACCTATGCATGCCAAACAAATTGTGTTTTTCTCTCTCCTTCGCTATCCTCCCTCCCTCCTCCCCTTTCCCCTCGCGCACTGGCCCAACTGATCTCTCCTTGCTCCATAGCGTGGCGCTGTGCACGTGTGCCTTCGTACGGAGGCTCTGTGTCTCTACATGTTCAGCATCCATGCGTTTGTGTGGAGTAGGGATGATGCGTACATACGAAGAAAACCACTTTGGTCCTTGGCAGCACTAAAATTCAAAGTTTTTCGATTTTCAAAATTTTCACTTGCTTCCCAAACATCATGAGGGAAGGTTATTCAAAAGATCGGCCATTCACAGTACTGTACTTCTTATCTTCTCATTATCGTGTCTTATCTCTTGCAATACAATACAATACAATAAACCACTACATAGTGTACAGATTAACTTTGAACATTCACCGTTGGATCAAGACTAGCAAATCCAAACATTGCCAACCACTGGATCTTGTTTTCTAGTCTTAGCATCTAGAAAGATTCTACTTTAGCACGATGAACGCTACTATGCGCAAACCTCAAAACACAAACTCCATTGCTCAGTTCTCAGGGTCCTTGTGCTAATAAATGCATGGACTTGGATGCAATTTTCATTTTTATGAGGTCCATGAAGTAACTTGTACTTCCACCGACCGTGTTAACTCTCAAGCACCTATCTCCTACGAGACCTACCATTTGATAGGCCATTCGTAGTACTTCTTATCATCTCTTTATCATGTCTTATCTCTTACAATATAATAAACAACTTCATAGTGTACGGAATAACTTTGAACATTGACCGTTTGATCAAGACTAGCAAATCCAAACATTGCCAACCGCTGGATCTTATTTTCCATTCTTAGTATCTAGAAAGATTCTACTTTAGCATGATGAATGCTAGTATGCGCTAACCTCAAAACACAAACTCCATTGCTCGGTTTTCAGGGTCCTTGTTCTAATAAATGCGTGGACTTGGACACAAATTTCTTTTTATGAGGTCCTTGATGTAATTTGTACTTCCACCGACCGTGTTAACTCTCAAGCACCTCTCTCCTACGAGACCTACCTTTTGATAGGCCTTTCGCAGTACTTCTTATCTTCTCTTTATCATGTCTTATCTCTTATAATGCAATAAACCATTTCATAGTGTCGGATTAACTTTGAACATTGACCGTTGGATCAAGACTAGCAAATCCAAAAATTGCCAACCGCTGGATCTTCTTTTCCATTCTTAGCATCTAGAAAGATTCTACTTTAGCATGATGAACACTAGTATGTGCAAACCTCAAAACACAAACTCCATTGCTCAGTTTTCAGTGTCCTTGTGCTAATAATGCATGGACTTGGATGCAATTTTCATTTTTATGAGGTCCTTGATGTAACTTGTACTTCCACCGACCGTGTTAACTCTCAAGCACCTCAGTCCTACGAGACCTACCATTTGATAGGCCATTCTATTACTTCTTATCTTCTATTTATCGTATCTTATCTCTTGCAATACAATAAACCACTATATAGTGTCGGATTAACTTTGAACATTGACCACTGGACCAAGACTATCAAATCCAAATATTGCCAACCGTTCGATCTTCTTTTCCATTCTTAGCATCTAGCAATATTCTACTTTAGCACAATGAACGCTAGTATGCGCAAACCTAAAAACACAAACTCCATTGCTCAGTTTTCAGGGTCCTTGTGCTAATAAATGCATGGACTTGGATGCAATTTTCATTTTATGAGGTCCTTGCTGTAACTTGTATTTCCACCGACCGTGTTAACTCTCAAGCACCTCTCTCCTGTGAGACCTACCATTTGATAGGCCATTCGTAGTACTTCTTATCATCTATTTATCGTGTCTTATCTCTTACAATTCAATAAATCACTACATAGTGTACGGATTAACTTTGAACACAAACCGTTGGATCAAGACTAGCAAATCCAAACATTGCCAACCGCTGGATCTTCTTTTCCATTCTTAGCATCTAGAAAGATTCTACTTTAGCACGATGAATGCTAGTAAGCGCAAACCTCAAAACACAAACTCCATTGCTAAGTTTTCAGGGTCCTTGTTCTAATAAATGCGTGGACTTGGACGCACTTTTCATTTTTAGGAGGTCCTTCATGTAACTTGTACTTCCACCAACCGTGTTAACTCTCAAGCACCTCTCTCCTAGGAGACCTACCATTTGATAGGCCATTCACAGTACTTCTTATCATCTATTTATCGTGTCTTATCTCTTACAATACAATAAACCACTGCATAGTGTACGGATTAACCTTGAACATTGACCGTTGGATCAAGACTAGCAAATCCCACCATTGCCAACTGCTGTATCTTCTTTTCCATTCTTAGCAACTAGAAAGATTCTACTTTAGCATGATGAACACTAGTATGTGCAAACCTAAAAACATAAATTCCATTGCTCAGTTTTCAGGGTCCTTGTGCTAATAAATGCATGGACTTGGATGCAATTTTCTTTTTATCAGGTCCTTGATGTAACTTGCATTTCCACCGACCGTATTAACTCTCAAGCACCTCTCTGCTATGAGACCTACCATTTGATAGGCCATTCGTAGTACTTCTTATCATCTCTTTATCGTGTCTTATCTCTTGCAATACAATAAACCACTTCATAGTGTATGAATTTACTTTGAAAATTGACCGTTGGATAAAGACTAGCAAATCCAAACATTGCCAACCGCTGCATCTTCTTTTCAACTCTTAGCATCTAGAAAGATTCTACTTTCGCATGATGAACGCTAGTATGCGCAAACCTTAAAACACAAACTCCATTGCTCAGGTTTCATGGTCCTTGTGCTAATAAATGCGTGGACTTGGATGCAATTTTCATTTTTATGAGGTCCTTGATGTAACTTGTACTTCCACCGACCATTTTAACTCTCAAGCACCTCTCTCCTACGATACCTACCATTTGATAGGCCATTCGCAGTACTTCTTATCTTCTATTTATCGTGTCTTATCTCTTGCAATACAATAAACCACTGCATAGTGTACGGATTAACTTTGAACATTGACCGTTGGATCAAGACTAGCAAATCCAAACATTGTCAACCGTTGGATCTCCTTTTCCATTGTTAGCATCTCGAAAGATTCTATTTTGAATGATGAACGCTAGTATGGTCAAACCTAAAACCACAAACTCCATTGCTCAGTTTTCAGGGTCCTTGTGCTAATAAATGCATGGAATTGGATGCAATTTTCATTTTTATGAGGTCCTTTATGTGACTTGTACTTCCACTGACCATGTTAACTCTCAAGCACCTCTCTCCTACGAGATCTACCATTTGGTAGGCCATTCGCAATACTTCTTATCTTCTCTTTATCGTGTCTTATCTCTTACAATAGAATAAATCACTACATAGTGTACGGATCAACTTTGAACATTGACCGTTGTATCAAGACTAGCAATCCAAACATTCCCAACCGCTGGATCTTCGTTTCCATTCTTAGAATCTAGAAAGATTCTACTTTAGCACGATGAACGCTAGTATGCGCAAACCTCAAAACACAAACTCCATTGCTCAGTTTTCAGGCTCCTTGTTCTAATAAATGCGTGGACTTGGACGCAATTTTCATTTTTATGAGGTCCTTGATGTAACTTGTACTTCCACCGACCGTGTTAACTCTCAAGAACCTCTCTCCTACGGGACCTACCATTTGATAGGACTTTCGCAATACTTCTTATCATATCTTTATCGTGTCTTTTCTCTTACAATACAATAAACCACTGCATTGTGTCCAGATTAACTTTGAACGTTGACCGTTGGATGAAGACTAGGAAATCCAAACATTGCCAATCGCATGATCTTCTTTTCCATTCTTAGCATCTAGAAAGATTCTAGTTTAGCACGACGAACGCTAGTATATGCAAACCTAAAAACACAAACTCCATTGCTCAGTTTTCAGGGTCCTTGTGCTAATAAATGCATGGGATTGGATGCAATTTTTATTTTTACGAGGTCCTTGATGTAACTTGTATTTCCACCGACCCTGTTAACTCTCAAGCACCTTTCTCCTATGAGACCTACAATTTGATAGGCCATTCGCAGTACTTCTTATCTTTTCTTTATCGTGTCTCTTACAATTCAATAAATCACTGCATCGTGTATGGATTAACTTTGAACACTAACCGTTTGATCAAGACTTGCAAATCCAAACATTGCCAACCGCTGGATCTTCTTTTCCATTCTTAGCATCTAGCAAGATTGTACTTTAGCACGATGAATGCTAGTATGCGCAAACCTCAAAACACAAACTCCATTGCTCAGTTTTAGGGTCCTTGTTCTAATAAATCCGTGGACTTGGACACAATTTTCATTTTTATGATGTCCTTGATGTAACTTGTACTTCCACCGACCGTGTTAACTCTCAAGCACCTCCTTCCTACGAGACCTACCATTTGATAGGCCATTCTCAGTACTTCTTATCATCTCTTTATCGTGTCTTATCTCTTACCATACAATAAACCACTGTATAGTGTACAGATTAACTTTGAACATTGACCGTTGGATCAAGACTAGCAAACCAAAATATAGCCAACCGTTGGATCTTCTTTTCCATGGTTAGCATCTAGAAAGATTCTACTTTAGCACGATGAATGCTAGTATACGCAAACCTCAAAACACAAACTCCATTGCTTAGTTTTCAGTGTCCTTGTGCTAATAAATGCATGTACTTGGATGCAATTTTAATTTTTATGAGGTCCTTGATGTAACTTGTACTTCCACAGACCGTGTTAACTCTCAAGCACCTCTCTCCTACGATACCTACCATTTGATAGGCCATTCGCAGTAATTGTTATCTTCTCTTTATCATGTCTTATCTCTTGCAATACAATAAACCACTGCATAGTGTACGGATTAACTTTGAACATTGACTGTTGGATCAAGACTAGCAAATCCAAACATTGTCAACCGTTGGATCTTATTTTCCATTCTTAGTATCTATAAAGATTCTACTTTAGCATGATGAATGCTAGTGTGCGCAAACCTAAAAACACAAACTCCATTGCTCAGTTTTCAGGGTCCTTGTGCTAATAAATGCATGGAATTGGGTGCAATTTTCATTTTTATGAGGTCCTTGATGTGACTTGTACTTCCACCGACTGTGTTAACTCTCAAGCACCTCTATCCAATGAGAACTACCATTTGGTAGGCCATTCGCAGTACTTCTTATCTTCTCTTTATCGTGTCTTATCTCTTACAATACAATAAATCACTACATAGTGTACATATTAACTTTGAACATTGACCGTTGGATCAAGACTAGAAAATCTAAACATTGCCAACCGCTGGATCTTTGTTTCCATTCTTAGCATCTAGAAAGATTCTACTTTAGCACAATGAACGCTAGTATGCGCAAACCTCAAAACACAAACTCCATTGCTCAGTTTTCAGGGTCCTTGTTCTAATAAATGCGTGGACTTGGACACAATTTTCATTTTTATGAGGTCCTTGATGTAACTTCTACTTCCACCGACCGTGTTAACTCTCAAGCACCTCTCTCCTACGAGACCTACCATTTGGTAGGCAATTCGCAGTACTTCTTATCATATCTTTATCGTGTCTTATCTCTAACAATACAATACACCACTACATTGTGTCTAGATTAACTTTGAACATTGACCGTTGGATCAAGAGTAGCAAATCCAAACATTGCCAACCGCTGAATCTTCTTTTCCATTCTTAGCAGCTAGAAAGATTCTACTTTAATACGATGAACACTGGTATGCGCCGACCTCAAAACACAAACTCCATTGCTCAGTTTTCAGTGTCCTTGTGCTAATAAATGCATGGACTTGGATGCAATTTTAGTTTTTATGAGGTCCTTGATGTAACTTGTACTTCCACCGACTGTGTTAACTCTCAAGCACCTCTCTCCTACGATACCTACCATTTGATACGCCATTCACAGTACTTCTTATCTTATCTTTATCATGTCTTATCTCTTGCAATAAAATAAACCACTTTATAGTGTAGAGATTAACTTTGAACATTGACCGTTGGATCAAGACTAGCAAATCCAAACATTGCCAACTGCTGGATCTTCTTTTCCATTCTTAGCATCTAGAAAGATTCTAATTTAGCACAATGAATGCTAGTATACGCAAACCTCAAAACACAAAATCCATTGCTCAGTTTTCAGTGTCCTTGTGCTAATAAATGCATGGACTTGGATGCAATTTTAATTTTTATGAGGTCCTTGATGTAACTTGTACTTCCACCGACCTTGTTAACTCTCAAGCACCTCTCTCCTACGATACCTACCATTTGATACGCCATTCACATTACTTCTTATCTTATCTTTATCATGTCTTATCTCTTGCAATACAATAAACCACTACATAGTGTACGGATTAACTTTGAACATTGACCGTTGGATCAAGACTAGCAAACCAAAATATTGCCAACCGTTGGATCTTCTTTTCCACTGTTAGCATCTAGAAAGATTCTACTTTAGCACGATGAATTCTAGTATGAGCAAACCTAAAAACACAAACCCATTGCTCGGTTTTTAGGGTCCTTGTGCTAATAAATTCATGGACTTGGATGCAATTTTCATTTTTATGAGGTCCTTGATGTAACTTGTACTTCCACCGACCGTGTTAACTCTCAAGAACCTTTCTCCTACGAGATCTACCATTTGATAGGCCATTCGCAGTACTTGTTATCTTCTCTTTATCGTGTATTATCTTTTGCAATACAATAAACTACTGCATAGTGTACGGATTAATTTTGAACATTGACCATTGGATCAAGACTAGCAAATCCAAACATTGTCAACCATTGGATCTTATTTTCTATTCTTAGCATCTAGAAATATTCTAATTTAGCACGATGAACGCTAGTATGCGCAAACCTAGAAACACAAACTCCATTGCTCAGTTTTCAGGGTCCTTGTGCTAATAAATGCATGGACTTGGATGGAATTTTCATTTTATGAGGTCCTTGACGTAACTTGTACGTCCATCGAGCGTGTTAACTCTCAAGCACCTCTCTCCTATGAGACCTACCATTTGATAGGCCATTCGTAGTACTTCTTATCTTCTATTTATAGTGTCTTATCTCTTGCAATACAATAAACCGCTGCATTGTGTACGGATTAACTTTGAACATTGACCTTTGGATCAAGACTAGCAAATCCAAACATTGCCAACCACTGGATCCTCGTTTCCATTCTTAGCATCTAGAAAGGTTCTACTTTAGCATGATGAACTCTAGTATGTGCAAACCTCAAAACACAAACTCCATTGCTAAGTTTTCTGGGTCCTTGAGCTAATAAATGCGTGGACTTAGATGCAATTTTCATTTTTATGTTGTCCTTGATGTAACTTGTACTTCCACCGACTGTGTTAACTCTCAAGCACCACTCTCCTATGAGACCTACCAATTGATAGGCCATTCGCAGTACTTCTTATCTTCTCTTTATCGTGTCTTATCTTTTGCAATACAATAAACCCTGCATAGTGTACGGATTAACTTTGAACATTGACAGTTGGATCAAGACTAGCAAATCCAAACATTGCTAACCGTTGGATCTTATTTTCCATTCTTAGCATCTATAAAGATTCTACTTTAGCATGATCAATGCTAGTGTGCGCAAACCTAAAAACACAAACTCCATTGCTCAGTTTTCAGGGTCCTTGTGCTAATAAATGCATGGAATTGGGTGCAATTTTCATTATTATGAGGTCCTTGATGTGACTTGTACTTCCACCGACTATGTTAAATCTCAAGCACCTCTATCCTATGAGAACTACCATTTGGTAGGCCATTCGCAGTACTTCTTATCTTCTCTTTATCGTGTCTTATCTCTTACAATACAATAAATCACTACATAGTGTACAGATTAACTTTGAACATTGACCGTTGGATCAAGACTAGCAAATCTAAACATTGCCAACCGCTGGATCTTCGTTTCCATTCTTAGCATCTAGAAAGATTCTACTTTAGCATGATGAACGCTAGTATGCGCAAACCTCAAAACACAAACTCCATTGCTCAGTTTTCAGGGTCCTTGTTCTAATAAGTGCGTGGACTTGGACACAATTTTCATTTTTATGAGGTCCTTCATGTAACTTCTACTTCCACCGACTGTGTTAACTCTCAAGCACCTCTCTCCTACGAGACCTACCATTTGATAGGCCATTCGTAGTACTTCTTATCATATCTTTATCGTGTCTTATCTCTAACAATACAATACACCACTACATTGTGTCCAGATTAACTTTGAACATTGACCGTTGGATCAAGACTAGCAAATCCAAACATTGCCAACCGCTGGATCTTCTTTTCCATTGTTAGCATCTAGAAAGATTCTACTTTAATACGATGAACACTGGTATGCGCCGACCTCAAAACACAAACTCCATTGCTCAGTTTTCAGTGTCCTTGTGCTAATAAATGCATGGACTTGGATGCAATTTTAATTTTTATGAGGTCCTTGATGTAACTTGTACTTCCACCGACCGTGTTAACTTTCAAGCACCTCTCTCCTACGAGACCTACCATTTTATAGGCCATTCATAGTACTTCTTATCTTCTCTTTATCATGTCTTATCTCTGACAATACAATAAACCACTGTATAGTGTACGAATTAACTTTGAACACTGACCGTTGGATCAAGACTAGCAAATCCAAACATTGCTAACCGCTGGATCTTCGTTTCCATTCTTAGCATCTAGAAAGATTCTAATTTAGCATTATGAACGCTAGTATGCGCAAACCTAAAAACACAAACTACATTGCTCAGTTTTCCGGGTCCTTGTGCTAATAAATGCATAGACTTGGATGCAATTTTCATTTTATGAGGTCCTTGATGTAACCTGTATTACCACTGACCGTGTTAACCCTCAAGCACCTCTCTCCTATGAGACCTACCATTTGATAGGCCATTCGCAGTACATCTTATCATCTCTTTGTCATGTCTTATCTCTTGCAATACAATAAACCACTACATAGTGTACGAATTAAATTTGAACATTGACCATTGGATCAAGACTAGCAAATCCAAACATTGCCAACTGCTGGATCTTTTTTTCTATTCTTAGCATTTAGAAAGATTCTACTTTAGCACGATGAACGCTAGTATGCGCAAACCTCAAAACATAAACTCCATTGCTCAGTTTTCAGGGTCCTTGTGCTAATAAATGCATGGACTAAGATGCAATTTTCTTTTTGATGATGTCCTTGATGTAACTTGTACTTCCCCCGACCGTGTTAACTCCCAAGCACCTCTCTCCTATGAGACCTACAATTTGATAGGCCATTCGCAGTACTTCTTATCTTCTCTTTATTGTGTCTTATCTCTTACAATACAATAAACCACATCATAGTGTACGGATCAACTTTTAACATTGACCGTTGGATCAAGACTAGCAAATCCAAACATTGCCAACTGCTGGATCTTTTTTTCTATTCTTAGCATTTAGAAAGATTCTACTTTAGCACGATGAACGCTAGTATCCGCAAACCTAAAAACACAAACTCCATTGCTCAGTTTTCAGTGTCCTTGTGCTAATAAATGCGTGGAACTGGATGCAATTCTCATTTTTATGAGGTCCTTGATGTGACTTATACTTCCACCGACCGTGTTAACTCTCAAGCACCTCTCTCCTACGAGACCTACCATTTGATAGGCCATTCGCAATACTTCTTATCATATCCTTATCGTGTCTTATCTCTTACAATACAATACACCACTACATTGTGTCCATATTAACTTTGAACATTGACCGTTGTATCAAGACTAGCAATCCAAACATTGCCAACCGCTAGATCTTCGTTTCCATTCTTAGCATCTAGAAAGATTCTACTTTAATACGATGAACACTGGTATGCGCAGACCTCAAAACACAAACTCCATTGCTCAGTTTTCAGTGTCCTTGTGCTAATAAATGCATTGAGTTGGATGCAATTTTCATTTTTATGAGGTCCTTGATGTAACTTGTACTTCCACCGACCATGTTAACTCTCAAGCACCTCTCTCCTACGAGACCTACCATTTGATAGGCCATTCACAACACTTCTTATCTTCTCTTTATCATGTCTTATCTCTTGCAATACAATAAACCACTGCATAGTGTACGGATTAACGTTGAACATTGACCGTGGGATCAAGACTAGCAAATCCAAATATTGCCAACCGTTGGATCTTCTTTTCCATTCTTAGCATCTAGAAAGATTATACTTTAGCATGATGAATGCTAGTATGAGCAAACCTAAAAACACAAACTCCATTGCTCGGTATTCAGGGTCCTTGTGCTAATAAATGCATGGACTTGGATGCAATTTTCATTTTTATGAGGTCCTTGATGTAACTTGTACTTCCACCGACCCTGTTAACTCTCAAGCACCTCTCTCCTATTGGACCTACCATTTGGTAGGCCATTCGCAATACTTTTTATCTTCTCTTTATCGTGTCTTATCTATTACAATACAATAAACCACTGCATAGTGTACGAATTAACTTTGAACATTGACCGTTGGATCAAGACTAGCAAATCCAAACATTGCTAACCGCTGGATCTTCTTTTCCATTCTTAGCATTTAGAAAGATTCTACTTTAGCATGATGAACACTGGTATGCACAAACCTCAAAACACAAAGTCCATTGCTCAGTTTTCAGTGTCCTTGTGCTAATAAATGCATGGACTTGGATGCAATTGTCATTTTTATGAGGTCCTTGATGTAACTTGTACTTCCATCGACCGTGTTAACTCTCAAGCACCTCTGTCCTACGATACCTACCATTTCATAGGCCATTCACAGTACTTCTAATGTTGTCTTTATCATGTCTTATCCCTTGCAATACAATAAACCACTCCATAGTGTATGGATTACCTTTGAACCTTGACCATTGGATCAAGACTAGCAAATCCAAATATTGCCAACCATTGGATATTATTTTCCATTCTTAGCATCTAGAAAGATTCTACTTTAGCATGATGAATGCTAGTATGAGCCAACCTAAAAACACAAACTCCATTGCTCGGTTTTCAGGGTCCTTGTGCTAATAAATGCATGGAATTGGATGCAATTTTCATTTTTATGAGGTCCTTGATGTAACTTGTACTTCCACCAACCGTGTTAACTCTCAAGCACCTCTCTCCTATGGGACCTACCATTTGGTAGTGTCAACACCCGGATTTTTAATCCCAGATGCCCGTTATGCCATACCTCGCAATCCCAGGATTACCATTTTTGCGAGACATAACGGATTGGATATCACAGTACATCATCCACTACAAACCATACATAAGGTCTTACACAAATAAGGATCTCATGATCTAGTCTTATAACAACAAGCATCGGAAATAAAAGATAAGCGTAGCGGTGGGGTCCATCTTCAGGGGCACAGGCAATGCTGACGAAGGCAGATGGTCCTAGTTATCATAGCCGTCATGTTGGCCATCATCTTGGTAGTCTCCTTCATAGTCTGGCCATGATAATAGCCAGGGACAAAAGCCATGAGTACTCTTTAAGTACTCGCAAACTACCACTAACAAGTATAAACTTCTAAGTTAAAGTGCTAACTCTAAGTTTAACTATAAAGTTAAGTTTGAAACCTAGGCTGAGTTCAGAAGCAAAGAGAGATAAAGTAAAGTCCTAAAATCACTTACGTTGGGAAGTTATTGTCATAAACACAACCCTGTTGTGGTCAAGTCAAGATTCATCATTCTTTTCAAATTATTTAGGAAGCATCTGACAACGAAACAGTATGGCCATTCCAACTGTCCATAACCGCGGACACGGCTATTTGAATAGTTTGACACTCTGTAGAGGTGGTACAGTTTCACCACAAGATTCGATACATCTGTCAGGGATAACCCTGAATCATCATACTTAGTATGCAGATAATCAAACATAACCTTCCCTTTACACACCTTAGTATAAGCACCTCTCCTATGAGCATGGCCTCCCAACCATGACCATCAGTCATCTTGGGCACTGCATAGGTGGACAACATTGAGAGGTAGCCTCAACTCAGACCTCTCTCGTGAGGGAACTAATACTAATGCATATAAATTTCCAGCTAAGCCTTACCCAATTCAGGTAATGTGGTTGTACGGTAAATTTGGAATGGTATCTCATCCGAATCCAACCACCAGTTTTATAAAAGAGTTAAGGTTCAGGCCTCAACATTTTCATCAACATCAATCCTTTGTGTTTCTCAACACGTGTCAAAACATCTCAATAGAATGACTCATCATTCCAAGGTTTTCATAATTCATTTTCACTAAGTGTTCCCACCTAAAGTGACTCAAGTTTTTGATTCTACTCTAAACTACTAAGTTAAGAGTGTTCACTACGGTGGAAAAGATGGGTTCAATCTCATGCCATAGAATGACATCTAAAGGGTTCTAAATAGGTCAAGTTTTATACTTTTTATGCTACCTTCAAACTAAGTAAAGAACTTTGTATAACCTAAGAGGGGTAAAACTTGTAACTAAGACTTGCGGTACTAATAGTTAAAAGGGAGTGTGATCAAAGCATGCTTAAGGCATCTTTGCTAAACCATCTAGTTTGATTCTAATTTGCTAAGCACTAAACTTTCAAGTGTTAGCTTGCACTGTTAATGGTGGCTTGCACTTAAAAGTGCTAGCTTGATAATAGTAGCTTGCCTTGGTTGGTGCAGTGGTTGAAGTTTTCTTCTTCTTCTTCTTCTTCTTGGTAGAACTCCTCCTCCTCGAAAGCTTGGTCAGTACTATCGTCTATAAATACATACGGAGTGCAGAATCACCAAACAATACTTAACTAAGCTAAGTAGCATTCTAAGACACACATTTGATGATCTATTATCATCACAAACATCACAAGTTTAATTCCATAGTTTCATCCCTTTTATTTTAGAAAAGTAATTTCTACGCATTGAAAACTTAACTAAAATTTAATATTCACCACCAAAATATGGGATCATGTGGACACATGTCCTCACTACATATTCTAACTGGTGGGAATGAGATTTAAAGGTTGGATCAACATTACTTTGGTTTAAGTTCATTATTTAATGATTTAAAGTGACTAGAAATGCCTATATAGCATTATTTTGGTACTAGTCCAAAGTCACTGCATGTAAACCTTAATATTATTACATATTTAGATAGATATAATAAAATGTGATTTTTGAGAGTTGGAATCAACTCAAAAGCTAACTTGGTTGATTTTATAAAAATGTTGCAAGTTGCAGATGCTTCTGTCTTCTTATTTTTATTAGGAGAGATCTATAACTCTAATTTAATTAAATCCAACAGGCTTGGATAGACCGTCTTAATACCTTTCAGGAAAAATTATTTTTATGCTATTTGGATTTGTAAAACTCCCAGATTTGAGTTTTAAAATAGTGGACAGAAACTAGATTTAACTAAAAAGGAAAATCCAGAGTTGAATGTGTGGGCTAGCATGGGAAACGACTTGGGCCGGCCTAGTGGCGCTCCGCGGCGCGGGGCTCAGCGGACAGGGGGGTCCCGCTTGTCAGCTGCACTTAACACGCGAAATGGTACGCGCGCTGTGGGCCGTAGGATTAGAAGGCAGATCTACGGCTGAGGGTCGTCGTCGACGACGAACAGGTCGCCGGCGAGCTCGAACCCTAGCGGCTCGGGGGGGTCTGCTGGGGGCGTACCAGGGCTCCAGCGGGGTTGGCGAGGCGGGCAAACGAAGTGGAAGACGACGGCGAGGCGAGGCGCGGTTGCGGCGGAGCTTGGGGTGGTCGCAATCAGCGGCGCCCTTCTCCTCCTACCGCGGCTGCTCTGGCTCCAATTCCGGCGAGGCAGAGCTCGCCTTGCGCCGGCTAGAGGTGCGTTAGGTTCAGAGAGGTGAGGGGAGTGCAATGGTGTGGAGAGAAGAGGCTGGAGAGGGCTCCTTTTATAGGCCCGATGGTGAGACCAAGCGAGATGGGCAGGCGACGGTGGCGACATGGCTACGGCGGGGTAGAGGCATGGCTGCGGGTGGCGATCGATGTGTGGTTCCCTGGCGGTGCTCTAGGCATTGAATGCCGCTGTAGGGGCGGTGGCACGCGGTCTGGGCGAGGTGGCGCTCTGCGCGGCAGAGGCGGCAGTGTCCACGGCGAGCGGTTGCTGTGAGGCGTTGGGCGGCCAGTGGGGGTGTCTGGGGTGTTCTCCAGGTCGAGGCGGAGCGGCGGGCGCGGGCTGCGACCAAGAGACGGTCTGGGCGAGCAGCGATAGAACGTGCTCTAGGGGCGGCACTGGCATGGTGCGGTGGCACTGGGCGCGGTTTGTCCTCGGTGGTCCACTGCACTCCTGGGCTCGGGCAAGGGACAGGGGGTGGTGGTGAGCTCCTGGCTACCTCCTAGACATGGCGAGGGAAGAGGGAGTGGTCTGCTGCAACGAGGCAAGGTTTGGCCGGCAAGGCATGGCATGGCCTAGGGGCTAGGGACAAGGGAGAGGGGTGTTAAGGGCCTGGTTAGACTAGGAGGGGACAGAGGAGATAAATGGTGATCAAATGGGGGCAAAACCCTGTTCCAAACAGTGAGCTCTGATTCAGTTTTAAACCTGCCTGCCAAGTGTTTGATAAAATGGCTGCATGAAAGAAAGTTTTGAATTTTGGTTTCAAAATTTTTGAGTAATCTCCACTAGTGCTAGGTAGTCTCTGGTTGCAAGGGTTTTGAAAGTGGAGCTCAAAAAGATGGGTTTTGAAATAGGGGTGATCTATGCATATGCATTAGATTCAATTTTTATATGCAATTTAAACAGAATGTTTTTAGCAGATCCAAAGGTGGGCCTTGGTACCTCGTTATGTGTACTAGCAAGGGGTGCAAACATCAAGAATGGTTTCTGTTAAGAAATGAGTGCTAGGAATAGCCAAAGTAGGCATGAGAGTGAAATTGGCCAAAATGACCATTCCTCCTTTTTAATTCTTTTTGATTTGATTTCTTTAGGAAAAGTTTGGGAATGATGTAGATGATGTTTAAATCTCCTAAGAAACATTTTACAAGCATTGGATCACTCAATCATGGCAATTCAAACAACTCCTATTTTAAATGCACACATGTATGAATGCTTTCATTTTAAATTTGGAAAAGTTTTCGTTAACACCATTTTTGATTGATTTGATCTTGATAAGCTTGGATTGAAGTTTTGGGATGTTACAAACCTTCCCCCTTAAACAAAATCTCGTCCCGAGATTTACAAAGAAAACTAGGAACTAAAGAGATCTGGGAACTCTATCCTAATGTAATCTTCTCGCTCCCACGTAGCTTCCTCCTTGGTATGGTTGTGCCACTGAATTTTGAAAAACTTGATACTCCTGGTCCTGGTGGTTCTATAAGCTTCTTCTAAGATACGGATGGGTACTTCCCGATAAGTCAGATAATTGTTGATTTCCATAGCTCGGTGATTGATGTTCTTGAAAACTTCAGTCTTCTCGGGCACTTCCAGACATTTGCGAAGTAATGAGATATGGAACACATTGTGGATGGCTAACATCTCTTCAGGCAGTTCTAGCTGATATGATACTTCTCCTCGACGGTTCAGAATCTTGAAAGGTCCGATATATATGGGCGCTAACTTTCCCTTTAGACTAAAGCATTGAGTTCCTTTCAAGGGTGAAACCTTGAGATATACAAAATCTCCGACATTGAAAGTCAGATCTCTCCTTCTCTTGTCAGCATAACTCTTTTGTCTGGACTAGGCGGTCTTGAGGTGCTCACGGACTTTGTGAACTTTCTCTTCTGCTTCGCGGAGAATGTCGGGTCCGAAAATCTGACTCTCTCCTACTTGCGACCAATTCAAAGGGGTACGTCATTTTCTTCCGTATAGGAATTCAAATGGTGCCATCTGCAAACTAGCTTGATAACTATTGTTATATGAGAATTCTGCGAAAGGCAGGAAGTCTTCCCATTTCGATCCGTATTCCAATACACAAGCTCTAAGCATATCCTCTAGGATCTGGTTGACTCTCTTAGTCTGTCCATCTATTTGTGGGTGATATGCTGTGCTGAAGTTCAATTTGGTTCCTAATCCTTCTTGAACTTTCTGCCAAAATCTTGAGGTAAACTGGGTTCCTTGATCTGATACTATGGTCTTGGGGGTTCCATGTAGACTAACAATCCTAGCAATGTATAGCTCTCTGCTAACTTTGCACTCTAGTAAGTTGTCTTGACAAGTATATAGTGGGCGACCTTGGACAGTCTATCAACTATGACCCAGATTGAGTCATTTCCCCTACTAGAAGTAGGTAAACTGGTGATAAAGTCCATTCCGACGGAATCCCATTTCCATTCCTGAATCTGAAATGGTTGCAACAGTCCTGCAGGTCTCTGATGTTCTGCTTTGACTCTTTGACAAATGTCACATTTGGCGATGTAGCTTCTGATCTCTCTCTTCATCTTGTGCCACCAAAATTTCTCTTTCAAATCCTGATACATCTTTGTTCCTCCGGGGTGGATAGAATAAAGAGTATCATGAGCTTCCTTCATGATAACCTCCTTCAGCTCCGAATCTGCTGGAACACAGATACGTCCTTTGTACCATCGTACTCCTTCTTCATCTTCGGTGAATCCAGGTACCTTTCCTGTACCGATACGATGTTTGATTCCGTCGATACTTTCATTTCCCATCTGGGCTTCCTTGATTTGGCTAATCAAAGTGGGTTGAAGTTCAATGCTAGCTAGAAATCCTTTGCTAACTAATTCAGTCTTGAACTGCTCGAACTCTTCATACAAACTTGGTTGCTTCTCCTTGATCATGGTGTTAAGCCTACACGGCAATCGGCTAAGAGCATCCGCTACCACATCCGGCTAGAGGTGGGTGAGGTTCAGAGAGGTGAGGGGAGTGGAATGGTGTGGAGAGAAGAGGCTGGGGAGGGCTCCTTTTATAGGCCCGACGGTGAGACCGAGCGTGATGGGCAGGCGACGGTGGCGACATGGCTACGGCGGGGTAGAGGCATGGCTGCGGGTGGCGATTGACGTGCGGTTCCTTGGCAGTGCTCTAGGAATTGAATGTCGCTGTAGGGGCGGTGGCACGCGGTCTAGGCGAGGTGGTGCTCTGCGCGGCAGAGGCGGCGGTGTCCACGGCGAGCGGTGGCTGTGAGGCGTTTGGTGGCCAGCGGGAGTGTCTGGGGTGTTCTCCAGGTCGAGGCGGAGCGGCGGGCATGGGCTGCGGCCAAGAGACGGTCTGGGCGAGCGGGGATAGAACGCGCTCTGGGGGTGGCACTGGCATGGTGCGGTGGCACTGGGCGCGGTTTGTCCTCGGTGTTCCACTGCACTCCTGGGCTCGGGCAAGGGACAGGGGGTGGCGGTGAGCTCCTGGCTACCTCCTAGACATGGCGAGGGAAGAGGGAGTGGTCTGCTGCAACGAGGCAAGGTTTGGCCGGCAAGGCATGGCATGGCCTAGGGGCTAGGGACAAGGGAGAGGGGTGTTAAGGGCCTGGTTAGACTAGGAGGGGACAGAGGAGATAAATGGTGATCAAATGGGGGCAAAACCCTGTTCCAAACAGTGAGCTCTGATTCAGTTTTAAACCTGCCTGCCAAGTGTTTGATAAAATGGCTGCATGAAAGAAAGTTTTGAATTTTGGTTTCAAAATTTTTGAGTAATCTCCACTAGTGCTAGGTAGTCTCTGGTTGCAAGGGTTTTGAAAGTGGAGCTCAAAAAGATGGGTTTTGAAATAGGGGTGATCTATGCATATGCATTAGATTCAATTTTTAAATGCAATTTAAACTAAGTAACATAATGTTTTTAGCAGATCCAAAGGTGGGCCTTGGTACCTCATTATGTGTACTAGCAAGGGGTGCAAAGATCAAGAATGGTTTCTGTTAAGAAATGAGTGCTAGGAATAGCCAAAGTAGGCATGAGAGTGAAATTGGCCAAAATGACCATTCCTCCTTTCTAATTAATTTTGATTTGATTTTCTTTAGGAAAAGTTTGGGAATGATGTAGATGATGTTTAAATCACCTAAGAAACATCTTACAAGCATTGGATCACTCAATCATGGCAATTCAAACAACTCCTATTTTAAATGCACACATGTATGAATGCTTTCATTTTAAATTTGGAAAAGTTTTTATTAACCCCATTTTTGATTGATTTGATCTTGATATGCTTGGATTGAAGTTTTTGGATGTTACAAACCTTCCCCCTTAAACACAATCTCGTCCCGAGATTTACAAAGAAAACTAGGAACTAAAGAGATCTGGGAACTCTGTCCTAATGTAATCTTCTCGCTCCCAAGTAGCTTCCTCCTCGGTATGGTTGTTCCACTGAATCTTGAGAAACTTGATACTCCTAGTCCTGGTGGTTCTGTAAGCTTCTTCTAAGATACGGATGGGTACTTCCCGATAAGTCAGATCATTGTTGATTTCCACAGCTCGGTGATTGATGTTCTTGAAAATTTCAGTCTTCTCAGGCACTTCCAAACATTTGCGAAGTAACGAGATATGTAACACATTGTGGATGGCTGGCATCTCTTCAGGCAGTTCCAGCTGATATGATACTTCTCCTCGACGGTTCAGAATATTGAAAGGTCCGATATATCTAGGGGCTAACTTTCCCTTTAGACTAAAGCGTTGAGTTCCTTTCAAGGGTGAAACCTTGAGGTATACAAAATCTCCGACATTGAAAATCAGGTCTCTCCTTCTCTTGTCAGCATAACTCTTTTGTCGGGACTGGGCGGTCTTGAGGTGCTCACGGACTTTGTGAACTTTCTCTTCTGCTTCGCGGAGAATGTCGGGTCCGAAAATCTGACTCTCTCCAACTTGCGACCAATTCAAAGGGGTACGACATTTTCTTCCGTATAGGAATTCAAATGGTGCCATCTGCAAACTAGCTTGATAACTGTTGTTATATGAGAATTCTGCGAAAGGCACGAAGTCTTCCCATTTCGATCCGTATTCCAATACACAAGCTCTAAGCATATCCTCTAGGATCTGGTTGACTCTCTCAGTCTGTCCATCTGCTTGTGGGTGATATGCTGTGTTGAAGTTCAACTTGGTTCCTAATCCTTCTTGAACTTTCTGCCAAAATCTTGAGGTAAACTGGGTTCCTCGATCTGATACTATGGTCTTGGGGGTTCCATGTAGACTAACAATCCTAGCAATGTATAGCTCTCTACTAACTTTGCACTCTGGTAAGTTTACTTGACAGGTATAAAGTGGGCGACCTTGGACAGTCTATCAACTATGACCCAGATTGATTAATTTCCCCTACTAGAAGTAGGTAAACCGGTGATAAAGTCCATTCTGACGGAATCCCATTTCCATTCCTGAATCTGCAATGGTTGCAACAGTCCTGCAGGTCTCTGATGTTCTGCTTTGACTCTTTGACAAATGTCACATTTGGCGATGTAGCTTCCGATCTCTCTCTTCATCTTGTGCCACCAAAATTGCTTTTTCAAATCCTGATACATCTTTGTTCCTCCGGGGTGGATAGAATAAAGAGTATCATCATCTTCCTTCATGATAACCTCCTTCAGCTCCGAATCTGCCGGAACACAGATACGTCCTTTGTACCATAGTACTCCTTCTTCGTCTTCGGTGAATCCAGGTACCTTTCCTGTACCGATACGACGTTTGATTCCGTCGATACTTTCATTTCTCTTCTGGGCTTCCTTGATTTGGCTAATCAAAGTGGGTTGAAGTTCAATGCTAGCTAGAAATCCTTTGCTAACTAATTCAGTCCTGAACTGCTCCAACTCTTCATACAAACTTGGTTGCTTCTCCTTGATCATGGTGTTAAGCCTACACGGCAACCGGCTAAGAGCATCCGCTACCACATCCGGCTAGAGGTGGGTGAGGTTCAGAGAGGTGAGGGGAGTGGAATGGTGTGGAGAGAAGAGGCTGGGGAGGGCTCCTTTTATAGGCCCGACGGTGAGACCGAGCAGGATGGGCAGGCGACGGTGGTGACATGGCTACGGCGGGGTAGAGGCATGGCTGCGGGTGGCGATCGACGTGCGATTCCATGGCGGTGCTCTAGGAATTGAATGCCGCTGTAGGGGTGGTGGCACGCGGTCTGGGCGAGGTGGCGCTCTGCGCGGCAGAGGCGGCGGTCTCCATGGCGAGCGGTGGCTGTGAGGCGTTGGGCGGCCAGCAGGGGTGTCTGGGGTGTTCTCTAGGTCGAGGCGGAGCGGCGGGCGCGGGCTGCAGCCAAGAGACGGTCTGGGCGAGCGGTGACAGAACGCGCTCTAGGGGCGGCACTAGCATGGTGGGGTGGCACTGAGCGCGGTTTGTCCTCGGTGGTCCACTGCACTCCTGGGCTCGGGCAAGGGACAGGGTGTGATGGTGGGCTCCTAGCTACCTCCTAGACATGGCGAGGTAAGAGGGAGTGGTCTGCTGCAGCGAGGCAAGGTTTGGCCGGCGAGGCATGGCTCTGCATGGCATGGCCTGGGGGCTAGGGACAAGGGAGAGGGGTGTTAAGGGCCTGGTTAGACTAGGAGGGGATAGAGGAGATAAATGCTGATCAAATGGGGGCAAAACCCTGTTCAAAACAGTGAGCTATGATTTAGGTATAAACCTGCATGCCAAGTGTTTGATTAAATGGCCACATGAAAGAAAGTTTTGAATTTGGTTTCAAAATTTTTGAGTAATCTCCACTAGTGTTAGGTAGTCTCTGGTTGCAAGGGTTTTGAAAGTGGAGCTCAAAAAGATGGGTTTTGAAATAGGGGTGATCTATGCATATGCATTAGATTCAATTTTTAAATGCAATTTAAACTAAGTAAAAGAATGTTTTTAGCAGATCCAAAGGTGGGTCTTGGTACCCCATTATGTGTACTAGCAAGGGGTGCAAAGATCAAGAATGGTTTCTGTTAAGAAATGAGTGCTAGGAATAGCCAAAGTAGGCATGAGAGTGAAATTGGCCAAAATGACCATTCCTCCTTTTTAATTCTTTTTTATTTGATTTTCTTTAGGAAAAGTTTGGGAATGATGTAGATGATGTTGAAATCACCTAAGAAACATTTTACAAGCATTGGATCACTCAATCATGGAAATTCAAACAACTCCTATTTTAAATGCACACATGTATGAATGCTTTCATTTTAAATTTGGAAAAGTTTTTGCTAACCCCATTTTTGATTGATTTGATCTTGATAAGATTGGATTGAAGTTTTGGGATGTTACAAACCTTCCCCCTTAAACAAAATCTCGTCCCGAGATTTACAAAGAAAACTAGGAACTAAAGAGATCTGGGAACTCTGTCCTAATGTAATCTTCTCGCGCCCAAGTAGCTTCCTCCTCGGAATGGTTGCTCCACTGAATCTTGAGAAACTTGATACTCCTGGTCCTAGTGGTTCTGTAAGCTTCTTCTAAGATACGGATGGGTACTTCCCGATAAGTCAGATCATTGTTGATTTCCACAGCTCGGTGATCGATGTTCTTGAAAACTTCAGTCTTCTCGGGCACTTCCAGACATTTGCGAAGTAACGAGATATGGAACACATTGTGGATGGCTGACATCTCTTCAGGCAGTTCCAGCTGATATGATACTTCTCCTCGACGGTTCAGAATCTTGAAAGGTCCGATATATCTAGGGGCTAACTTTCCCTTTAGACTAAAGCGTTGAGTTCCTTTCAAGGGTGAAACCTTGAGATATACAAAATCTCCGACATTGAAAGTCAGGTCTCTCCTTCTCTTGTCAGCATAACTCTTTTGTCGGGACTGGGCGGTCTTGAGGTGCTCACGGACTTTGTGAACTTTCTCTTCTGCTTCGCGGAGAATGTCGGGTCCAAAAATCTGACTCTCTCCTACTTGCGACCAATTCAAAGGGGTATGACATTTTCTTCCGTATAGGAATTCAAATGGTGCCATCTGCAAACTAGCTTGATAACTGTTGTTATATGAGAATTCTGTGATAGGCAGGAAGTCTTCCCATTTCGATCCGTATTCCAATACACAAGCTCTAAGCATATCCTCTAGGATCTGGTTGACTCTCTCAGTCTGTCCATCTGTTTGTGGGTGATATGATGTGCTGAAGTTCAACTTGGTTCCTAATCCTTCTTGAACTTTCTGCCAAAATCTTGAGGTAAACTGGGTTCCTCGATCTGATACTATAGTCTTGGGGGTTCCATGTAGAATAACAATCGTAGCAATGTATAGCTCTGCTATCTTTGCACTCTGGTAAGTTGTCTTGACAGGTATAAAGTGGGCGACCTTGGACAGTCTATCAACTATGACCCAGATTGAGTCATTTCCCCTAGTAGAAGTAGGTAAACCGATGATAAAGTCCATTCCGACGGAATTCCATTTCCATTCTGGAATCTGCAATGGTTGCAACAGTCCTGCGGGTCTCTGATGTTCTGCTTTGACTCTTTGATAGATGTCACATTTGGCAATGTAGCTTCCGATCTCTCTCTTCATCTTGTGCCACCAAAATTGCTCTTTCGAATCCTGATACATCTTTGTTGCTCCGGGGTGGATATAATAAAGAGTATCATGAGCTTCCTTCATGATAACCTCCTTCAGCTCTGAATCTGCTAGAACACAGATACGTCCTTTGTACCACAGTACTCCTTCTTCGTCTTCGGTGAATCCAGGTACCTTTCCTCTACCGATACAATGTTTGATTCCGTCGATACTTTCATTTCCCTTCTGGGCTTCCTTGATTTGGCTAATCAAAGTGGGTTGAAGTTCAATGCTAGCTAGAAATCCTTTGCTAACTAATTCAGTCCTGAACTGCTCCAACTCTTCATACAAACTTGGTTGCTTCTCCTTGATCATGGTGTTAAGCCTACACGGCAATCTGCTAAGAGCATCAGCTACCACATTGGCTTTGCCGGGGTGATAGTGAATGTCAAGGTCATAATCCTTGATTAACTCTATCCATCTTCTTTGCCTCATATTCAGCTCCTTCTGAGTGAAGATATACTTCAAGATTTTATGATCTGAGTAAATCTCACATCGATTACCCATCAAATAATGATGCCATGTCTTCAGTGCTAGAACCACAGCTGCTAGCTCAAGATCAAGGGTCGGATAGTTCTGCTCATGCTGCTTCAGTTGTCGAGACAGATACGCAATGACTTTGCCTTCTTGCATCAATACACATCCTAGACCAATCTTGGATGCGTCGCAATACACATCAAAGGGTTTCTTGATGTCGGGCATGACCAATATTGGGGCTGATATCAATCTCTTCTTCAGCTCCTGAAAACTGGCTTCACACTTGTCTGTCCATTCAAACTTCTTGTCCTTTTTCAACAATTGGGTCATTGGTCGGGCGATGCTCGAGAATCCTTCTACGAACTTGCGGTAATATCCCGCTAATCCAAGAAATGCACGGACTTGGGTTTGAGTGGTTGGGGCTTCCCATTCTTCGACATCTTTGATCTTGGCGGGGTCAACACAGACTCCTCCGGCAGACATAATATGTCCCAGGAATCCTACTTCCTTCAGCCAAAACTCACACTTGCTGAACTTGGCATATAACTGATGCTCTCTCAGGGTTTCTAGGATAACTCTCAGATGTTGCTCATGATCTTCTTCTGACTTGGAGTAGATAAGGATGTCGTCTATAAACACAACTACAAACTTATCTAGGAAATTCATATAGATCTTATTCATGAGATTCATGAAATAAGCAGGGGCATTGGTTAATCCAAAAGACATAACCGTATACTCGTATAAACCATAGCGAGTAGTAAATGTGGTCTTTGGAATATCCGTTGCACGAATCTTAAGTTGGTGATAACCAGTCGTAAGATCAATCTTTGAGAATACCTGGGCTCCAGTCAACTGATCAAATAAATCCTCTATCTTTGGGAAGGGGTACTTGTTCTTGATGGTGACATCATTCAACTTTCTGTAATCTGTACACAGATGGTTGCCTCCATCTTTCTTGTCGACGAATAACACTGGTGATCTCCATGGTGATGCACTTGGTTGAATCAAACCTTTTGCTAGCATAGCATCCAACTGCTTCTTCAGTTCCACCAACTCTGAGGGGTTCATGATATAGGGCCTCTAGGCTATAGGTCCAGTTCCGGGGATTAGTTCGATAATGAAGTCAATATCCCTATCCGGGGGCATACCTGGCAGTTCATCTGGGAATACGCCCGGGTATTCACAAACTACTCTGACTTGGTCTATGGTGGGCAGGGCTACACTCTAGTTGCACTTGAATTGACCGGGTAAGGTTTCAGAGATATGCTCTACTGTGACTCCAGAACTACTGGTCATGGTGATGGCTTTCTTAGCACAGTCTATCAATCCTTTATGCCTTGACATCCAGTCCATACCTAATGCTACTTCCAAACCTTTGGTTCCAAGTACAATTAGGTTGGCATAAAAATCTATCCCATGTATTCTGATAGGTACAGCTTTGCAAATTTTTCTAGCTTTGGTTGTTGAACCGGGGATTTGATCTATCATGACATGCTTTAGGTTGGTTGGGCGAATCTTACTAGTGCATGCAAATTCTTCTGTGACAAATGAATGCGATGCTCCCGAATCAAACAATACTCTTGCTAAAACTGAGTTGACAGAAAACATACCCAGCACTACATCTGGCGCTTCCTGGGCTTCTTCTGCATTCATGTGGAAGAGACGACCGTTGCGGTTGTGGGGGTTCCCTGGGGAAAATCTCCTTCCTGGTTGAACACGACGCTGCTGCTGAGCTGGGGCATTCACATTGGCACTGGCTGCAGTCTTCTTGGGACACTCATTGGAGTAGTGACCTTTCACTCCTCACTCGAAACAAGTGATCTGGGACTTGTCCTTGACTGCAACAGGTACGGCATTGCTGCCAGTTCTGGGTGTAGTGTTGTTGTTGTTGTGGTTCTTGGGAGGTGCACGGTTGAAATTGTTGGCATTACCGGTGTTGTGATTGTTTCCTCCGGACTTCACATTGCCTCTACTATGGTTGGGGTAGCTTGGGCGAGAATTTGGGGGTCAGTGTTCCTTGGTGCATATCCTGGTGAAGGGTTGGGACGGTACTTCTGGTGACTATTGGATCCAGACTGTTGCATCATACGACGCTTGCGGTTGTCGTTTGCCTGGTTAATCTTCCCTTCCATCTTGATGGCAGAGTCGACTAGCTCTTCGAGATCCTAGAAGCAGATGTTGACTAGGACAGTCTGCATCTCATCATGCCGTCTGTTCAAGAATCTCTCCTTCTTCTTGGTCTCCATGTTGATCTCATCAGGTGCATATCTGGCAAGTGACAGGAATCTGTCAGGGTACTCTACCACAATCATTCTTCCTTGCTTCAATTCACAGAACTCATCTCGCATTCTGTTGACTAGAACCTGCGGCACATGGGTGCGGCTGAACTTGACTTTGAATGCTTCCCATGTCATCACTTGACCATGGTTCATATTGCGGATGCTATTCCACCAAGCTCTTGCATCTCCTGCCAGATAGTGGGTGGCGAAGAGAACTTTCTCATTCTCATCAACTCTGGCAACCTCTAAGTTGTTTTCCATGGTCTGTAACCAGTCATCAGCATCTAATGGGTTTAAAGATTGGTTGAAGATTGGGGGATTGGTGTTCTGAAAGTTTTTGAGTTTGGATCCCTGGTGATCTTGATTTCCATGCCCTTGGTTGTTGAGAGCCATCTGGGCGATCTGTTGAAGTGTTGCTAAGTTGGCTTGGCGTTCTGCCCGGCTTGCTTCACGGTCTGCGATGAGATTCTGCAAGATCTGCAGCATTGGGTCTTGTGACGAGCTGCTCCCTCCTTAGTTTCCACGAGTCATCTAAAGATTGAGATATAGGGGTAAGAGGGAAATTCTAAGGTTCAGGGTTCTGGGTTTTCAAAGCTAAAACTTTGAGTTAGACTCAGGTTTTTCAACTAACTTCATTTTCATTCATGCAAGTAAGCACACGATACAACACACACCACAACAATCAAAGGGAAAACAGATGGTTTTAAGAACCATTCTGCAAACTAAGATATAGTGAGATCGATACATCTCATTCTACGACAGTGCTCTAGTCCATCTACTCATCATCGATGAAGTCGGAGTCCTCATCATCAGTGTAGAAGTCTACGACATCCTCCGCCAGAAAATCATCATCGTTGATGAGGTAAGAGTCCATGTTTCCCTGGATGTCTTCACCCTCACCTTCTTCTTCCTTTGCTGCAAGCTGAGCTTCCTGCTCCTTGACGGTCTTCTCGAGGTCGGCCACCTTCTTGCGAAGACGGGTGATGGTGCTATCCTTCTTGGCATGCTGGCGTCGAAGATACTGACGGTCTTGGACAAGCAGTGCGAAAGTCTAGGCCTTCTGGTCGGCAATAGCACGGTTATGGTTGGCTAACTCTCTGGCATTGTCCAGTTCCTACTATCTGTCGTGAAGCAAGAAGTCAAGGTTCTCCACTTGACGCCTCAACTCGGGGTGGCCCGGCATCTCCATTGGCATTCCCATGAAATCACGTCTTGCATAGTGGACAAAACGGGTTCCTTGGGTCTTGTTGACGCTAAGGGCACATAGACGTGCGAGAGCTTCATGCATTGCCCTAGCTAATCCATCTAGCCATTTGTTCTCTCTCACGGAGAACTGAATTCTCCCAGAAGTTGGTGCTTCAATGCTTCCTCTAAGATCTGCGGTGTCTAGCCACTGTAGGTCTCCTCCTGGGGGTCCTAGAAGTTGAGCTCCAAGAAACTCCGGGTGCGGGCGTCCCAGTAACTCTGACAGTGAATCCAGATCTCTCTCGAAGATCAGCTGACCTCCGTTTCCCAACTGGTAAAACTTGCTGAACTGAGTCTCGATCTACAAGAATTAAGGATGAGGAAGTTAGTGAAGTGATCAAGTGTGTCAAATTTTAAGTAGTAGTGGAAGAATTTTGAGGAACATGAATTTTTGAGAAAGAATCCACAAGGGTAAGAGAGGAGATAGTTTTTCATAAATACTCACATTTGGTTTGGAAACTAAGTTTTTTTTTGACGTCCATTCTAACTAGGGTCTCCTATGTTTAGGATGGCTCTGATACCAACTTGTCAACACCCGGATTTTTAATCCCAGATGCCCGTTATGCCATACCTCGCAATCCCAGGATTACCATTTTTGCGAGACATAACGGATTGGATATCACAGTACATCATCCACTACAAACCATACATAAGGTCTTACACAAATAAGGATCTCATGATCTAGTCTTATAACAACAAGCAGCGGAAATAAAAGATAAGCGTAGCGGTGGGGTCCATCTTCAGGGGCACAGGCAATGCTGACGAAGGCAGATGGTCCTAGTTATCATAGCCGTCATGTTGGCCATCATCTTGGTAGTCTCCTTCATAGTCTGGCCATGATAATAGCCAGGGACAAAAGCCATGAGTACTCTTTAAGTACTCGCAAACTACCACTAACAAGTATAAAATTCTAAGTTAAAGTGCTAACTCTAAGTTTAACTATAAAGTTAAGTTTGAAACCTAGGCTGAGTTCAGAACCAAAGAAAGATAAAGTAAAGTCCTAAAATCACTTACGTTGGGAAGTTATTGTCATAAACACAACCCTGTTGTGGTCAAGTCAAGATTCATCATTCTTTTCAAAGTATTTAGAAAGCATCAGACAACGAAACAGTATGGCCATTCCAACTGTCCATAACTGCGGACGCGGCTATTCGAATAGTTTGACACTCTGGAGAGGTGGTATAGTTTTACCACAAGATTCAATACATCTGTCAGGGATAACCCTGAATCATCATACTTAGTATGCAGATAATCAAACATAACCTTCCCTTTACACACCCTAGTATAAGCACCTCTCCTATGAGCATGGCCTCCCAACCATGACCATCAGTCATCTTGGGCACTGCATAGGTGGAGAACATTGAGAGGTAGCCTCAGCTCAGACCTGTCCCGTGAGGGAACTAATACTAATGCATATAAATTTTCAGCTAAGCCTTACCCAATTCAGGTAATGTTGTTGTACGGTAAATTTGTATTGGTATCGCATCCGAATCCAACCATCAGTTTTATAAAAGAGTTAAGGCTCGGGCCTCAACATTTTCATCAACATCAATCCTTTGTGTTTCTCAACAAATGTCAAAACATCTCAATAGAATGACTCATCATTCCAAGGTTTTCATAATTCATTTTCACCAAGTGTTCCCATCTAAAGTGACTCAAGTTTTTGATGCTACTCTAAACTACTAAGTTAAGAGTGTTCACTATAGTGGAAAAGATGGGTTCAATCTCATGCCATATAATTACATCTAAAGGGTTCTAAATAGGTCAAGTTTTATACTTTTTATGCTACCTTCAAACTAAGTAAAGAACTTTGTATAACCTAAGAGGGGTAAAACTTGTAACTAAGACTTGGGGTACTAATAGTTAAAAGGGAGTGTGATCAAACCATGCTTAAGGCATCTTTACTAAACCATCTAGTTTGATTCTAATTATCTAAGCACTAAACTTGCAAGTGTTAGCTTGCACTGTTAATGGTGGCTTGCACTTAAAAGTGCTAGCTTGCTAATAGTAGCTTGCCTTGGTTGGTGCAGTGGTTGAAGTTTTCTTCTTCTTCTTCTTCTTCTTCTTCTTCTTCTTCTTCTTCTTGGTAGAACTCCTCCTCCTCGAAAGGTTGGTCGGTACTATCGTCTATAAATACATACGGAGTGCACAATCACCAAACAATACTTAACTAAGCTAAGTAGCATTCTAAGACACACAGTTGATGACCTATTATCATCACAAACATCACAAGTTTAATTCCATAGTTTCATCCCTTTTATTTTAGAAAAGTAATTTCTACTCATTGAAAACTTAACTAAAATTTAATATTCACCACATCATGTGGACACATGTACTCACCACATATTCTAACAGGTGGGAGTGAGATTTAAAGGTTGGATCAACATTACTTTGGTTTAAGTTCATTATTTAATGATTTAAAATGACTAGAAATGCCTATATAGCATTATTGTGGTACTAGTCCAAAGTCACTGCATGTAAACCTTAATATTATTACATATTTAGATAGATATAATGAAATGTGATTTTTGAGAGTTGGAATCAACTCAAAAGCAAACTTGGTTGATTTTATAAAAATGTTGCAAGTTGCAGATGCTTCTGGCTTCTTATTTTTATTAGGAGAGATCTATAACTCTAATTGAATTAAATCCAACGGGATTGGATAGATCATCTTAATACCTTTTAGGCAAAATTAGTTTCATGCTATTTGGATTTGTAAAACTCCCAGAATTGAATTTTAAAATAGTGGACAGAAACTAGATTTAACTAAAAAGGAAAATCCAGATTTGAATGTGTGGGCTAGCGCGGGAAACGACTTGGGCCGGCCCAGTGGCGCTCCGCGGCACGAGGCTCAGCTGACAGGATGGTCCCGCTTGTCAGCGACACTTAACACACGAAACGGTACGCGTGCTGTGGGTCGTAGGATTAGAAGGCAGATCTACGGCTGAGGGTCGTCGTCGACGACGAACAGGTCGCTGGCGAGCTCGAACCCTAGCGGCTCGCTGGGGGTCTACTGGGGGCGTACCAGGGCTCCAGCGGGGTCGGCGAGGCGGGCAAACAAAGTGGAAGACGACGGCGAGGCGAGGAACGGTTGCGGCGGAGCTTGGGGTGGTCGCAATCAGCGGCGCCCTTCTCCTCCTGCCGCAGCTGCTCTGGCTCCAATTCCGGCGAGGCAGAGCTTGCCTTGCTCCGGCTAGAGAGGGGTGAGGTTCAGAGAGGTGAGAGGAGTGGAATGGTGTAGAGAGAAGAGGCTGGGGAGGGCTCCTTTTATAGGCCCGACGGTGAGACTGAGCGGGATGGGCAGGCGATGGTGGCGAAATGGCTACGGCGGGGTAGAGGCATGGCTGCGGGTGGCGATCGGCGTGCGGTTCCCTGGCGGTGCTCTAGGCATTGACTGCTGCTGTAGGGGCGGTGGCACGCGGTCTGGGCGAGGTGGCGCTCTGCGCGGCAGAGGCGGCGGTGTCCACGGCGAGTGGTGGCTGTGAGGTGTTGGGCGGCCAGCGGGGGTGTCTGGGGTGTTCTCCAGGTCGAGGAGGTGCAGCGAGCGTGGGCTGCGGCGAAGAGACGGTCTGGGCGAGCGGGGACAGAACGCGCTCTAGGGACGCCACTGGCATGGTGCGGTGGCACTGGGCGTGGTTTGTGCTCGGTGGTCCACTGCACTCTTGGGCTCGGGCAAGGGACAGGGGGTGGTAGTGAGCTCCTGGCTACCTCCTAGACATGGCGAGGGAAGAGGGAGTGGTCTTCTGCAGCGAGGCAAGGTTTGGTCGGCGAGGCATGGCTCGGCATGGCATGGCCTGGGGGCTAGGGATAAGGGAGAGGGGTGTTAAGGGCCTGGTTATACTAGGAGGAAACAGAGGAGATAAACGGTGATCAAATCGGGGAAAAACCCTGTTTAAAACAGTGAGCTATGATTTAGGTTTAAACCTGCCTGCCAAGTGTTTGATTAAATGGCCGCATGAAAGAAAGTTTTGAATTTTGGTTTCAAATTTTTTGAGTAATCTCCACTAGTGCTAGGTAGTCTCTGGTTGCAAGGGTTTTGAAAGTGGAGCTCAAAAAGATGGGTTTTGAAATAGGGGTGATCTATGCATATGCATTAGATTCAATTTTTAAATGCAATTTAAACTAAGTAACATAATGTTTTTAGCAGATCCAAAGGTGGGCCTTGGTACCTCATTATGTGTACTAGCAAGGGGTGCAAAGATCAAGAATGGTTTCCGTGAAGAAATGAGTGCTAGGAATAGCCAAAGTAGGCATGAGAGTGAAATTGGCCAAAATGACCATTCCTCCTTTTTACTTCTTTTTTATTTGATTTTCTTTAGGAATAGTTTGGGAATGATGTAGATGATGTTTAAATCACCTAAGAAACATTTTACAAGCATTGGATCACTCAATCATGGCAATTCAAACAACTCCTATTTTAAATGCACACATGTATGAATGCTTTCATTTTAAATTTGGAAAAGTTTTTGTTAACCCCATTTTTGATTCATTTGATCTTGATAAGCTTGGATTGAAGTTTTGGGATGTTATAGGTAAGCCATTCGCAGTACTTCTTATCTTCTATTTATCGTGTCTTATCTCTTACAATACAATAAATCACTGCTTAGTGTACGGATTAACATTGAACATTGACCGTTAGATCAAGACTAGCAAATCCAAACATTGCCAACCGCTGGATCTTCTTTTCCATTATTAGCATCAAGAAAAATTCTTCTTTAGCACTATGAATGCTATTATGCACAAACCTCAAAACACAAACTCCATTGCCCAGTTTTCAGGATCCTTGTTCTAATAAATGCGTGGACTTGGACGCAATTTTCATTTTTATGAGGTCCTTGATGTAACTTATACTTCCACTGACCGTGTTAACTCTCAAGCACCTCTCTCCTAGGAGACCTACCATTTGATAGGCCATTCGCAGTACTTCTTATCTTCTCTTTGTCCTGTCTTATGTCTTACAATACAATAAACCACTGCATAATGTACAAATTAACTTTGAACATTGACCATTGGATCAAGACAAGCAAATCCAAACATTGCTAACCGCTGGATCTTCTTTTCCATTCTTAGCATCTAGAAAGATTCTAGTTTAGCATGATTAACGCTGGTATGCGCAAACCTCAAAACACAAACTCCATTGCTCAGTTTTCAGGGTCCTTGTGCTAATAAATGCATGGACTTGGATGCAATTTTCATTTCTATGTGTTCTTGATGTAACTTGTATTTTGACCGACCGTGTTAACTCTCAAGCAGCTCTCTCCTACGACACCTACCATTCGATAGGCCATTCGCAGTACTTCTTATCTTCTGTTTATCGTGTCTTATCTCTTGCAATACAATAAACCACTGCATAGTGTACGAATTAACTTTGAACATTGACCGTTGGATCAAGACTAGCAAATCCAAACATTGCCAATCGTTGGATATTCTTTTCCTTTCTTAGCATCAAGAAAGATTCTACTTTAGCACGATGAACGCTAGTATGTGGAAACTTCAAAACAAAAACTCCATTGCTCAGTTTTTAAGGTCCTTGTGCTAATAAATGCATGGACTTGGATGAAATTTTCTTTTTTATGATGTCCTTGAGGTAACTTGTACTTCCACCGATCGTGTTAACTCTCAAGCACCTTTCTCCTACGAGACCTACCATTTGATAGGCCATTCGCAGTACTTGCTATCTTCTCTTTATCGTGTCTTATCTTTTGCAATACAATAAACCACTCCATAGTGTACGGATTAACTTTGAACATTGACCTTTGGATCAAGACTAGCAAATCCAAACATTGTCAACCGTTGGATCTTATTTTCCATTCTTAGCATCTAGAAAGATTCTACTTTATCATGATGACCGCTAGTATGTGCAAACCTAGAAACACAAACTCCATTGCTCAGTTTTCAGGGTCCTTGTGCTAATAAATGCATGGACTTGGATGCAATTTTAATTTTTATGAGGTCCTTCATGTAACTTGTAATTCCATCGATCGTGTTAACTCTCAAGCACCTCTCTCCTATGAGACCTACCATTTGGTAGGCCATTCGCAGTACTTCTTATCTTCTCCTTATCGTGTCTGATCTATTACAGTATAATAAATCACTGTATAGTGTACGGATTAAGTTGGAACATTGACCGTTGGATCAAGACTAGCAAATCCAAACATTGCCAACCGCTAGATCTTCTTTTCCATTCTTAGCATCTAGAAAGATTCTACTTTAGCACGATGAATGCTAGTATGCGCAAACCTCAAAACACAAACTCCATTGCTCAGTTTTCATGGTCCTTGTTCTAATAAATGCGCGGATTTTGATGCAATTTTCATTTTTATGAGGTCCTTGGTGTAACTTGTGTTTCCACCGACCGTGTTAACTCTCAAGCACCTCTCTCCTACGAGACCTACCCTTTGATAGGTCATTCGAAGTACTTCTTATCTTCTCTTTATCATGTCTTATCTCTTACAATACAATAAACCACTTCATAGTGTACAAATTAACTTTGAACATTGACCGTTGGATTAAGACTAGCAAATCCAAACATTGCCAAACGCTGGATGTTCTTTTACATTCTTAACATCTAGAAAGATTCTACTTTAGCATGATCCACGCTGGTATGCGCAAGCCTCAAAACACAAACTCCATTGCTCAGTTTTCAGGGTCCTTGTGCTAATAAATGCATGGACTTGGATGCAATTTTCATTTTTATGAGGTTCTTTATGTAACTTATATTTCCACCGACCGTGTTAACTCTCAAGCAGCTCTCTCCTACGAGACCTACCATTTGATAGGCCATTCACAGTACTAATTATCTTCTCTTTATCGTGTCTTATCTCTTGAAATACAATAAACCACTTCATAGTGTACGAATTAACTTTGAACATTGACCGTTGGATCAAGACTAGGAAATCCAAACATTGTCAACCGCTGGATATTCTTTTCCATTCTTAGCATCAAGAAAGATTCTACTTTAGCACGATGGATGCTAGTATGTGCAAACCTCAAAACACAAACTCCATTGCTCAGTTTTTAGGGTCCTTATTCTAATAAATGTGTGGACTTGGACGTAATTTTCATTTTTATGAGGTCCTTGATATAACTTGTACTTCCACCGACCGTGTTAACTCTCAAGCACCTCTCTCCTACAAGACCTACCATTTGGTAGGCCATTCGTACTTCTTATCTTCTCTTTACCGTGTCTTATCTCTTACAATACAATAAACCACTCCATTGTGTATGGATTAACTTTGAACATTGACCGTTGGATCAAGACTAGCAAATCCAAACATTGCTAACCGCTGGATCTTCTTTTCCATTCTTAGCTTCTAGAAAGATTCTACTTTAGCACGATGAACGCTAGTATGTGCAAACCTCAAAACACGAACTCCATTGCTCAGTTTTCATGGTCCTTCTTCGTTCAACCCTGATCTGGATAGATAGCTCGGCTTCTATTAGCTGAGAATGGTTTTGTCAAGGAGCTATACAACAACAAAGAACTCACTTCTAATCAAATTGAATTGGATGAATCAGTAATATTTCTCTGTCTTGTGAGAGAGAGTCACATGCTGTGCTAATAAATGCATGGACTTGGATGAAATTTTCATTTTTATGAGTTCCTTGATGTAACTTTTACTTCAATCGACCATGTAAACTCTCAAGCACCTCTCTCCTACAAGACCTACCGCTTGATAGGCCATTCGCATTACTTCTTATCTTCTCATTATCATGTCTTATCTCTTGCAATACAATAAACCACTGCATAGTGTACGGATTAACTTTCAACATTGACCGTTGGATCAAGACTAGCAAATCCAAATATTCCCAACCGTTGGATCTTCTTTTCTATTCTTAGCATCTAGAATGATTCTACTTTAGCACGATGAATGCTAGTTGCACAAACCTCAAAACACAAACTCCATTGCTCAGTTTTCAGGGTCCTTGTGCTAATAAATGCATGGACTTGGATGCAATTTTCATTTTTCTGAGGTGCTTGATGTAACTTGTACTTCCATCGACCGTGTTAACTCCCAAGAACCTCTCTCCTACGAGACCTACCATTTGATAGGCCATTCGCAATACTTCTTATCTTCTCTTTACCATGTCTTATCTCTTGCAATACAATAAACTACTACATAGTGTATGGATTAACTTTGAACATTGACCGTTGGATCAAGACTAGCAAATCCAAACATTGCCAACCGATGGATCTTCTTTTTCATTCTTAGCATCTAGAAAGATTCTACTTTAGCACGATGAACGCTAGTATGCGCAAACCTCAAAACACAAACTCCATTGCTCAGTTTTCACGGTCCTTGTGCTAATAATTGCATGGACTTGGATGCAATTTTCATTTTTATGAGGTCCTTGATGTAACTTGTATTTCCACCGACCGTGTTAACTCTCAAGCACCTCTCTCCTACGAGACCTAACATTTGATAGGCCATTCGCTGTACTTCTTATCTTGTCTTTATCGTGTCTTATCTCTTGCAATACAATAAACCACTTCATAGTGTACGAATTAACTTTGAACATTAACCATTCGATCAAGACTAGCAAATCCAAACATTGCCAACCTGTAACATCTCAGCATTAGAGCTTAGAAATAAGCTGAGATGAGGTGTGTGCATTGCATTCATTCATAGAAAATCCGAATAATTTTCGCGCTTTTAAATAAAACTTGTCAAAGTGATTGAAGCTTCGCTTAACTTGGTGGAACTGAAGTAGATCATCAAGTTGACTGCGATAAGTTTCAACATGAACTTTGCTAAAACCTTATCTTTGGGCAATATAAATTGATCTAAGGGTAGATCAGATGTAATAAAACTAAATCATAACACACTACTTAATAAGGAGTACTAGATCTTCTAGAGATCATTAGATAGTATTCCATACAACAACTCAAGGATGAATACTTAATATTCCAAAGATGATATCAATATATTATCTACCACAAACGTTGAATACCAAGTTAAGTAAAGAAACTCTATAACTAAATCTTGATACACTTGATTTCCATAGTGATTCCTACCATGTGTATCATGGTAGTTCTTAAACATTAAATTCTGATCACAAATAGAGTAGAAAGGAAGTTGAGCCAAGACCATCCATCACATACCCTTAGTGTCATGTTAATAGATGAAAATCTTATTTAACCAAGTCCTAGAGTCAATTGATTCTCAAGGTTGAGTGATCAATTCTGGACCTAGCACTTATCGACTCTTAACTCTGACCTATTATATTGACTTTCCAAAGACCTTAAGTAAATTATAATAATGAGGAACCAATTATGGTACAGTATGCCACCATCAATCTAATGTGATCCTTGGTGGGAATCAAACCATCTGATGTTGGAGGAGTTAACTCACTCACGAGTTAACTAGAAGAAGCACCTAAACCTAAGAGTTAAGCTGGTGATCATGAAGCTATGAAAAAGCTAGAAGTATTAGAGTATCCAATGATAATTTAGTTAAGCCAAGTAGGTATAAACCTAAAGTAAGTTTCCTTAACAAGACAAATCCTATAGAGAGACTAGCACAAGCCTACTACATAGTGATAATAGATCTTGATCAAACAAATAGAAGCCTAAGCTTTGTTTGATTAAAGGATGGTAGTAATTATTCTCAAGTCATTTGACAATGGATGACCAACTGATAAACAAAAGTTGTGAGTATACCAATTAGACAAAACCCTAGTAAACTAAATCATCTAGCTTAATCATGAAAAGTCAAGCTAGAGTATGGTGAAGTATATAACATGAGTTGTATGGAGTAGTTAGAAGTATAGTATTTTAATCAAACTAATACAAGAACAAACTTGTATTATGGAGGTAATAACCTACCTATTCCAAGGGATTGATATCACATGTGATATAGAGAGAACTATTGAATTGCAAGCCTTGGAAGTAGTTGCAAGATGGGGTTGAAGGAGTTTATGGAATGAAGTTAGTAATGGCTATAGTGATGGATTCATCAGAGGTAATTTAGAAATCGAAGTCATATATATACTAGGAGAAGAATGAATGAGTATTGCTGAAGTGACATGACCATGTCATCATAGGATGATGGATATCATGGAGTCAGATGATTGACTTATTTAGGAAGATGTGATCTTTGTGAATAAGATGAGAGAGATTTATAGAGTATATTTAGGAAAGGAATTACTTATCTCAAGATAAGATTAGTGAGGTATTAAGGTAGGAGTGCTTAAGAAACCTTTAACCAACAGTATAACAGACCTGGACAAGAACCCATGTTTACCCCTTTGTCCAAACCCCTAGAATGAAGTTGGTGGAGGAACCATTTCTTATTTCTGGATAAGCATTGAACAATATCTCTTAGTAAAATGAAACCTCTAAGATATAGTTAGAATATCAGTTTAGTATTATTAAGGAAAGGCTTGTCCACCTTATTGTCTTAAACCCTAATAGAAACCTAGAATAATAGAACTATCAGGTCACATTAAGAAGTAATTCCAATATCTCACTCTAAGTTGAGATATCAAACCTACTCATAGATTTAGAAGAAGTATCCCTAAACCTTGATCCTTATACATATTCATAATATAATATGAGTCTACTAAAACCTTCCTAGAACTCATGGCAGTTATTTGGAAATGAATGTTTCATTAATGATTGTTATTCCTGCTTCTTGACTTCCCCAAGGTTGTCCATGGTAATCCTAAACACTATAAATCAAGTAGGATTTGAATAAGAGAAATCACCAAATATGGAGAACCATGAAAATCAAATCATCATACTAGGAACCACAAGGTTTAATACCTTATAATGTATATTTATAATTCCTTCAGAAGGTTAAGCATTAATAAGATTCTATTTATATCCTTCACAATTTTAAATCCTTACCATTATAATTATTTAGTTAAAACAAAATCATTTTTGTGAAATCTTCTTATAAGAAATAAAGTCCTAAAACTCTAATCCTTATTAATATTTCCTAATGAAAAGGACTTTTCATATAGTTATGAATACTTTTAATGCACAATAAGAAATGAAGATATGAGGGGCATATTTTCTTTACACAATAATATTCAGGGGCTATAGACTCTCTAGATATTTAAAACCTTGAAGAAATTCATATTTGAAATGTTTTCGTAAAAAACAGAAAATAGGAATAAAAAAAGAAAGAAGAGTAGAATCAGCCAGCAGTTCAACCCATGACCCATTTTCCATGGCTCTATTTGCTGCTCAGCACTACACCATTTTCTTTTCGCTCACTCAGCCAAATCCAAACACCGGCCCAGGCCCGCGTACCCCTTTTTCCAGCCTATCGTCGTCGTCACCCTCACGCAGCCGCTGAAGTAGCTGCATGGCAAGCGCGTCACCGCTCGCCGGCATGGAGATTAGCATCGTCATTGCTGGGAGGGGATAAGGAGGCTACGGCGACGCCCTCACTCGTACTCATCCCCATCCACTCTCTCTCACGCCTCTCTTTATCTTTTTTGCAGATGGCAGAAACCCTAGCCGGCCAGAGCCGACCACTGTCGTATGTGGAGGTCGTCCTGGAGACCATGGAGTTGTCCAGGAGAAGCGCCTTGTCTTCCTTGTCGCTTGAGTGGTAGTAGTGAAGCAAGTGGCGCTCAGAGTCATGGTGATTTCGCCGTTCCCTTTGACCGGTGATCGTTGGAGTCCGCGGGAATTAGGCTGAACAAGAGCACCATCATCGTCAACAACCACCGCAACAACATCAGGGTGAGCTACCGGTCCCTATAGACCTCTCTAATCTCTTCCTCTCTCTGCAACGCCACCACACCATGTCCCACCATCGGACGTCGCAAAAGCTCGTCGCCGGTGCACCTCCGGTGACCAATAGCAGGTGGCGCCGCCGCTATCTGGTTGGTCGAGTCGTCCTCTATCCAACTAACATAAGCACAATCCCACGCGCGCAGCCAATCGAAGGATTGACCATTGACCTGGGAGGATCATTCCTAGGTGATGTTAGCATGACGTCATGTTGATGTCATAATATCGTTTTTATTTATTGTTTTTAAGTTTTTGGATATGACATGGCATCATGCCCACTAGTCAGTGACTCGGGCTAGATGAGGCCATGGTGTAAAAAGGTTCATGGCAAAGAAGATGTCAGCAGTGATGCAGTAATCATTTAGTTATTCGATTTAAATAAATTTAGAAAATGATTAAAACTTGCTAAATCAATATCTTTTGTTTTATAATTTAGAAAAATATGTATTATATATCAAAATGTTCACAAAAAATCTATAATATAAACATATTATTATAATTATTTTCCAACTTAAATAAAACAATTAGTATTAATTAGTAAATACCTTATTAAGGATAAATCTTAAATAAACATATTCTATTATTTAAAAATTCCCAAAAATAGGTATAATATATCAAAATTCTTAGAAAAACAAAATGTACATTTATAAACTAGTTTCATATATTTTTGTGTCACTTAACTAAATATTATTATTTATTAAGTCTTTATAAAGTAATAAAATTTATAATAATCATATCTTATTATTTATAAATCATAAGATATTTATAATATACCAAAATGATCACTAAAAAAATCTATAATTTAAAAATATCATATTTCATAATTGAAGTCAAATAAAAGGTAAAGGTCTAATAAACCTTATTTAAATCCTTTTCTCTATTTTGACCCCTTAAAAATATATATAAATCTTTACTATTGCCTTTATCATTATTTAATTAAAGTCTAAAACTATAAGAATAAGCTCAAATAATGTTTATATCAAACCCAATATGGTTCCAACCATTTTAAAATGTAGTTCCTAAAGTTGTCATCCAAAGTAATCATATTTTGTTCTGAAAAAAGATTTCATCAAGTATAAAATCTTTAAAAAATAGTGTATGGTTTGTTAGGAGGATTTTATTTATTATTAAAATCATCCAGGTAATATTTATCCAGTTCTTGAACCAATTTGGGAAATCACTAAAAAATCTAAACAAAGTTTTAATTAATTAAAGTAATGCTTTTTCCCATGTTTATAAAATATAAGCATCACTTCTAAAATAGGTAAGTGATTCTATTCACTTATAGTATTAAGAAAACACTACTCCGACAAGGAAAATAATACCCTTATTTCACCTTTAGGAAGAATTATAAAATAAAACAACATATAATGTTATCTTGTATTCAATACATATAAGTCTCCACTACAAGTGTTGTGATTATTCAAATCTAGTGATGCTTTCCTCTTTAGTAACTATAATTACAAAGGATCCTAAGAGTGTTAACTTCAAGTTTAAATGCTTTTGTTTAGTTAAGTAAGTTTTTCTTCAAAAGTTATTCTTTCAAGAAACATTAAAGGTAATTAAGCTTTTTTATAAAGACTCTAATTGATTAATAATCTCGTTTAAGAAATCTTTTAGATGCCATGCCCCATTTGAGTGATTTAGTATTGCATGCTACTTGTTATACTTACATATTATTTCACACACTCTCACAATCCTTAACAAGAAGCACATGTGTGAAGCTGGTATAAAAGTGCATCACATTCCAAAGAACTCATCACAAACTCCAAACTCTAGATCAGATATGATTATTCCGGGGATTCGTGTTTATAAAATTACATTACATTACTTATGCATAATTGCATCTTTCTTCTTTAAACATTAGTCCTTACTGGACCAATGATGTTATTTCTAGATTTTGGATCTTCTAGTATCTCGAAGACCATGAGTGCATAATCTTACAATCACAAAAGTCAAGTTCACAACTTGCTCATGTCCTTTGGTTATTTTCTAGCAAATGCTTGTAACTCAAATGTTGTCATCACCTGCATTTCAAAAAGGCCCGAAAACACTATTTTCATAATAATATGACTATGGATTATTTACCAAATGGTAATAATCTACTGATACAGTTCTAATGGTAAAGGAACATAACATCTAGGACTTAACAACCAATGTCGCCAGTGATTCTAGCGCTGTATATTACGTGTTAACCATGAGATTTGGAATGGGATGGAGAAGTTAGCTCGATCTTCTTCCTTTCGCATGGACGACTGACCTTATCGTGAACCTGCAGATTTCTCGTGGAGAATCTAGTACATGGGTGGGACCCCTCAGTGCCCTGCGATCTAGGTGTCTATATTATCTATGCGTAGCTGTCTTGGTGGAGGTTCACCATAGCTGATGGTGGCTGCCAGGTAGAGCTGCTTACAGAGTCTTCGAGAGGCTACCCGGACTGTACTCGTGGTAGAGATCTTGGGGGATTGTGTCTTCATGTAGGGTCACGGAGAAGGGCAACAATTGGCTTGGATCTTAGACTAGGCCCCATAGTAAGGAAGTGTGGACGAGTCTGCACCTCGGATGTGCAACAAAGGTAAGGTCTCTCATGGGTAAAGTAACGCACCTCTGCAGAGTGTAAGAACTATGACATGTTACTCCCTATTTGTAACACCCCGTCCACTCCTGGGCCCGGGGGGTGTCACTCCTGGTAGCTTAATAGGATATCTAGACTGGCCCCACAGACCAACACTAGTCTTTTCTACGCACTCTGTCCTCACTCGTGCGCACCCGGTACCCACTTCCCGGTCGGTCACCCATCCTAGAATTGCTCTAGGCCAAGCAGGCTTAACCTTAGAGTTCTTTTCGAATGAGCTTCCGGAAAAGAAGTTGCAACTTGTTGGTATGAGTATTCTATCAATCCTATTAAGCCATGTGCCTGGTCTCACATACACCCACCCTTTAGAAGATCGATGCCCTCATCGATCAAGCACACCCCAGGAACGTTCCCTCTTGGCACGCGTCTGTGCGTCTAGTGCCGACACATGTGCCATGCCGTGTCCACTCTGGGCCACACGCGCCATGCTCCACATGTCCCGCCACTAACCCGCACACACGCGTTTAATCGCAAGGGTCGGCTCTGATACCACTTTGTAACAACCCGTCCACTCCTGGGCCCGGGGGGTGTCACTCCTGGTAGCTTAATAGGCTATCTAGACTGGCCCCATAGACCAACACTAGTCTTTTCTGCGCACTTTGTCCTCACTCGTGCGCACCCGGTACCGACTTCCCAGTCGGTCACCCATCCTAGAATTGCTCTAGGCCAAGCACACTTGACCTTAGAGTTCTTTTTGAATGAGCTTCCGGAAAAGAAGTTGCAACTTGTTGGTATGAGTATTCTATTAATCCTATTAAGCCATGTGTCTGGTCTCACACTGTTCCAAGAAGGAGCTATTAACGCGGCAGGAAAGGAACTCCATGAAAGTTCTGGTCAAGCTGTGAAGGCTGTCAGACATAGTTTTCAGAATAAAAGCAACCTTTGAAGAAATGTTTACGAAAACCTGCATTGCCTATGACCTATGGTCTGTGGCTATAGATATAGTGCATAAAACACTCCTTTTTAGTGAACTTGCTGAGTATGCTCGTACTCAACCATACCTTCTTAACCCTTGCTAGGTTCTAAGCCATTGAAGACGATGTCAACATCAATTTCCGCTCAATAAACCATCATTGACAGCTCAAGTTCTTCAATTAAGTCAATGAAGTGAACATATACATCAACCAAAGCAAAGGCGAAGATATTGATTAGATAGGAGTAGATACCGTAGCCTTAACACCTACTTCCGTAGAGCATTACACTAGTAGCAATTTGCAAGCCAGATAGTTTAGATGCTAGTCTTATTAGCTAGATTGTTCTGAGTTATTATTTCTGGTTATTCTTTGTAAGAAGTTTCTTTCTTTCTCTTTAATCTAGAATGTTCTCTAGATCTTTTGTAAAGAGTCGAGTTGTAATCTATAGTCATGTCTTGGACCTACAGTGTTTCTGTTGTACCACTTTGACGGATGTAATACTAGTGAACGGTGTTTCATTGCTATTATCTCAACGACTATAGTGTACTACATCACGCAGTGGTATGCTGGGTCACCGCTCAACCCCTGGATCTTCTTTTCCATTCTTAGCATCTAGAAAGATTCTACTTTAGCATGATGAACGCTAGTATGCGCAAACCTAAAAACACAAACTCCATTACTCAGTTTTCATGGTCCTGGTGCTAATAAATGCATGGACTTGGATGCAATTTTCATTTTCATGACGTCCTTGATGTACCTTGTACTTCCACCGACCGTGTTAACTCTCAAGCACCTCTCTCCTACGAGACCTACCATTTGATAGGCCATTCGTAGTACTTCTTATCTTCTCTTTGTGGCTTATCTTTTGCAATACAATAAACCACTACATAGTGTACGAATTAACTTTGAACATTGACCTTTGGATCGAGACTAGCAAATCCAAAGATTGCCAACCGTTGGATCTTCTTTTCCATTCTTAGCATCTAGAAAGATTCTACTTTAGCACGATGAACGCTAGTTGCGCAAACCTCAAAACACAAACTCCATTGCTCAGTTTTCAGGGTCCTTGTGCTAATAAATGCATGGACTTGGATGCAATTTTCATTTTTATGAGGTCCTTGATGTAACTTGTACTTCCATCGACCGTGTTAACTCTCAAGAACCTCTCTCCTACGAGACCTACCATTTTATAGGCCATTCGCAATACTTCTTATCTTCTCTTTATCGTGTCTTATCTCATACAATACAATAAACCACTGCATAGTGCACGGATTAACTTTGAACATTGACCGTTGGATCAAGACTAGCAAATCCAAATATTGCCAACCGATGGATCTTTTTTTCCATTCTTAGCATCTAGAAAGATACTACTTTAGCACGATGAATTCTAGTATGCCCAAATCTCAAAACACAAACTCCATTGCTCATTTTTAGGGTCCTTGTGCTAATAAATGTATGGATGATAGCTGTGAGATTCGACACATTTTTGATGGTTTTTATTGATGGTTTTCTCTCGGATTTGATCATTTTATAGCTTTATCTAACGCTAATACTTTGGTAGCAAAGAAAACTTGGTTTTTAATTTGTGTTTCAGGTTCTGAATGTCAACAGAAGGTTTTAACTAGAGAAACACAATATTCTGGAGAAAACAAGCAAGTCTCTCTTTGGAAGCACTTGAGGGGAGCATACAGAGGCTTTAACGAGCAACTATATGGTGGGAATATTTTTCCGTCCGTATAGTTCCCGCCACCTCTGTCTTGTCAAAAGGGACAACTTCCATGATGGAGCCAGGGACAAAAACACAACACAGCAGCTGCCATACCATCCAAAAGGGAGAAATAAGAGATACAGAGAAGAAGGGGGAGACGTTCTTCATCTCGCTCCACGATCTGATGTGGGAGATGTAGGGGATTGGTGAGATGTGATGTGCCTTCATATATTTTCCATTAGTTTGTGATTGGTTCTAATTACTATATTATGTGTGCTTGTCTATCTGTGGGATGCCTAATGCTTGTTGTCCAATTAAGGGCCCAGACAACATGATGGTTTGTTCTACATAGATAAGATCTTGTTTGCTAGGAGACCGGCGACCCTCGGGTGACATGGGGATATCAATGGAAAACTAGTAGAATCGAGGATAACGAGGAACCACTGTGCTTATTGCATTAGTCCGATCCAAGGAGCTTAATCTCTAAGCGACCTAAAGGGTCTTAATCTTCTAGTGTCCGACCATGGTTTTGCTAACAGGCTAGTAGGATTATTGAAGTTGGGATGAAATCTACCAAGAGGAGTTCCGGCTAATTATGGGTTGCTCGCCTAGACATATATTTATAAGATTATAATTGTTACAGTTATCATTCGTCCACCTGGTACAGTCACTATCACCATGAACTGAATCTCCCCGTGCCTTCTTTTGCCATCTGCAGAAAACAACAAACAACCAAGTCGTTCTTTACTTTTATGCTTTATATTGCTGAAGTTTACATTTTACTTCTATTTAAATACATCTCATTTAATCAAAACCCCATTCTTATTTCAACAGTTGCAGTCAATTCACTCGAAGACGTGTGACAACTTCGGGTGTGACAGAGACTTCACCCATAAACACTTACCTTTAGGCTCCCTATGGGATCGATATCTATACTTTGAAACTAGCTACAAACGATCTGTGCACTTGTAGACATCAAGCTATTTTCTAGCGCTGTTGCCGGGGAGCTAAGCGCTAAGTGTTTGTATTTTGACATTTCAGGTGTTGCTACTATAGAATGTTCTCCTTAGGAGACAAGGGGTCTACACGCTCTGATAGGACCTATCTACCGGATTATATTGAGCTCGTTCCTTCTCAAAGGCATGAAGAAATTATTGAAAAACTTTTAAGATCAAATAAAGTTGAAGTTCAAAACCTAAGTGATATTATGGAAATCATGTCTATTTACAGGAAAAATCCTATGAAACCTGAGAAAACTCTTAGAGGATACAGTGCTCCAAGTTCTGAATTTCTTAAACAACTAATAGAATCCCTAATCCTGGAGGTAGAGAATATCGATTTGATGGTGGAATTATTAAAAAATTGCAGGAAAAAGCTTTCAGTGGAAGGGAAGATGAAGACCCAGGAAGACATGTTAGAGAGTTCGAGGATGTGATAACATCGCTTGGACCAAAAGGTTTGCCAAGTGACTTCTCTCTTCTCAAATTATTTCGATGGTCTCTTAAAGGTAAAGCTCTAGAATGGTTATATTCTCTCCCTCGCCATTACATTAAATGTTGGAAAAACTGTATTGTTAAATTCATAAACAGGTTTAATCCTTTTGAAAAGGTAACTGAACTAAGAAACATCTAGGAAGCTTTAGTCAGAACGTGGGAGAAAACTACCCACAAGCCTGGGAAAGATTCTTTGGAATGATCAATAGTATTCCTAATCATGGCTATTCTGAATCAACTATTTGCCATTTATTTTACCACGATCTTAATACCCAATGTAGAGAATTTCTTGACTTGTTAGCATGAGGATCTATAAATACTTTAACTATTAAAGAATGTTTGGAATTATTGTCTACTAGGGCTAAGAATGATTCTTTATATAATCCTGATTTTGGCACTAAGCTGGAAAAAGGGATACTTCGGATAACTCCCGATCTTATGCCTGAGGTACGCAAAACAATGAAAGAAAAATGTATACCTTCTGAACTTGTTAAACAAAACAAAGTAGATTTTTTACAAGTTTTAACTAAAGAAGATGAGACTAGAAAAGTTTTTCAAGAATCAAAACATCGACAAGTGAAATCTCATAATAACTTGCATACGCACTTTCAAAAACACAAAAAGATTTTGGCGGAACTCAGGAAAATTATGATGCGATTGGCCAAGAAATAAAATTATTTCACAAGTATCTTAGTATGATTGAAACCTAGTGTGAACAAATAGAACCTTGTTATCAAAATTTTTGTTCTTAATGAGAAAGATATGCATGTTTCTACTAATGTCGTCACGAGAAGAGGTGCAGTTGTTACAGGACCATTGTTCGGCCATGTAGAGATAAACAAGACTTTGTCCCTACGTGGTGATCCCAAGATCTAGCTCAGGTAGAAGGCCACGAGGATTACCAATAGACGCACAATTGCGGAATCGATGAAGCACGTCGCTTGATGCAGTGCAGTCCTCACGATCCATTTCGGTTCCATGATCATCGAAGTGCTAAACGTACAACACCTCTGCCAGTCTCCACACGTATGAGGAGGAGCGCTGGCGGTGGACTGCTAGGTCCGGTACGACGACGACATGATGGACTGGGGCTAGGGTTTCGAACACATGGATTGACCTAACCATGTACTCTAAGTACCTGCGCCCCAGCTTATATAGGGAGTGAAAGTGGGCTCCACTCAATTGTGGCCCATTCACTAAAAGGACTATATTAGTCACTGCAAGTCCAACTTGGTGACTAAGTCCATGTCTCTATTTGGGTCCAACCCAAATAGATTTCCTGTTTGGGTCTAACCCAAACTTGCTCCTGCTCTTAAGTGTGTGAGCCGACAGGCTCATGGTAACCCCGACACGATCCGAGTATCACTCGTGATCGATCAGTCGGTAGCGGATCCTAGCAGAACGTGCTGACTCCCAAGTACCAATAAGTCATGATGACATACCTTCCAATGCGACTTTCGTCTGAGTCCCTTTTTCCTCACGATATACCTTGTCGAACTATAGGCGAATGAGCGTCATCCCTTAAGTAGTCCGACTCTCTTTCTCGATCCGAGATAAGTGATTCATCCGACTAACTCTTAGTCTGTCACCTCGGTTAACACTTAACCGAGTCGTGAATGGCCATGCTTTCCGAATCATATCTTCCGAGTGGGCCCAGAGAATATCTCTCTAGATGGAGGGAAAAATCCCATCTTGGTTATTCACATCACGCAACTTGATTCTCAGTCGACCTGAACTCCGCCTTTATAACTGCCCAGTGACAGAACAACATTTGATAGAACCTAAGTCGGTGATCCTCAACTAGGATTGTGCAATAACCTCAGGTCTAAGGATTACATTGATTGAGACATGCAAATGACGACTTGTTCGTTGCATCTCAATATGGGTAAGTCTGACTCGCTAAACTCTTTAGCCGAATCCGTGTAAGTCAGAATAGCATTGTAACATCCCAAAACTTTAATCAAGGTTAATCAAGATCCAAATCATCCAATTTAGGGTTAACAAAAACTTTTTCTCATTAAAATAATTAAGCATGCATGTGTGTGTTGCATTATTATGGAATTGTTTTGATTTGCCATGATTGTTTGTTCTAATGGTTGTAAAATGATTCTAAGATGAATGCCACATCATCTAGATCATTCCCAAGAAAAATCCAAAGAAAAAGAAATCAAATAGAATTAATAAAGGCAAATGGTCACTTTTGCCATTTTAATCAACTATGCCACTTTGGGTGTTCCTAGAACTCAATTTCAAACAGAAACAATTATGGATCTTTGCACCCCTTGCTAGTACAAGTAAAGATGTACCAAGGCCCACCTTGTGATCTTCCAAAAACATTTAAACTCTAATTTGTGTCCCAACTTCAATGATCCTACTAGCCTGTTACCAAAACCATGGTCGGACACTAGACGATTAAGACCCTTTAGGTCGCTTAGAGATTAAGCTCCTTGGATCAGACTAATGCAATAAGCACAGTGGTTCCTCATTATCCTCGATTCTACTAGTTTTCCATTGATATCCCCATGTCACCCGAGGGTCGCCGGTCTCCTAGCAAACAAGATCTTATCTATGTAGAACAAACCATCATGTTGTTTGGGCCCTTAATTGGACAACAAGCATTAGGCATCCCATAGATAGTAAAGCACACATAATATAGTAATTAGAACCAATCACAAACTAATGGAAAATATAGGAAGGCACATCACATCTCACCAATCCCCTACATCTCCCACGCCTAAGGAAATTACTCACACATGAGAGAATAACGGATCATCAATATAATTAAATAAAGGGAAATCTTCTTGATATTACCGTGGAGATCCACAATAAGAATAGGAAAATATCCAACACAATTTAAGATGGGAAGTAACAATCTCAAACCCTAGACTTGCAAGTTGAAGACCCCTCTCTCTAAAGTACAAGTAGTTGCTATGGGGGTGTAATTTCCTTGGGCGTGGGAGATGTAGGGGATTGGTGAGATGTGATGTGCCTTCATATATTTTCCATTAGTTTGTGATTTGTTCTAATTACTATATTATGTGTGCTTTACTATATGTGGGATACCTAATGCTTGTTGTCCAATGAAGGGCCTAGACAACATGATGCTTTGTTCTACATAGATAAGATCTTGTTCGCTAGCAAACCGGCGACCCTCGGGTGACACGGGATATCACTGGAAAACTAGTAGACTCGAGGATAACGAGGAACCACTGCGCTTATTGCATTAGTCCGAACCAAGGAGCTTAATCACTAAGCGACCTGATGGTCTTAATTGTCTAGTGTCTGACCATGGTTTTCATAACATGCTAGTAGGATTATTGAAGTTGGGATGAAATCTACCAAGAGGTGTTCCGGCTAATTATGAGGTTGCTTGCCTAGACATATATTTATAAGATTATAATTGTTACAGTTATCATTCGTCCACCTGGCATAGTCACTATCACCATGAACTGAATTTCCCCGTGCCTGCTTTTGCCATCTATAGAAAACAACAAACAACCAAGTCGTTCTTTACTTTTATGCTTTATATTTCTGAAGTTTACATTTTAGTTCTATTTAAATACACTCATTTAATCAAAACCCCATTCTTATTTCAACACTGCAGTCAATTCACTTGAAGATCTGTGACAACTTCAGGTGTGACAGAGACTTCACCCATAAACACTTATCTTTGGTCTCCTTGTGGGATCGATATCTATACTTTGAAACTAGCTACAAACAATATGTGCACTTGTAGACATCAATGGACTTGGACGCAATTTCCATTTTATGAGGTCCTTGATGTAACTTGTACTTCCAGCGACCATGCTAACTCTCAAGCACCTCGCTCCTACGAGACCTACCATTAGATCGGCCATTCGTAATACTTCTTAACTTATATTTATCTTCCCTTATCTCTTATAATACCATACCATCACTATACAATGTACGAAACATTGACCGTTTGATCAATACTGGCAAATCCAAACATTGCTAACAACCATTGGATCTTCTTTTCCATTCTTAGCATCTAGAAAGATTCTACTCAAAGTCTTTAGCACGATGAACGCTAGTATTCGCAAACCTCAAAACACACACTTCACTGCTCAGTTTCAGGGTCCTTGTGCTAAATTCATGGACTTGGATGCAATTTTTTATTTTTACGAGGTCCTTGATGTAACATGTACTTCCACCGACCGTGTTAACTCTCAAGAACCTCACTCCTACGAGACCTAAAGTTATATCGGCCATTTTCAGTACTTCTTATCTTATCTTTATCTTGTCTTATTTCTCACAATACCATACCACTGCATAGCGTACGGAACAATGAATGTTTGATCATGACTGGCAAATCCAAACATTGCTAACAATTGGATCTTCTTTTCTTTTCTTAGTATCTAGAAAGATACTACTGATAGTCTTTAGCACGATGAACGCTAGTATGCGCAAACCTCAAAACACACACTTCATTGCTAAGTTTCAGGGTCCTTGTGCTAATGCATGGACTTGGATGCAATTTTTATTTTTATGAGGTCCACTTGTACTTGCTTAACAAAGGAAATCAGTGTGGTGCTCATTCCTGCATCCTTACAGTGTGTTACTCCTCCTCTATGGAAGGAAAATAAATTGTACAGTATACTACTCTCTCCTTTGCTGCATCACGCCCATCCTCTAGCGTATATCTCCCTCGTCCATAGTGTGGCGTTGCGCACTTGTTCTATGGTACTACGGCGGGTCTGTTTCTATCTCTTTTTTCATAACTTTGCTCTAACATCGAACCGGGTTCAACACCTCTTCGTTGCAGCCCTCTCAGGCTGCCTTCTCTAACCCCATAATCTTTTTCTACAGTAGCTCTTCGTTTCCCCCCTCCATTTCGATCCTTCTTTTTTGTAGTACTAATATTTTCTTTACTAAAAACAATGTTCCAGTTTTTGCAAAAAAATCCTATCACTTGGAAAATTGAGATCATCTGTTTTCATAATACTTGTTGGACACTCCCCTTGGCAAAATATTGTTTATAATAATTCCAAGATGCACCAATCTACATAATATGGGGAAATTACCATAAACTATGATGTGGATCACAGGATATGGCATTGACCTTGGTCGTACGACTCGAAACCTATTCATACAAATTGCAGGACAATTTTGAGAACCTAGTTTTTGAAAAGTTGTCAATACTCAAGTTTATCATTTTGCATGGCATGTGCTACATGCAAAAGGACGCCATGCACATGTCTTCCGTAAAATTTTAAGAACAATCCACCGCAACCTCATGTTACAATTCCTTTACTTTCCTATGAATCTAACACTTCTTTATGAAAAATTCCTGTAGGCTCCAAATCTTGTAGGATTCAACTGGACATGATATTCTAATAATACTGTGTTTTTCCTATTCCTTTGTTTTTCCTATCCCGTGAATCAAATAGGCCCAATGTTGAGACTCCCACGGGCAACATTTCCTACTACGCCAAGATGCACCCATATACCAAATTAATGTAGGAACAATATATTAACTATGATGTCGATATGGCCATGACCTTTTTTGGTCATTAGGGTTGAAACCTAATAATATTCATACATGGTGGGAAAATATCATGGGGCTGGTTTACAGAAGTTGTCAAATCCCATGGTTATCAGTTTCCTCGTAGGCTGTACACGTGATGTGATAGGATGCCATGCGTAAATATTTGTTTTTATATTTTTCTTTATTACATGTGATTGTTTCAAAACAGGTTGTCAAGATACAAATTCTTAGCAGGAAGTTGAATTTGTAAAAACTCTCGATTGTTTTTGATATATTAACTAACTAATGTGTACCACCAAAAGCTTTTTGTAGATCTTCGATAGAAATCTACCACTTTCTAGAGCTTCTAGTTCAAATATGACATGATTTTGTTAATAGAGACTTAAAGTCATTTGAGTGGGCCGAGTTGGCTCAGAAGCTTTGAAAACTCATAAAACTTGGGAATCGTACATAAAACATTATCCACTATATCTGGAAACTTGGCTTGTGGCATTCAAAACAATGTTCTCTATACTTTATGTGCATAGTATATTCATGGTGCTAGAGGCAAACAATAATGGGATCTTATATATGCAAGACATGACATAATCAAATGTACAGAAAGAGATCCAATGGTCAACAATGTCAGGTTTTGCTAATCTGTATCCAACTGCCGATGTTCGAAGTTATTCATACACTATATACTGATATAGAAATTGTGAAGCAACATAGTCGTCTTTTCTTTTGAAAAGAAGTGTCAAGCACTATATGGTGGTATGGAAATTGCGTCACGTGCCTTTTACTAGTATGGATATGGATGATCAGTTGATGTGATTCTCTGCCTTGAATGCCTGGACAGATAGGTTACGGTCTACTACCTTTTCTATTATTATATGGATGCTAGCCAAATTCAAAATCTCAATCGAGCGGCAAAATCACCCACTGACCTTGAAGCATTTCCCTCCCCATCGATTCAAAACCTTTGAGCCAAAATCTCCCACCGGATAGTACCATTTTCTATTATAATTAGCTGGACGCGAGTCAAATTCAAATCTCAATCGAGCGGCAATATCACACGCCGCCTTGAAGCATTTCATGCCCCTCTATTTCAAAAACTTTTGTCTTTAAATTTACTATTCTACCCATTGTTTAGACGATAGATGGCCATGCTAAAGTCAGTAGCTTGAGGGCACGATCATAATTATATTGCTATTCACCTATACCATGGTCCCGATTCGCGCAGTTTTTCCCGCTGGCCCTCCCAAAAATCCCAAGCTCCTTTGTCCCCTCCACGGCCATCGCGCACACCGGCTTGATCTGTGGTCTCGTGCGCCACCGCAGAGCCGCTTCACCGACGCTCACCCGCCGGATCTAGTTCACCGGGTCTATCTGCCACTTTACCGGAGCTACGGTGTCATTCACCATGCTGATGGCGTCATCAACCGCCCAAGCTCTGCTTCCTCACCATCGATGGCATCATCGACCGCCCAAGCTCTGCTTCCTTGCCGCCGATGGCGTCATCAACCGCCCAAGCTCTGCTTCCTCGCCGCCGAAAGTTACCCAACCATACCGGATCCCCTTCACCTTTCCACCGGACGTGATCTAATTGAAGGAGTTCCATGTCCACCGCTCCAGACCAGCTGCACGACCTTCACCGTTCACTGCACCGGATCTGCCTCAGCGACGCTCTCGTCCACCGCGTTCAAGCCGGAATCTACCGACCAAGATCTGCTTCCCCGACGCCAACAACCACCGTAACCGCAGCACCCTCGGTGACCTGGACATCACTCGCACGGTACCGATGATGCTTAGACGCCTCTTCGACCAAGGTTAACCAAATCTCCAACCGGTTTTTGTTTTGTCAGCAGTATAGTAGGTTCAAGCCTCTCGCAGTGAACTACATTTTTGTAATCGTGCTAGTACATACAAGTCACTAGGCACACATGTTCTTCGTGCTAGTACATGCAAGGTACTTAGACATGTTGGTTTGCATTTGCTGATCTACAAATTTCAAGTCACGCACATGTCTGTTATTTTGTCATGCAGATGTTCTTAGCTACTCCATACAATAGTAACTGCCTGCTACCGTGTAATTATTGCAAAATATGTAGTCAATGGAAAATATTAGTGTGGATTCCCTGCTCTACAGTTGCTGAATCTATCTTGTTCATCCTAAGATCAGTTCCTGCTATTATTTCCTCCTTGGCATCATTCTGATATCCTGTAGTAGCCATTTAAACTATTCGTACTAATTCAATTATAATTTTGTTGTTGACATAATGACATCTCGTTCTTCAAAAGACGCATCACTAACTATTTCCTTTTTCTTGCATAGAGCTCAAAATGGAACAATGAACATGTTGGTTTGCATATCCTATTCTACATGTTCACACGGGATGCCATTACTTCCTTATCTGGTGCTGGTTCGTCCTGAGCAACGGCATAACGGTCCTCTACTATGTAGTTCACTCGTGGTTTGCATTCCTTCTCTAGAACTTCTCTTATGATGCCATTATAATTTCTATCTGGTTGATTCTTAGCTATGACAGTAACTACATGCCATTGTTTAGCTCACCGCACATTCTGAGTCACCCAACGACTCTATGCATTCCACGAGATGCCACTGCTTCCATATATATTTACTGAAATGACCTCGCTAGTTTATATTTGTTGAAATTCTAAGAAACACTTTGTTTGATTGCTCATTTCATTTTAGACACACTTGTCTAATGCTTGTTGGTCCTATTCTACATGTTCACGAGCGATGCTATTATATCTCGCATCTGGTTCTGGGTCTGGTTCATCCTAAGTCACAACATAACTATCCTCTACAATATATAGTTCATTCGTGGTTTGCACTCCTGCTCTACAAGTTCTCGTATGACGCGGTTATAATTTCTATCTGGTTTATTCTTTATTATGTCAGTAACTGCATGCCATTTTGTGGCTCAGCGCAAATTCCGAGTTACCCAACGTCTCTTGCATTTTAGGGTATAAAACTGCTTTCATATATATTTGTTCAAAATGACCTGGCTAGTTTATATCTGCTAAAATTATAAACCACACACACATATTTTTTTATTGCTCGTTTCACGGTAGTCATACTTGTTTAATGCGTGCTTGCTTGTTATGTTTGTTTGACGTGTTGGTCAATAATTGAATCATTGACCAGTTGTAAACTCCAGTTCATAGCTACTGTCATATCAGTGAAATGAGTAGTTTGTCTTGTTTGATGTATTCAGTTATTATTACTTAGTTTCAGACTGCAATTATTGTTATCGCCACCAAAGAAGGGGCTGCAAGATCATGTCTCCTCCAATGTAGCTGTCACGCTCATTGGAAGATGCAGGTGATTGATTGAGAAAATAAATTGAGGACTCTGCTATCAACTTGATTGTCAACTGAAATTCTGATTTTTCTTTTCCTTGAGTTGATAATATGCAATAATTTAAAAAAGTTTGCAGCTGATGTAATATCTAGATAACTTATGTAGGCCATGTAGGAATTTAGTTGACGTAGTCCACACATTGCGGTAGTCGTTACCGTAACTACACCAGGCAGGTCAATTAGGGAACAATACCGTGCTTTGTTATTGGCTCGTCGTGTATTCAGCCGACGATGAACAGTAAAAAATGCTGGACGTAAATTTGTTAAAACTGTAAAAGGCCGTAAACGTAATGGGCCAACCCGCATGCGGTAACCAGCCGTAACAGTAATAGGCTGTAAAAGTAACAGACCATAACAGTAATATGTCATAACAGTAACATGCCGTAACAGTAATAGACCAGAGCAGTAACCAGCTAGAATAGAAACAACCCATTACAGTAACATGCAAGAAACTGCAAAAAATCGCAAAACAGTAACTTACCAAAATAGTAGCGGGCCTCAACAGTAAAGGACCACAATAGTAAAAGGCCAGAATAGTGACGAGCCTGAACAGTACAGATCAAAAAATTTCCACACGAGGGCAGTAACAGGCCGACAAATTTACCAGGCTCGAATAGTAAAGGGACGTTTGTGGGCCTAAACATCTAAAGACCAGAACAGTAAAAGACCAAAATAGTAACATGCCAGAACAGTAACAAACAATCTCAGAGAAGGGCCGTCAGTAGGCGGTCGATGATGGGCTGCGATAACAGTGATGGGCTGACCACATGCCTTAAGTGTACATGAGCGACTTGGCGCAAGCTGCTAATGGGCCGCATAGTGTTGGACCAACATGGGCTTTCTGTAGGCCAAAACAGAATCAGGCCTGAAAGTTCGCGGGCCACTGCTGGTTGAATTTATGGGCTCATTTCATATAGTGCAGGACAATACAGTAACAGGCTATCTTCTTATTGGTCTCTCCTGATGGGCTGGTCCAGTTAGTATTTAGCAGACCTTGGCTAGGCCTGGCTTCTACACGGTTTCTATGACCGTTAACGGCGGTAACCAGCTGCTAATGGTGGCTGCCACATGAAAGTTTGCATGACATCAGTAGACAACGCGGCTAGCGAACAGATCTATGATGGAACAAGTTTTCGTGGCTGAAATGTGTGATCCGCCCCGGTCGAAAAAATTGTGGTTAATTCATTTATGACGGGGCTTTTACCATGAAGGCCATCCGTCGCAGAAGACTCTTTGGCCATGAAAAATGGTCCTTCAACCACGAAAATCGCCCATTGTAAAAGCTAACTTTTCTTGTAGTGTATGTGTTGGGGACAGTGATCAATTCCAACCCATCTCCCCTTTTTCTTTATTCTATATTCCTAGATCTAGAAAATATACCTGTTGGTTTAAATCGAAATCAAAATAGAAAATAACTGAACTACCCAAAATCTATTTTTTATCCTGTTCTATAGGGTTTTATGAAACATGCAAAACAAGTTTTACCCAAAAATAATATCCAGTTATTTGCTAGTAATTAAAATACAAAATTGTTCCCATTTCAATAAATAATTCTTTCTAGGAGTTTGGTAAACCCAAGTGGAATAAATCCAATTATCTCTGGTAGGTATTTCATGTACCTATCTCATAGCCTTAGCTTCCTGCCAAGTGGAGCATCGGATACACTGTAGTAAAAATAAAAAAATTCCTCATATATTCCTTTAGGAAATTCTATAGACCAAACCATGAAATATATGGGCCTAATTTCAACTCTCAGTGATGAGGTATATCAACACCTGCCAGAATCTAGGAGCTCACTATTTATTGAGCCTCTATTGAATTTTAGTGAATTAAACCTTTTTGTGTAGGATGGTTTCACCAAATAAATTACTTCTATAAATCTACAAATAAAAAAATGTTGATTCCAATTTTCTTCTGGAAGGTATTTATAATACCTATCATTTTTCCTTTGTCTCATGTTTTTGGGAACCATATAATAAATCTCGTTAAAAAGACAAGTTGTCAGGAGAATTGACTTTGGGATATTCCCAAGGGCATTCTGGTAAATATTTTGAGGTATTTCCAACTCTCAGGAATCACAAACTTAAATTTATACAAAACCCTTTGAGGACAACTTTAATTAAGCTCTAGATCTTTTCTAGCGAATTATTCACCTAAACTAGGGTTCACTCCACTAGAAAATTCATATATAAATAAAGAAAAGTGATAAAATCATTAAACCACTTTTGGTGGCCTCATTATTTTAATACCTATCCGTTGATATCATTTTGCTACATTGATATCATATAGACCCAAGGCTTAGTTCAAAACCCCTTCTCAAGTAGTATTTGGAAGTTAAATCATAAAGGAAAGTCCACAAGGGCAATAGTAATAATTCCAAGTGATATGGACCCAATATATCCATAACCTACTGAAGTTAGTAATGTGATGAATGTTGGTTTGCTGTAATGTAATGATTCTTGTATGCCTTGTGTTGACTGTGATTATGTTTTCTTGCATGTACTTCCTTGACGATGCTAGTTGCGATTATATCGGAGACTAGAAGAATATGGTTATTAATGGTTATTATGTTATTATAATAAGAAGTCCAAGGACATATTGGCATTTTACTGATCACAGTCAAGCCACCTTCTTGCTCATAAGCCTTGTCCTACTGTTTTACTTATGCATGTTTTACATACATTTTATGAAAACTGCATTGTTTTATTCTATGATGATCTGTACCTGGTAGTGGCTTGGCTCATCCAAAACATTACACATTTGTACTACTAAGTACAACCTCCTTGATGGCACCTACTTGTCCCTAGTATGATAGTTGGTGTATAACACCATACTCCTTTGGAGACCCTATTTTAGCCGAAGCAAAACTATAGGATGGGAAGACCCTGAAAAAGTTATACAAAATGGTTTATGATCAAACCTTGGTGAGATTGGACACCAAGAGAAGTTTTATAAAAGAAAAAGGTTTTCTTTTAAAAAAATATGCTGAAGGAAAGAGGACGAAAAATGTTTACAAAAAGCACTCATTTCTTTGCAGCTTTAGCTATAACAACTAAATCATGCAACCACATTTACCCTGGTTTGGGACAGGGCTAGACTTGATGTTTGTCTATTCTAGTATGAGATGCCTCACAACTACTTATAAGGGATCATCTCCTTCGAATGCCGGGATTCCTTTACAAAAAGGTCAACTATTAGGCAGTCACCTGGAGGAGATGCGAACTGCCCTCGAGAGCAGCCGGACAATACCTTGAGCCCCTCATTGAATGTCCACACACAATATGGAGTTGGGCGCTCTGATTGGTCCGTGGATCCTGACGTCTCGGTGTTGAGGAACATCTCATAGGGTAGGGCCTATGCCAGAGTGGCATCCGGAGAGTCCTGATCGGTTACTCGACCCGCGATCCATAAGGGATCAGGACAGGGTACCCCGATGGTGTGGTTAAAGTGTACAACCTCTACAGAGTTTAATTCTATTTGAATAGCCGTGTACATAGTTATGTATGGTTGGAAAAACTACTGTAGAGTGGTTGTAATACCCTCCAATCGGCCCTATGCATATTTTAGTGATTCCTGCCAAACCCGCATAAAAACGATTCAAAGGTGCCCATCAGGCACTTGTGTGTGGGTGGAAAACAAAGTAATACCATTAAACAATAGTCCATGATGGAACCCACATAAACATATATATACCAACGAATCCATTGTACACGAATACAAATACATAGTACAAATATCCAAATAACCTTGAAAATGATACAACATCCGAGTACAAATAAGATATAAATGGGGCTAAGAGCCCTGAAGAATAACCAATGGCATCCATAACCCTGCCCAGGACAAGTCAGAAGGGTAACCCTGCTAACGATGTCAACCTCAAACCTTCTAAAACAAAAGGGGTGCCGATAAAGGGCAAAGGAAAAAGAGAGCAGTCAGTACTGAGGCTAGTATATGGCGAGTCTAGAATTCAGCGGCTCTCGCCTACATACGTATGGTGGACTCAAGCGGCATTGAAGCATGCACTAAAAAACCTATAGAGACTCGATACAACTGTCAGCTATCAGAGAGGGATAAGAAAGACCTGTTCGGAACCTCCTGATACTAACCCCAAACATACCCATCTTGGTGTTTCCCCCTCGAGACCAAACGAGGAAGTCATTCCAAGGAAACTCAGATAGTTGGCAGTTTTATTCATTCATTCCATGGTGGTTTCCAACTTTACTAGTCATATCAGATCCAAGTCATATTATAACATCAATTCTTTAGTTATAGTTGTCTATGATCAAGAAACTGTGCTCCAACCTTCCCATAACCGCGGACATGGCTTTTCGAAAAGATTTAACCCTACAGGGGTGCACCAAAGTATCCACACGCACTTCAACCCTTGTTGTCAGATCCAAATACGAGCAAGATCTTGAACACACACCCAACGGTATGCGACGAGGCTTCAAACACGACGTTTCCCAGACCCAAAGCAAGTACATAGGGGCCACTCCACTAAGCTACCCGCAACGAAGTCGTCCGGCTTCGAGACAAACCTAGGGTTTGCGTCAATGGCTGTAAATGACTGGGAACCCTAAAGTATGGCTAGGCTTGTTGATACCGCGGAAATATTCTAGAATTCCTAAACAGTACAGGTGCTCCACGCATAATCGTAATTAAAATAGTAAAGCATGGCACAAGTACATGATAGTCATAAAGCCCCAAACTACTTTGTGGCCCCCAACACAGTACTTTGAAATCAAGTAGTAAGCCGATGGGGTGCCCACACACCCACCAGTGGTTAGCGCGCTCGATCTCAGAACATGTGTCAAGAACTTGGGTCCTAGGTGGACACAAGTGGGTCGTTAAAAACCAAATATTGACTATTACCCACCCGTGCCTCTGCATTATATCTATTTCCAACATTTTAATTAACAAGTTATAGTGAAAGCCATGACCATCTCGACCATTAAGCATGTTCCAACCTTCCATCAACGGTGGAACGACAACGATGCGAAGCAACACCTGAGCAAGCAACTACGACTCGCAAGGCCGCCTGTCTATCAAAAAATAGACAATAGGATGTGTCCAAGGCAATGTAAATGCTGCAAGGAATATAAATGGTGCATGGAAACTAAAGCATCACAACACAGATAACACTAGATCAACACGAGGAAATAAAGACTATAAATGCAAAATAGGTAGAAATGGGGAGAGTGCTCGCCTAAAAAACATTGCTGAAGCTTCATTATGTGAAGAACTTTTCAATACTCGAGTCAACTCAACAGCCTAATCCGTGAAGAACCAAAGCACTAAAAGAAACACCGGATGCACTATTTAATACTACGGCAGAAGATCGGGAATGATGAATGTATGATACATGACATGGCAAAGATGTGATGCAACCAGACAATATTAAGCGAAACTGGGGTCCCAACAATTAATTAGAGGGTTCATGATATTTAAGTACCCCGCAATTTAAATGTTGACTTAACAAGGCACTAGTGGCACCAGTTCGCTACACAAATTTAAATGGGGCCAGTATAAGACTAGAAAAGCCCGCATATGACCTCCATATTTAATTATTAGGTGAATCGGCATAATTCCCCCAAACACATGAATATGTATGTGACATGATCAATTTATATGCAACAAAGATATATTATATATTATATAGATTATGTTCTTGGAAAAGGGGTCACACCTAGGGTATCCATGATCCTGGGGTTCCGAGGGTATTCGGGTTCGGTCTTCGGATCTTACGGATTGGGGGGTTCAGGGCTGGGTCTTTGGATCCTCGGATCGAGGTCTTCGAGGTCTCGGCGAACTTGGCGTTTGTGAAGGAGGACACGAAGCCAGTGCTGGGGTGCGGTCTTTGGTTCCGTGTGGCAGATCTTGTAGTGTCGGCTTCGTTGGCTAGGGGTGATCTCCAACCTTTGGAAGATCTTGGCACACAAACTTCAGGAAGACTCGCGGTGTTCCATAGACAGAACATATGCACATAGCAGGGCACACCCTTGTTGTTGGGCAGCAGCACAGGTCACCACACACCAACATGGTTGGAACACGGAGCAACACGTCTTAGCCATCTCAAACACGCGCGGAGGGCTGCAAGGCGCGCTGCACAACTCCATGTGCACACACAAGAGCAAGTAGTGTCTCGGTAGAGCACCACGCGCGCGGTCGGGTCAGTAGAGCGGCAAAGAGGCAGTTATGTGGTGGTTGGCGCATGGCTCACTGGATAGGCGGCCATGACGATGACGCTGTGCGAGGCTGGAGGTCCTGGCGAGAGCGGGCACTCGCGGGCGGAAGGGAGTGCCTGGATCGGGAAGGGCGAGCCTCGCGACACGGAGACGAGGGAAGGCAGAGGTCAGCGGCGGGTGGCGGTTCCATGACGAGAGATAGAGAGGAGAGCTCGCTAGCGGCAGGAGCTCGAGGGAGATGAATGTGACGCCAGCGGTGGTGGCTACTGTGCAGGTCACCGAGGAAGATGAGAAGAGGATGAGCGGCCAGGTTCTGTCCTGTAGGGGCGTGGACAACGGGGCATGCGGACGACGTGGGCAGGCGGTGGCGGTGGAGTCTGTCGCGGCTTGACGTGTCTAGGGAGGTCCTCGACGAGAGTGCACGGCCAGGACGACGCGGAGCTATGTGAGGGGGCGCAGAACACGCGGTGGAAAGCGGCACCGGTGGCGGAGCTCTGCATGACGTAGTCGACAGGGAGGGCAAAGAGCGGGGACGGGGAACATGGGCGGTTGGGGCGAGCGATGGTGGGGATGGGATCGGGGGTTGACCACGTGGAAAGCAAAAAGAGGGAGGAGCGGGGTGCCATGCAGGCCGGGTTGGCGGGGTGGGTCCCTGGGGCCACGCTGTCGGTAGTGTGGCTACGCGTGGAGCAGGTTGAGGGTGACACGGGTGCGTCTGGGTGTGGGGTGGGGTGAATCTGGTAGCAGGGTAGGTGTGGCTACAGTAGGGAGTGCGGCGGATGGTGGCGGCAGCTGGCTGGGACTAGATGGTGGGTAGAATTAGGGTTTTGGTTAGATGTGGGGCTAGGATTAGCTAGGGTTTGATCTAGGCAGATCTAGGGTTTGGGTATAGTTGGACTGGGTTGTGGGTGGCCAGGCCTAATGGTTGCGCTACCTTCCGCAGTTTGACAAAATAGTTTATTTTATTTTTATTTTAAATATATTTTTTGCAAAATAGTTTAGATAAATAAAAGATCTAGCTGGACCGAGGGTTTTACATTTAAAATGAAGAGGGGTATTTAGAAAACAAAGATAGTCTTTTAGAGAATAGTTTTTAGGCAACCATATGCAGTCATGATAATACTCAAATGCAATGTGGCATGATGATGCACAACAACGAGCGATTTTATAGTAGTGGTTTTACTCTGGGTGCCACATCGGTGCTAGTTTTGTTTTCAAAAAGGATTTTTGGAACAGAAAGAGTTTTCAGAAACTGGTGGTCCGAAGGACACCAAGGAAGGTGAGGTGGTCTTGAAAGATCACGGAAGATGAAAAGCCGGTCGATGATGACCGTGAGATGAGAAATGGGTGACCCAATCCTAGTGTTTTCCAAAACTTTTCAAAAGACTTTCAAGATGTTATACAAAAGCTTTCAACAAAGATATGTAGAACCTATATCTACAAGAGAACCTATTTTAGAAAAGAACGTCTTCTGGATCCCTCCTACTACCACAACTATATTGCATATCCGTTTGATTGTTCTTATTTTAAGGTGGTTTGCAAGTACATTCAAAGTACTCATTGGCATTGTCCCTAGCAATTAACATGGTCAGATCCAAGAAGTAAGGGAAGAAGAAGGTGACGTCGATGACTATGCGAGCTAGGACGTTCTCCTAGATTTGAGGCATGGCTCGGGCTCGGGCTCTACGCTTGATAGATTTCCGCTGATGATGGTTTATGTATCCACAATGGAAATTAAGGTTTGACTTGTATCCGCTTAAGTAATGGATGTTTACTTTGATACTTGTCAGTTACATGCCCTGACAGACTGATCATGGGATCATAGTGATATGCATAACAGGGATTCTTGGATTACTAATCCGGGGGCCCCACAATGCCAAGACATCTTTTTTGTTAAATATATTTTGTGAAATGAGCATGAGGTAAGGAGTATATCATCTAATACATAGTCAGATGCATAAGCACAACAAACAAGTAAGGAAACACTACACCTAAACAAGAAAAAGTTTTTGTTCCCCCTGATTTTTGCACTTTGGACACTTAGTCAGGGTTACTGAAAGTGGGGTGTTACAATTAGGCCGTATCCGACCTACGCCATGATGGAAGTGCTCACGTCTTTCTATCGAAGTCGTGCCTTTGGGGTTTGGGCTTATGGGTATTAATGTTGATGCCTTGATGTCTGAGCTTGCTTTCGGGTTTGCGTGCTAGATTGGAACGTTGCCTTTTACCTATCTTGGTTGTCTGTGGGTACTACCAGGCCAACCATTCAAGATTTATCTCCCGTGGTTCATAGAGTTGAAAGAAGATTGACTGCCACCTCTAGTTTTCTTTCTCAGGGGGCAAGATTACAACTGATTGTTTCACCCCTGTCTTCTATGCCACTGCACATGATGAGTACAATCCACAAACCCCCTGGCATAAACAATCAGCTGAACAGGATTATCAGACAATGCATATGGAGAGACAATATGGACACACCTGAACAATCTCTTGCATCCTGGGAGATGATCTGCAAGCCAAAGATGAAGGGTGGTCTTGGTATTGTAGACTTTCAGAATAAGAATGATGCCCTGCTATTCAAATTCCTTCATAAGTTCTATAATAAAGACTTCTCTATACCTTGGGTCAAGCTGATATGGGAAACATACTATGAGGAGGATGTACCCCATGCCACTGAACCTTTGGTTCATATTGGTGGAAGGATGTTTTCAAACTAATAGACAAGTATAAATGTGTTGCCCAGCCAACTGTCAAATGTGGGGACATTGTGCTTTTTTGGACTGATAATTGGGAACTTGGCAATTCCAGGGTGCCTTTGAAGAACAAACTTTCAAGGCTCTTTTCTTATGCAAAAGACCAGTTTATTTTGGTCAAGGACAAGGTCAACATGGCAGACAGAACTGTGGAGTTTCATCTGCCTCTATCTGAAGGTGCTTACCAGGATCTGTTAACTCTAAATGGGTGGCTTCCACAACTCGACCTACGGGAGGATCTTCAAGATGAATGGTCCTGTACATGGGGGGATTACAGAGCCAATAAGTTTTACATGGCTCTGTATGACAGTATATAGGTCTGCCATACTTATTAGTGGATTTGGAGGAGTAAGTGCATCATGAAAATCAAAATGTTTGGTTGGCTGCTTTTAAGTGACAGACTTAATACAAAAGATATGATTCAGAGAAGACATTGGAATGTCACTAACACTTTCACTTGTGTTCTTTGTCCTGGAGCACACCATGAGGACAGAGACCACTTGTTTTTCAACTGTAATTTCAGCAACAGAATTTGGAACTACCTTCAAATAATTTGGCCCTCTGGTTCTGACCTAAGCCAAATTGCTAAAGAGGCCAAAAATTAGTTTAGCCAACCTTTCTTTGTTGAGGTGGTGTTCCTTGCATGCTGGAATATCTGGAAAGTCTGCAATGCACGCATATTTGAACAGATTCAGCCTAGATTTGCTGCATGGAAAGGGGGTTTTGTGCATGATATATCCCTGCAGGTGTACAAAATGAAACTTGCACACAAAGTTAAATTACAGCAATGGATCGCTGCTCTGGTGTAATTATGTTTCCCTTCAGTCTGTAACTTGTATAGCTTCTCCTCCCCTTCCCTCCCCCTCCACTCAATAGGTAGGTAGATAGTTCCACTCCCCTACCCTCCCTGCTCTTTTCTGGATAAACCTCTTTATATTTTTTGTGGTTATTTTTAATAAACGAAGGCTGTGGGGTTTTTACCCTACAGTAAAGCGTCAAAAAAGTGCTACTGAATGTAAACTAGGAACCTATCAGATACTTTTGCACTCTTACTCTGTACTACCAAATCTTTCAAATGCTACTGAACTTGTCAAATTTGCTATCGTTCCTGCCTGCTATTTGCACTAAAGATTTGGCCTTTGTCATCAGAACTTTTAGATGTGTTTTTGACAGATAGGAGAGGGGTAAAGATACTGCGTGATTTCACCAAGTGAAGTCATAGGATATCAGTCTAGTTTTCGCATGGGTGGAGTGTGTGTGTCCAGGGTTCTTTTGAATTTTTGCATGAATATCTCTGAAAAGAATTATCTTTTCATCTCCCACTACAAGAAAAGTTTCCTTCCGCAACGACTTGGCCCGACGGTCGTCGTAAAAGGCACGTCTTCCGCGATGAAATTCTCAGCTCGGCCGTGGCAGATGGAAAACTTTGTTTTTGGTTTTGCGGCCCTCTACTACGACAGAACCACTAAAAATATGGAGGAATCTCGGCTGGCGCGTGACAGAAGAAAGATTTTCGTTTCCTTGCATGATGTTGAATTTTCGAAGTCTTTTGAGGCCTGTGGGTCCTAGGCATTAGTGTCTCTAGCAGAACATACTTTTCGGTTGCGCCTCCCTGATTTGAACTTGATAACGTTGCTCGATGCGTCTGCCATTTAGTCAGGCTGCTAGGTCCCACTTGCCAGCCTCTCATTAGAAGGATCATGTGTATGATGGAATTTTTTCCTTCGCTCGCGCTACCCTATTCCGAAGTTGATAGCGCTTCTCGATGCATCTACCATTTAATCAACCTCCTAGGACCCACATGTCATCCTCTCATTAGAAGAAACGTTTGTATGATGGAATTTTTTCCTTCGCTAGCGCTACCCTATTCTGAAGTTGATAGCGCTACTCGACGCATCTACCGTTTAACCAACCTTCTGAGCCCCACATGTCATCTTCTCATTATAAGAAACATGTGTATGATGGATTTTTTCCTTCGCTCGCGCTGCCCTATTCCGACCTTGATAGCGATGGTCGATGCATCTACCATTTAATCACGCTGCTGGGCCTGACATGTCATCCTCTCATTAGAAGAAACATGTGTATGCTGGATTTTTTACCCCTTGTCACGCCTTCGTGTTTCGAACTTGATAATGTTGCTCGCTGTATCAGCCGTTTATTCAGGCTAGTGGGTCCCTTATGTCAGCCTCACATTAGAAGAATCGTGGGTATGCTGGATTTTTTTCTTCTTTAGCGCTACCCTGTTCCAAACAAGATAATGTTGCTCGACGAATCTGCCATTTGCTCACACTGTTGGGTCCCTTATTTTAGCCTCTCATTACAAGAAATGTGTGCATGTTGAACTTTTTTCTCGCTCGCGCCTCCCTGTTTTGAACTGACAATGTTGCTCGATGCACCATCTATATAAGGTCGCACTGCTGGGTCCCACATATCAGCCTCTCTATAAATGAAACGTGTGTATGATGGACTTTTTTTGGCCATGTCCGCTGTTTTGACCTTGGCAACTGGTTGGGTCCCAGATGTCAACCACCTCTATGTGCAGGAAACATGTCTATGATGGGTCCCAGCTGACAGCCTCTATTTGAAAGAAACGTGTGTATATTGGACTGTTTTTTTAGGTCCTAGATGTCAGCCTTAGAGTACAAAAAATGCTCATAAAGGCCGAATTGAAAAGATTCTAGGCTAACTCGGGACGGATGCCCTATTCCTCATGGCTTATATTCCATGCGCTCACTCCTAAATTGAATGGGATATGGTTGATGGCCACAAGACCATGAAAAGTCGGAATTAGAAGGTATTGGGATATGCTTGGGGATGATAGGCTAATTTCATGGGCTATGCTTGGGCCTGCTGGGTCCGACATGTTAGATTCTGTGTAAGTGCAACATGTGCCTGATGGGAATTGTTTCAGCAACGTCCGCTGTTTTCACCATGGCAGCCGTGTATGGTCTTACTGTTGGGGCTCTTATGTCAGCCTCTCTGGCATGTTCTAGTTTGTGGGTCCCTGATGCAGCCTTGTATGTTCTGTCTGGTGGGTCCCCGATGCGAGCCTCTCTATACAAGTATTTAAACATTTTTTTAGAACCCACCCTCAAAATTAAACTCCAGGGACACTGCATGCTGGTGGGTCCGTGATGTCAGCCTCTCCGTAATCCGATATTGCTAGAAGAAAAGACCTTCAAATCAAATAAACGTAAACTTAGTGCGTTGCCACTATAACAAAGATATTTATAGAATAAATATCATTAAACTTTTATTAGTACTACAATTTATGTATTAGTCTTCTTAAAAATATTTTGTGTGTCTATGTTTATCTCTTTTAAAATATAAAAGGGCAGCGCTCCTGGGATCTCAATTTACAAAATGCCACATAATGGAGTATTTTCTTAAAAACATGGGTAGGTAGAGTTTTTTTATTTTGAGAGGTGGGGCAAATGCCCAAAAGGCCAAATTAAAAAGAGTTTGGCTATTCTACATAGGCTGCTCTATGTGGGTTATACTCCGTAAGCTATGCTCCATGGGCTTCATTCTCAAATTTTAGTGGGTTGTGCTGAGCAGTCCCTTGACCCCTAAAAGGCCAAATTAATATGTTCTCCGCTATGCTCCATGGGCTCCTTTCTCAAATTTCACTGGGTTGTGGTCAACAGTCCCCTGACCCCGAAAATACAGAGTAAAACTGTTCTGGGCTAAAGAGGGGTCAAATGAGCTACTAGATTTCTTCTCCTGGTTAATAAAAATTGTAGTGTGATGAGCTCGACCGGATTTGAAACAAAGACCTTAGAGAGGGAGGATAAAAGCGATAATTCTTTTTGGCAGCTATTCATGTCAAAATTCAGCAGTACAGAATAAGGTAGAAAAATTATCAACAGATTCGAAGTTCATATTCAGGAGCACTTGACCAATTCGGCAGCATTTCAAAAGTGACCAATTCAGCAATACAGACAATGAAATACAATAGCAGTACAAAGAGAACTAGTTTTTGTTTTGGCTCTAAAAACCTTGTCACACGATTAGTTTGTCCTTTTCACCAAACACACTCGACCATTGGAGCAACCAAAACTAACGATCAAGTCTGCTTTGAGTACCTTCTTCTCACATTAATGCTTATGTGACCCCCGTATGCAACCCAAAATGCACAAGTCTCATCTAGATTGTGACACGACCATGTACAAGGGCAACGAGCACACGTCCGATTCACATTCAGCAGCATATGACAGATTCAGCAGCAATTTAAAGTGACTGATTCAACCGTGGTAGAAAATAACCAAAAGAATTGACAGATCTAGCAATGCCGACATTGAAATTCAATGGATGTACAACAATGCGACAAAGCCAAGTTTCAAAAGGAAAGCGTGACCATCCATTTTCTCCACTTGATCTGAATAAGTCCCAGTACATAGGTATTACTACAATAGATTAGTAGTAGCTGAACTCCATACAAAATACTTAGTAGAAGTGTAGAACTACAAGCTTACACTAAGCTAGGAACCACTACATGTCCTAGCATATGTACTCGAAGAAACAAGAATGCTTCATCGTGTCAAAGTGCTGGCTGGGCTACGCCCTCGGTTTCCTGCCTAGGACGCGTCTCTCGGTTCATTGTCGCATGTCGGCCTCTAGGTCAGCAGTATACATGTAAAATTCATACAACAAACCAGGAAATTCGGGATCCTTAATTTCGTCAATTTCAATTACGAAGGGAATCTGCCACCAACATAAACTAGCTAATTAGTACAACATTACATACACTCACAGTAGGATCATCACAAGAGGATTAAGATGTGATATCTCACCGGTGAATCTTGTCCGGCAATAGGTTCAGTAGTAAGCCAGTAAAGCCACGGCTTGGACAGAAAAGACGTGGGCACTTCCTGTCTGGTGTTGGCCAGCGACAGCCTAATCATTGTCTCGGATGACCTCTTTACTACAACCTGATTAAAACTAGTGAACAAGACCAACAACCAAAACCTCACCTCGTACCACGGGTATTCACATGCTGCCGACCTGACCGGCTTGACCGACATGAGCAAGTCTGTGCTATGCCCGTCAATTTGGGCGACGAACAACTTTCCCTCCTTCCCGATGCCGATGACCTCAACTCTGAGTGAGCACGGTGCATGAACCGACACAAATGGGTCCCATTTTTTGGGGCTGTATCTGGGCATTGTCATCGAGTGGGCAGATATGAGGTGCTCAAGAACACTTTCTTGACGCCGGTGAACTCACATCCTGGCTCCATGCGGACACACCAGCGGTAGTTGCACGCGATGTTGTGGTCGTAGACGTCCTTGTAGGAGACCAAAGTACATCAGATGTTGTTGGGGCATCTACTACCTTTTCCCCCAGCGACTTGGTGGTACAGCTCCTTGGAGCATGCGGCCAACCAGACGGTGATGGTAGTGTCCAGACGCTTAGCTATTTCGTTGAAGACATTGCCGCCGACCTTCGTCCAGACGTTGTTCAGCTGGTTGTGCCTAGAATCCACAACCATCACATCTGAATGATTGGGGGCAAGGATGGATCTATGCATGACTATTGGGCTTATTTGGAGGGGAGGGGTGGCAGCCTGGAAGGATCGATGCTACAGGTGAGATGGTGATAAAAATGTGTGAAGTGCGTTCCCAAGATGATCCAAATGCGGCCTCTCGGAGTTGGGAATGGATCTTTGAAGGAGGGGGTGTTGGTGTGCTCCTTCGGCTGTCTTCTGTCGGGTGTACTACATCGAGCACGCCGACTATAGTTATGGAGTAGGGAGTACTATAGGTACTATAGACTGGTACGCTGCCATGGAGTGTTCTCTCATCACATCTCAGTTATTACAACTGAGAGATGATTTATTTACTTCTTCCATTTTTATAATACTCCCTCCAGTTCATATTCTAATGGCCTCAACTTTGTCCAGATTCATATCAGTTAGAAAGAGTAGTTGTAAGTTGAGTCACTTACGTTTTTTGGTACTTCATAGTACGTACCAAAATACCAAGATGTTGAACCTCATATGAACTTTCTAGAAAGGTACCCCTTTACAAATATGGCAAGCCTTCTAAAATTGCTGAAACTTCTAGAAAGGCAAGAACCCATGGCCTAAATTGCATCATCCTTGGTGAAATAATGACAGGTTCCTAGTTCATATTCAGCAGCAATTCAAAGTGACTGATTCAGCAATACAGACTCTGAAATTCAATAGTAGGACGGCAAGAATGAATTCTTGTTTTAGCACTAAAAACCATGGTGCAGGATCAGTCGCTTTTCTGTGAACACACTCGATCATTGGAGCAAACAAAACTGACCATCAAGCCTGCTTTTCTGTGTATACCTTCTTCTCACATCAATGATTGTGTGACCCACATATGCAAACCAAAATGCCCCAAGCCTCATCTAGATTGTGACAAGGCCATTTTTCAATAGAACAGTAAGACCATCTACTGCCTTGATCTAAAAAAAGTACTGGTACGTTAGTATTAGTTCTACAAAATACTTTAGTACTATAATAAAAACAACAAAACATTTGACAGATTCACTACCATTTGAAAGATTCAGCAGCACTGAATAAAATATAAAAATATCAATAGATTCCAAATACATAATCATTGGCACTTGACAGATTTAATAACATTTCAAAGTGACTGATTTAGCAGTACAGATAATGACCAAAATAATTGACAGATTTAACAATGCAGACACTGAAATTCAATAGATGTAGCAAGGCCATAATTCAAAAGGACGGAGAGAACATATTCTGTCCATGTTTCAAAAGAAGAGCAAGACCATCTACTGGTCTTGATCTAAACAAGTACCAATACATCACTATTAGTTCTAAAAAATACTTTAGTAATAGCAACAACAGAACATTCGACAGATCCACTATCATTTCAAAGATTCAGTAGAACTGAATAAAATAGAAAAATATCAATAGATTCCAAATACATATTCAGCGGCACTTGACAGATTCAACAACATTTCAAAGTGACCAATTTAGCTGTACAGATAATGACATAAAGAATTGACAGATTTAACAATGTAGACATTGAAATTCAATAAATGTAGCAAGGCCATAATTCAAAAGGACAGAGAGAACATATTCTAGCCATGTTCCAAAATAAGAGCAAGACCATCTACTGGTCTTGACCTAAACAAGTACCAATACATCACTATTAGTACTAAAAAAATACTTTAGTAATAGAAAGAACAGAACATTCGATAGATTCAATGGCATTTGAAAGATTCAACAGTACTGAATAAGATAGAAAAATATCATCAGATTCCCAGTTCATAATAAGCGGCACTTAACAGATTTTAGCACCATTTCAAAGTGACCAACTTAGCAGTACAGATAATGACCAAATGAATTGACAGATTCAGCAATGCAAACATTAAAATTCAATAGATGTAGCAAGGCCATGATTCAAAAGGAAAGAGAGACCATATTCTGCACTAGATCCATTGGTCTGAACAAGTACCAGTACATAAGTATTACTCATATTACAAAATAGATTAGCAGTAGCAGAACTCCATACAAAATACTTAGAACTACCTTAAGCTAGGAACCACATGTCCCAAAATGATAAGAAAATCCCGTCGAGGAGTACATGTGTTCAAGTTAGGATCATCACAAGAAGATAAAGATGTGTTAATCACTAAGAATCTTATCGATAGGAAGCTTGTATTCCACGGTGAACTCCGATGGTCGATTCCGACGACGAGCGACCACATTAGACCGATAAACCGACAAAGAGAAAGTGGCTTTAGAATTCGCATAGAATACTTTCTCACACAAGCCATTTGGATGTGCAAAGCTCAACTTCACCATGAACTGCGGTGACACGCACGCCGCTGGCCTGACGCACATGACGGATATCAAGATGGCATCGTCGCGCCCATCAAATAGCACGCATAACACCGTGTCATCAAACCCGGTTAGCCCGATATCTACATTTTGCGAGCCTGGTGCCGGCACGGGCTTAGATATGTACCCGCCTTTCCTACCATAGTGTAAAATGCGCAATCTCATGGTGTGGGTTTCTCTGAGGTGGTAGTGGAGCATAAACAGAATTGCGGCAAACTCGCAGCTAGGCACCACGCAGTTCCATTGGACTGCATCAGCCAGCATTAAACATGAAGACATATTTGGCTAGACAGCCCATACCAATTGGGTTTGTGACCAACATAAAGTAATTAATTAGTACGACATTACATATATTCATATTAGGATCATCACAAGAAGATTTATATGTGTTAACTCACTCTTGGTTGATATTCCTGTAATCCAGGGGGAATTCAGAAAACATCTTCAGAAGATCGCAGGTAACGTCATGGTTTCGACAGGTACAACATGAACCCTTTCAGTGCGAGTTCAGCCAACAAAGGCCTACTCGTCTGCTCAAATGTCGCTGCCATTTCGACCGAATAGAGCTTATTCCATGACGGAAATGACCATAACATCACCTTGTACCGCGGAGATTCGCACGCCGCCGACCTAACGTACCTGACGGATAGGAAGATGTACGTGGTGTACCCTCCAATTAGGATGGAAAACTCCATGCCGTCTTTCCCGATGCCGATGATCTCTGGTGCATGCACCCAGTTAGTCGGGTACCGGTGATTCTTGGAGTAGGTCACTTTGGACAAATAGTACATCTTGTGGGAAAGTTTCAAGTGGTTAAAGAGCTCATGCATAGTCAATGGCCAGGTGACGAACTCACATCCCCGCTCCATGTAGGCTGCGCACGTAGTGTCGAAGCACTGGATCTTGTACTCATAGACGTCATTGTAGGAGACCAATGAACAATAGCGATTGTTGGGGCACCTGCTACCTTTTCCGCCGGCAACCTGGTGGTACAGCTCCTTGGAGCATGCGGCCAGCCTAACGGCGCTGATAGTGTCCAGACGTATAGTTATTTCGTTGAAGACGTCGTCGCCGACCTTGCTCCAGCCGCGGGTTGCACCTCGAATCTGCCATACCGTCCGGATGGATTGGGGGTGAGGGTGGATCTATGTAGAGTTGCTGGTGGTTTTTGGAGGAGAGGGCTGGTGGCCTGGAGGGAGTGATGCAGCATGCAAGATTGGGAGTAAAATGTGTGAAGCGCGTGCTAGAGATGTGACCAGTTGGTGTCGGCGAGTGGGGATAAACTAAACAGAGATGGGGAAGATAGGATGGCTCTTTGAAAGAGGTTTTTTCTTTTCTTCTCCTGTAAGAAGCGGTTGCATCGAGGACGCCGGCTAGCGTGAATGTGCGTAAAACGCGCCCCTATGCAATAAATTAAACATGTCACTTCCTAGCACAGTACATTCTCATCACGTCAGCGGAGTAATATTTACAGCTTCTATTTTCATACTAGTATTAGGGCATCACCTATGGTGGCACAATTTGTCTATAAGCTGGGAAGTTTTAAGAAAAAGCTTTTTGATAGTTTTCGATGTACTGAATTCCTGGTTAGCTTAAAAATATTTTTGGAAAATTTTAAGAGCAATGTATCTATCGTGCTTACTTATAGTTAAAATTTGACACGGTCGATGGGAGTACGGTTTACATCGAAGACCTCAAAAAAGCAAAAATTACATAGAGGTCCATAAACTTAGCACAAAGGGTCGTAAAGTTAAGCAAGGAAAAACACTCGGGTCCTTCTCGAGTGAGAAACTAAGCCATACCCTTCTTACTACTGTACTTGCTTCACACAAACACCCAAAATGCTCCTCACAATTTCGAACCAGCGTGTTGGGGGTGTGCTTGGTGCTTCCTCTTTGCAGGGTGTGAAATGGAACGACAATGTAGGTCGACGCCCGTGGGCAGCACCACGTTGTAGACAAGGGAGAGATCAGTGGGCCAGGGTGTGTGTGGATAGTGATGAGGCAGGAAAGGAGAGAGAAAACACAATTTGTTTGCGTTCATATATATAGTAAAGGTCCCAAAATTTTGACAATAGGTTCAAATTCTTGCTAAGATTCTACATCTTGACAACTTAACGAAATTAGGTCAAACTTGAGATAGAAGTAAGCGTGATAGATAACTGTTGGATTAATTGTCTTTTCGAAGGTAGATGGGTGCATCTTCTTTTAGTAAACGATGTTCTCGGTGTGAGTTTCCAACTATCAGGAAAGAAAATTCTCAAATTTCCCATGTTTTGTGAATTTTAAAACTTCCTAGCTCACTCTCCCGACTTGAATGATATTCTATGCCAATTTATCAAAATTAGGTCAAATTTGAACTACAAGTAAATTGCGGATTGCTTTGGAAGTTTTATGAAAAAGCTTTTTGGTGGTTTTCGATGTACTGAATTCATGGTTAGAGCTTCAAAAGTTTGTTGGGACATTTTAAGAAGAATCTATCTATCGCGCTTACTAGTAGTTAAAATTTGATATGGACAGTGGGAGAAAGTACGTTTTGCATCGAAGACCTAATTTTTTTACAGAGAGGTCCATAAATTTAGTATAAAGGGCCCTAAAGTTAAGAAAGGAAAAGAAGTCGGGTCCTTCTCGAGAGAGCAACTTAGCCATATACCCTTCATACTAGTGTACTTGCTTCACACACACAAAAAAACACTCCTCACACTTTCGAACGAGCGTGCTGGGGTGTGCTTGGTGCTTCCTCTCTTTGCAGGGTGTGAAATGGAATGATAAGGCAAGTCGACGCATGTGGGAAACACCATGTTCAGGATGATGGAGAGGTCAGCCGGTCAGGGTGTGTGCGGATGGTGATGAGGCAGTGTTAAGGAGAGAGAAAACACAACTTGTTTTGCGTGCATATATATAGTAAAGGTCCTGAAATTTTTACAAGAGGTTCAACTTCTTGCTAAGACTCTACATATTGACAACTTAATGAAATCAGGTCAAACTTCAGCTATAAGTAAGCTTGATAGATCGCACTTGGAATAATTGTCTTTTCGAAGGTAGATGGGTGCATCTTCTTTTAGTAAACATGTCGTCGGTGTAAGTTTCCAACTATCAGGAAAGAACATTCTTGATTTTCCCATGTTTTGCAAATTTTCAAACTTCCTAGCTAACTCTGCGACTTGAATGAGACTATGTGCCAATTTATCAAAATTAGGTCAAATTTGAACTATAAGTTAATTGAGGTTGCTATGGAATTTTTACGAAAAAGATTTTTGGTGGTTTTCTATGTACTAAATTCCTAGTTAGCTTCATAAGGTTTTCGGAAAATTTTAAGAGGAAACTATCTATCACGCTTGCTTGTATTTAAAATTTGACACGATCGGTGGGAGTACGGTTTAGATCGAAGTCCTTAAAAAGAGAAAATGATAAGGGGTTGCCCGATCTTCTCAGTGAGCGATGTAGGTTATGAGGATGATGATGGAGATAACTTGTGAGACGCTGTCGAACTATCTCTCGGATGCTCCCCTGTTGCCAATGCAACAGATATTCGTCGCTATGGATATTCGCAACACCACACACTTGCGCACGTGATCCTGGATCACGAACGGTTTGCAATCTACCAATTCGCAGTGGAATGACATTTACCACTTAATTAGAGCGAATTTGATATTGTCTTGCGAAACACACACAATATCGGAGGATTCAAGATGAATGCTTGCAGCAATACAATCTAGGTTTTAATCTAAAAAAAGTTTAAACACTAATGAGGGGGTGGCTGCTTCCTATATGGGAGGACAGCCGCGCACACCTAAACTCGACCCAGGTGGGTCCGAGTTGGATACAACCGCCCCAAAGGGCTCGGCCAAGACAGGCACACAGGCCACACACGAGGGGGCACCTGGCTAGGTGTAACCCGAACTCTCCTGGTCCTCCTCCTGGTGCACGCCTCCCTCTCCTCTCCTGGCGCCAACGTCCTACCGCGGTAGGGAATCGGCCAAAATCCTGCTGCAATAGAGAATCTTCTGCTGCAGCCTTGATGCTTCTTCTTCAGCTCCTTGGCCTTCCTCATACCTAATCAAACATAGTTGCAAAGATTTAGGTAGCATAAAATTCTCATCAAACAATATTCCAGAACCAACTAAGAAGGAATTCACCTGTTTCTTTAACAACTTGGCTCTAGCCCTTGTAATAGGTCCAATTCTGATTTCATTAATGTCTTAAATCTTTGCATCATTATCTTCAGTGAATAATGGAAGAATGGTAGAGATGTATTCATCATCCTCCCTGTCACATCCCAAAACATAATCCAAGGTTAATCAAGATCAAATCTACCCAATTTATGGTAAACAAAAACTTTTTCATTTAAAATCATTAAGCATACATATGTGTGTGCATTTAAATTAGGAGTTGTTTTGAATTGCCATGTTTGAGTGATCCATTGGTTGTAAAATGATTCTAAGGTGAATTAAACATCATATAGATCATCCCCAAGAAAATCCCAAAGAAAAACAAATCAAAAAGAAAAAAATAAGCAAATGGTCACTTTTGCCATTTTAATCCCCTACCCTACTTTGGCTATTCCTAGAACTCAAATCCTAACAGAAACAATTGTGGTTGTTTGCACACCTTGCTAGTACAAGTAGTGATGTACCAATGCCCACTTTCTTTCATCCCAAAAACATTCAAACAATAAATTTAAATGGCATTTGAAAATGGAACCAAGTGTATGTATCTAGATCACACTTATTCAAAAACCACTCAAATGAACTCCATTTTTAAATCCCAAGCAAACCAAGATGCTCAAGCATAAGTTACATCACTCCACCAAAACTTAGCTCAAAATTCAAATATTTTGTTCATGCGGCCATTTGATCGAACACCTTGTTAGCAGAATCATTATGGTCTAATTATTACTGTTTTGGAGCTAATCTTGTCGAGCCATTTGGATTGCATTGATCATCCTTGTATCCCCTAGGGCCAACCAGACCAAACCCACCTCTATCCCTAGCCCCTGGCGCCAGTGCCATGCCGCCCCGACGCCATGCTTGCCAGCCAAGTGTGCACAAGGCGTAGGAGACCGCTAGCCCCTCTCCGCCGCTCCAGGGAGTTAGGCGCCACCCTACCGCCGCCCATGGTCCACCCCTTGATCAACCCCATCCCCTAGACCACTCCCCAACCTCGCCGCCCTTTCTCTCTGCGCGCAGCCAGAGCGCGCCAGAGCGCGATCGCCATCAGCACGCAGCAGACTGCGCCTCGGCACCAAATCCCGCACACCGCTCCGCCTCGACCCTACCACCCCGCCAGACACGGCCGTGCATCGCCGCGTGACCCACAGTCACTGTGATCACCGTCGAGCACCGCCTCTATCCCTCAGAGCGCACGACACTCCCGACGAAATGCCACCGCACCTAGCGTCGCCATTAAGCCATAGAGCACCGCCAGGAGGCAAGCCACCGTCCGCCTACGCCGCCCATGCCAATAGCACCCTATATCATCATCACCGACAAGCTCGTCGTCGCCCGTTCGGTCCCCTCCTCGAGCCTATATAAGGAGGCCTTCCCCAGCCTCAATCCCCACACCATTCGACTCCCCTCTCACTCCAAGTCCTTCCCCACCTCTCGTCAGAGCAGCTCGAGCAGCAGGCCGCCAGAATTTCACCGGAGGCAGCCGCAGCAGAGGAGGAGACGCTGTCGTCGATTCCGTCCACCTCAACCCCTGCCGCGACCTCGCCTGAGCCCGCCGTCGCGGTCCAGTTCGATCGCCAGCCTCACCGCACTAGCTGGAGCCCTTGTACGTCCCTAGTAGGCCCCCACCGTCCGTTTAGGGTTCGGTCTCACCGGCAACGAGTTCGTCGTCGATGATGACTGTGGACCGTTGGTCTGCGTTCTAATCGTGTGGCCTAGATCGCTTGATACCGTTTCGGGTTTTAAGTCTCGCTAACAAGCGGGACCAACCTGTCAACCGCTCTCTGCACCGCTGAGCGTCACTTGGCCGGCCCATTTGCTTTCCCGCGCAAGCCCACACATTCAAATAGGTGTTTTTCCATTTAGACTTAAAACTATTTATGTCCCTTAGTTCAAAAATCAATTCAGGAAGATTTACTGAACCAAATTGAGTGATTCCAATTTTGTTCATTTAATTCATTTAGAGTTAGAGATCTCTCCTAGTAAAAATAACAAGACAGAAGCATTTGCACATTCAAACATTTTTCTAAAATCAACCATAATAGCTTTTGAGTTGATTCCAACTCTCAAAAATCACATTTAACCATACCTATCTGAATATGTAATAATATTAAGGTTTAGATGCAGTGACTTTGGACTAGTACCAAAATAATGCTATATAGGCATTTATAGTCACTTTAAATCATTAAATATTAAACTTATTAAAATGTGATCCAACATTTAAATCACATTCCCATATGTTTAGAATATGTGGTGATGACATGTGTCCATATGATCCCATATTTTTATTGGAGAATATTAAATCTTAGTTAATTTCAATGAGTAGAAATTACTTTTCTCCAATAAAAATAATGAGGCTAGTTAACAAAACCTTGTGATGCTTGTGATGATAGTAGATCATCAAATGTGTGCCTTAGTGTGCTAAGTAAGCATTGTTTGGTGATTGTGTATCACATATGTATTTATAGACGATAGTACCGACCAAGCTTTCGAGGAGGAGGAGTTTTATCAAGAGGAGGAGGAAGAAAACTTCAACCACTTCACCAACCAAGGCAAGCTCACACTTGAAAGTATTATACTAGCAAGCCATCATTAACAATGCAAGCTAACCCTTGCAAGTTAGATAACCTAAGCAAGATGCATTAGGCATGCTTTGGGTTATACCACTTTGAGTATTACCTACCCCAAGTTTTATCTACAAGCTTTACTTTCTTTACTTTATTAAAGTCCTTTACTTGTTTGAAGGTTGCATAAAAAGTATAAAACTTGACCTATCTAGATGACCTTAGATGTCATTCTATGGCATTAGATTGATCTTAGCATCCACTATTAGTGAACACTCTTAACTTAGTAACTTAGAGCTAAACCAAAACTTGATTCACTTTAGATGTGTATACTTAGTGAAAATGAATTGTGAAAACCTTGGAATGATTAGTCATTCTATTGAGATGTTTTGACATGTGTTGAGAAACACAAATGGTTTATGATGATGAAAATGTTGAGGCATGAGCGTTAGCCCTCTTACAAAACTGATGGTTGGGTTCGGATGCGATACCATTCCAATTTTACTGTAAAACCACAATACCTAAATTGGGTAAGGCTTAGCCGGAAGTTTATATGCATTAGTATTAGTTCCCTCGCGGGAGAGGTTTGAGCTGAGGCTACCTCTCAATGTTTTCCACCTATGTAGTGCCCAAGATGACAGATGGTCATGGTTGGGAGGCCATGCTCATAGGAGAGGTGCTCATACTAGGGTGTGTAAAGGAAATGTTATGTTTGATTATCTGCATACTATGTATGATGATTCAGGGTTATCCCTGACAGATGTATCGAATCTTGTGGTGAACGTGTACCACCTCTGTAGAGTGTCAAACTATTCGAATAGCCGCGTCCACGGTTATGGACAGTTGGAGTGGCCATACTGTTCCGTTGTCATATGTTTTCAAAATGACTTATGATATCAATGATGAATTTTGACTTGACCACAACAGAGTTGTGATTATGAAACTAGCTTCCCAACTTAAGTGATTCTAGAACTTTATTTTATCTTTCTTTGTTTCTAAACTCAGCGTAGGTTTCAAACTTAACTTTACAAATAAACTTAGAGTTAGCAATCCTACTAGAACTACCTTACTTGTTAGTGATAGTTTGTGTGTACTTAAAGAGTACTCATGGCTTTTGTCCCTGGCTATTACTATTTCCAGACTATGAAGGAGACTACCAAGAAGAAGGATAGCAGGATGGCTGTGATAACTAGGACTATCTTCCATCATCAGCATTGCCTGTGCCCCTGAAGATGGACCCCACCGCTATGCTTATTATTTATTCTGCTGCTTGTTGTATTAAGACTGGATCATGAGATCCTTTATTCATGTAAGACCTTATTATGGTTTGTAATGGATGATGCACTATGATATCCAATCTGTTATGTCTCGCAAAAATGGTAATCCTGGGATTGCGATGTATGACATAACAGGCATATGGGATTAGAAATCTGGGTGTTGACAAGTTGGTATCAGAGCCATCCTGACCATAGGAGACCCTAGTTAGAATGGACGTCCGAACAAAAACTTAATTTCAAAACCAAAGTGAGTATTTATGAAAAACTATTTCCTCTCTTACCCTTGGGAATTCATTCTTTCTCAAAAAATCATGTTCCTCCAATTTTTACATTAATGCATAAAATTTGACACACTTGATCACTTCACTAACTTCCTCGTCTATAATTTTTGTAGATGGAGACTCAGTTCAGCAAGTTCTACCAGTTGGGCAACAGAGGCCAACTGATCTTTGAGATGGATCTAGATTCACTGTCTGAGCTCTTGGGAAGCCCACATCAAGAGTTTTTTGGAGCTCAACTTCCTAGACCCCCAGGAGGAGATTTACAATGGCTAGTCACTGTTGATCTTCAAGGAAGTATAGAAGCACCAACGTCCAAGAGAATCCAGTTCTCTGTAAGAGAGAACAACTGGCTAGATGGATTAGCCAGGGCAATGAATGAAGCTCTCGCACGTCTATGTGCCCTCAGTGTCAACCAAATCCAAGGAACCCTCTTTGTTCACTATGCAAGGTGTGACTTCATGGGGATGCCGATGGAGATGCCAAGTCACCCGGAGTTGAAGCGTCAAGTGGAGAACCTTGACTTCCTGTTGTACGACCGCCAGAAGGAATTGGACAATGCTATGTATTTTGCCAACCACAACCTTGCCATTGCCACCCAGAAGGCCCAGACTTTCTCACTTCTTGTCAAGGACCGTCAGTCTCTTCGCCACCAGGGCGAAAAGAAGGATCGCACCATCGACCGTCTTCGCAAGAAGGTGGCCGACCTCGAGAAGACCATCAAGGAGCAAGAAGCTCAACTTGTAGCAAAGGAGGAAGAAGAGGAAGGTGAAGACATCCAGGGAGATATGGATTCTTACCTCAGCAATGATCATGACTTTCTGGAGGAGGATGCTATGGACTTCTACACCGACGATGATGACTCCGACTGCATCGATGATGAGTAGATGCACTAGAGCACTATCATAGCATGAGATGTATTGGTCCCATTGTATCATAGCTTACATAATGGTTCTTAAAACCATATGTTTTCCTTTGATGTGTGGTGTGTGTTTGTATCGTGTGCTTTGCTTGAATGAATGAAAAGAAGTTAGCTGCGAAACCTGAGTCAAACTAAGATGTTTTACCTTTGAAACCAAAACCATGAACCATAGAAATTTCCCTATTACCCCTTTATCTATCTCAATCTTCAGATGACTCATCGAAACCCCGGAGGGAGCAGCTCATCGCAGGACCCAATGCTGTAGATTATGCAGATGTTAGTTGCAGACCGTGAAGCAAGCAGGGCAGAGCACCAGGCCAACTTACCAACACTGCAGCAGATAGCCAAGATGGCCCAAAACAACCAAGGGCATGGAAATCAGGATCATCAAGGATCCAAGCTGAAAAACTTCCAAAATACCAATCCCCCAATCTTTAGCACTTCGGAGAACCCACTAGATGCTGATGACTGGTTACAGAAAATGGAGAACAATTTAGAAGTAGCCAGACTTGATGAAAATGAGAAAGTTCTCTTTTCCACCCACTACTTGGCAGGAGATGCAAGAGCCTGGTGGAACAGCATCTGCCTGATGAACCATGGTCAAGTGATGACATGGGAAGTCTTCAAAATAAAGTTTAGCCGCACCCACGTGCCACAGGGCCTAGTCACCCAAATGAGGGATCAATTCAGAGAGCTGAAGCAAGGCAGAATGACTGTAGTGGAGTACCGTGACAGATTCTTGTCACTTGCCAGGTACGCACCTGATGAGATCAACACGGAGGCCAAGAAGAAGGAGAGATTCCTGAACGGACTGCATGATGAGATGCAGACTGTCCTCATCAACATCCGCTTCGAGGATCTCGAAGAGGTAGTCGACTCTACCATTCAGATGGAAGGGAAGATTAACTAGGCAAACGACAACTGCAAACGTCGTATGATGCACCAAGCCGGATCCAATAGTCACCAGAAGTACCGTCCCAACCCGCCTGCATGTTATGCACCAAGAAACAACCGACCCCCAATGTCTCGCCCAAGCTACCCCAACTATAGAGAAGGCAATGCGAAGACCGGAGGAAACAACAACAACCCCGACAACACCAGCAATTTCAACCGTGCACCTCCCAAGAGCAACAACAACAACAACAACACTGCACCCAGAACTGGAAGCAATGTTGTGCCCGTGGCAACAAAAGACAAGTCCCAAATTACTTATTTCGTGTGTGGACTGAAGGGTCACTACTCCAATGAGTACCCCAAGAAGAGTGTCACCATTGCCAATGTGAATGCCCCAGCTCAACAGCAGCGTCGTGTTCAACCAGGAAGAAGATTTTCCCTAGGGAACCCTCACAACCGCACCGGTCGTCTCTTCCACATGAACGCCGAAGAAGCCCAAGAAGCGCCAGATGTAGTGCTGGGTATGTTTTGTGTCAACTCAGTTTTAGCAAGAGTGTTGTTTGATTCTAGAGCATCGCACTCATTTGTCACCGAAGAATTTGCATGCACTAGTAAGATTCACCCAACCAAGTTGAAGCATGTCATGATAGTTCAAATTCCCGGTTCAACTACAAAAGCTAGAAAAATTTGCAAAGTTGTGCCTATCAGAATTCATGGGATAGATTTTTATGCTAATCTAATAGTACTTGGAACCAAAGGATTGGAAGTGGTACTAGGTATGGATTGGATGTCAAAGCATAAAGGACTGATAGACTGCGCTAAGAAAGCCATCACCATGATGAGTAGCTCTGGAGTAACCGTAGAGTATGTATCTGAAACCTTACCTCATCAATTCAAGTGCAACAAGAGTCTAGCTCTACCCACCATTGACCAAGTCAGAGGAGTTTGTGAATACCCTGACGTATTCCCAGATGAATTTCCCGGTATGCCTCTGGATAGGGATATTGAGTTCATTATCGAACTAATCCCCGGAGCCGGACCCATAGCCTAGAGACCCTATGGCATGAACCCCTCAGAGTTAGTGGAATTGAAGAAGCAGTTGGACGCTATGTTAGCAACAGGCTTGATTCAACCAAGCACATCACCATGGAGATCACCAGTGTTATTCGTCGACAAGAAAGATGGAGGCAACCGTTTGTGCACCGATTACAGAAAGCTAAATGATGTCACCATCAAAAACAAGTACTCTTTACCAAAGATAGAGGATCAATTTGATCAGTTGACTGCTGCCCAGGTATTCTCAAAGATTGATCTTAGGACTGGTTATCACCAACTTAATATTCGTGCAAAAAATATTCAGAAGACCGCCTTTACTAATCGTTATGGTTTATACAAGTATACGGTTATGTCTTTTGGATTGACCAATGCCCCTGCTTATTTCATGAATCTCATGAATAAGATCTTTATGAATTTCCTAGATAAGTTTGTCGTTGTGTTTATCGACAATATCCTTATCTACTCCAAGTCAGAAGAAGAGCATGAGCAACATCTGAGAATCATCCTAGAAACCCTGAGAGAGCATCGGTTATATGCCAAGTTTAGCAAATGTGAGTTTTGGCTAAAAGAAGTAGGATTCCTAGGACATATTGTGTCTGCCGGAGGAGTCTCTGTTGATCCTGCCAAAATTAAAGATGTCCAAGAATGGGAAGCCCCAACCACTCAAACCCAAGTCCGTGCATTATTCGGATTAGCGGGATATTACCGCAAGTTCGTAGAAGGATTCTCGAGCATCGCTAGACCCATGACCCAATTGTTGAAGAAGGACAAGAAGTTTGAATGGACTGACAAATGTGAAGCCAGTTTCCAAGAACAAAAGAAGATATTGATTTCAGCCCCAATATTGATCATGTCAGATATCAAGAAGCCGTTTGATGTATATTGTGATGCATCCAAGATTGGTCTCGGATGTGTATTGATGCAGGAAGGCAAAGTCATCGCTTATCTGTCTCGACAACTAAAGAAGCATGAGCAGAACTATCCGACCCATGATCTTCAATTAGCAGCCGTAGTGTTGGCATTGAAAACATGGCATCATTATCTTATGGGTAATTGTTGTGAGATTTACTCAAATCACAAGAGCTTGAAGTATATTTTCACTCAAAAGGAGCTGAATATGAGGCAAAGGAGATGGATATAGTTACTCAAGGATTTTGACCTTGACATTCACTATCACCCCGGCAAAGCCAATGTGGTAGCAGATGCTCTTAGTAGATTGCCTTGTAGGCTAAACACAATGATCAAGGAGAAGCAACCAAATTTTTGTATGAGGAGCTGGAGCAGTTTAGAACTGAGCTAGTTAGCCAAGGATTTCTAGCAAGCATTGAACTTCAACCCACTTTGATTAGCCAAATCAAGGAAGCCCTGAAGGGAAATGAAAGTATCGACGGAATTAAACGTCCTATTGGTACAGGAAAGGTACCTGGATTCACCGAAGACGAAGAAGGAGTTATGTGGTACAAAGGACATATCTGTGTGCCAGCAGATTTGGAGCTGAAGCCAGTTATCATGCAGGAAGCCCATGATACTCTTTATTCTATCCACCTCGGAGGAACGAAGATGTATTAAGATTTGAAAGAGCAATTTTGGTGGCACAAGATGAAGAGAGAAATCGGAAGCTACATCGCTAAGTGTGACATCTGTCAAAGAGTCAAAGCAGAGCATTAGAGACCCGTAGGACTGTTGCAACCATTGCAGATGCCGGAATGGAAATGGGATTCCGTCGGAATGGACTTTATCACCGGTTTGCCTACTTCTAGTAGGGGAAATGACTCAATCTGGGTCATCGTTGATAGACTGTCCAAGGTAGCTCATTTTATACCTGTCAAGACTTCCTATCAGAGTTTGAAGCTAGCAGAGTTGTACATTGCTAGAATTGTTAGTCTGCATGGAACCCCCAAGACCATCGTATCAGATCGAGGAACCCAATTTACCTCGAGATTTTGGCAGAAAGTCCAAGAAGGATTAGGAACCAAGTTGAATTTCAGCACCGCTTACCACCCGCAAACCGATGGACAGACTGAGAGAGCCAACCAAATCCTAGAAGATATGTTGAGAGCTTGTGTGTTGGAATACGGATCAAAATGGGAAGACTGTCTGCCTTTCACAGAATTCTCATATAACAACAGTTATCAAGCCAGTTTGCAAATGGCACCATTTGAGTTCCTATGCGGAAGAAAGTGCCGTACTCCTTTGAATTGGTCTCAAGTAGTAGAGCGTCAGATTTTTGGACCGGACATTCTCCGAGAAGCTGAAGAGAAAGTTCACAAAGTCCGTGAACACCTCAAGACTGCCCAATCTAGACAGAAGAGTTATGCTGACAAGAGAAGGAGAGACCTGACCTTCAATGTCGGAGATTTTGTATATCTCAAGATTTCACCATTGAAGGGAACACAACGCTTTAGTCTGAAAGGAAAGTTAGCCCCCAGATATATCAGAACCTTCAAGATTAGGAATCGTCGAGGAGAAGTATCGTATCAACTAGAACTGCCAGAAGAGATGTCAGCCATCCACAATGTGTTCCATATCTCGTTACTTCGCAAATGCCTAGAAGTGCCGGAGAAGACTGAAGTTTTCAAGAACATTGATCACCGAGCTGTGGATATCAACAAGGATCTGACGTATCGTGAAGTTCCCATCCGTATCTTGGAGGAAGCTTACAGAACCACCAGGACCCGGAGTATCAAATTTCTCAAGATTCAATGGAGCAACCATACCGAGGAGGAAGCCACTTGGGAGCGAGAAGATTACATTAGGACAGAGTTTCCAGATCTCTTTAGTTCCTAGTTTTCTTCTTAAATCTCGAGACGGGATTTTGTTTAAGGGGGGAAGGTTTGTAACATCCCGAAACTTAATCCAAGGTTAACCAAGATCAAATCTACCCAATTTAGGGTTAACAAAAACTTTTCCATTTAAAATCATTAAGCATTCATATGTGTGTGCATTTAAATTAGGAGTTGTTTTGAATTGCCATGTTTTAGTGATCCATTGGTTGTAAAATGATTCTAAGGTGAATTAAACATCATCTAGATCATCCACAAGCAAATCCTAAAGAAAAACAAATCAAAAAGAATAAAATAAGCAAATGGTCACTTTTGCCATTTTAATCCCCTAGCCTACTTTGGCTATCCCTAGAACTCAAATCCTAACAGAAACAATTGTGGTTCTTTGCACCCCTTGCTAGTACAAGTAGTGATGTACGAAGGCCCACTTTGTTTCATCCCAAAAACATTCATACACTAAATTTAAATGGCATTTGAAAATGGAACCAAGTGTATGTATCTAGATCACACTTATTCAAAAACCACTCAAATGAACACCATTTTTAAATCCCAAGCAAACATAAATGCTCAAGCATTAGTTACATCACTCCACCAAAAATCAGCTCAAAATTCAAATATTTTGTTCATGGGGCCATTTGATCGAACACCTTGTTAGCAGAATCATTATGGCCTAACTATTACTATTTTGGAGCTAATCTTGTCGAGCCATTTGGGTTGCATTGATCATCCTTGTCTCCCCAGGCCCAACCAGACAAAACCCACCTCTATCCCTAGCCCCTGGTGCCAGTGCCATGCTGCCCCGACACCATGCTCGCCGGCCAAGTGTGCACAAGGCGCAGGAGACCGCCAGCCCCTCTCCGCCGCTCCAGGGAGTTAGGCGCCACCCTACCGCCTTCCATGGTCCACCCCTCGATCAACCCTAGCCCCTAAACCACTCCCCAACCTTGCTGCCCTTTCTCTCTGCGCGCAGCCAGAGTGCGACAGAGCGCGATCGCCGCCAGCACGCAACAGACCGCTCCTCGGCACCAAATCCCGCACGCCACTCCGCCTCGACCCCAGCACCCCGCCAGACACGACCATGCATCGCCGCGCGACCCAAAGTCGCAGTGATCACCGTCGAGCACCGTCTCTGTCCCTCAGAGCGCGCGACGCTCCTGACCAAATGCCACTGCCCCTAGCATTCCCATTAAGCCGTAGAGCACCGCCAGCAGGCAAGCCACTGTTCGCCTACACCGCCCATGTTGATAGCACCCTGTATCGTCATCACTAACAAGCTTGCCTTTGCCCCCTTGGTCCCCTCCTCGATCCTATATAAGAAGGCCTTCCCTAGCATCAATCCCCACACCATTTGACTCCCCTCTCACTCCTGTCCTTCCCCACCTCTTGCCGGAGCAGCTCGAGCAGCAGGCCGCCAGAATTTCATCGAAGGCAGCCGCAGCAGAGGAGGAGACACTGCCGCCGATACCGTCCACCTCAGCCCCTGCCGCCACCTCGCCTGAGCCCGCCGTCACCGTCCAGTTTGATCACCCGCCTCACCGCACTAGCTGGAGCCCTGGTACGCCCCCAGTAGAACCCCACAGTCCGTTTAGGGTTCGGTCTCGCCGGCGACGAGTCCGTCGTTGACGATGACTGTGGACCGTTGATCCGCGTTCTAATCGTGTGGCCCAGATCGCTTGATACCGTTTCAGGTTTTAAGTCTCACTGACAAGCAGGACCAACCTGTCAGCCGCCCTCTGCGCTGCTGAGCGTCACTGGGCTGGCCCATTTGCTTTCCCGCACAAGCCCACAAATTCAAATAGGTGTTTTTCCATTTAGACTTAAAACTATTTATGTCCCTTAGTTTAAAAATCAATTCAGGAAGATTTACTAAACCAAATTGAGTGATTCCAATTTTGTTGGAAAGCTTATGAAAATATCTATGCAAGCCCGTTGGATTTAATTCATTTAGAGTTAGAGATATCTCCTTGTAAAAAAAACAAGACAAAAGCATTTGCACATTCAAACATTTTTCTAAAATCAACCATAATAGCTTTTGAGTTGATTCCAACTTTCAAAAATCACATTTAACCATACCTATCTGAATATGTAATAATATTAAGGTTTACATGTAGTGACTTTGGACTAGTACCAGAATAATGCTATATAGGCATTTCTAGTCACATTAAATCATTAAATATTAAACTTAAACTTATTAAAATGTGATCCAACATTTAAATCACATTCCCATATGTTTAGAATATGTGGTGATGACATGTATCCATATGATCCCATATTTTAATTGGAGAATATTAAATCTTAGTTAATTTCAATGAGTAGAAATTAATTTTCTCAAATAAAAAGAATGAGGCTAGTGAACAAAACCTTGTGATGCTTGTGATGATAGTAGATCATCAAATGTGTTCCTTAGTGTGCTAAGTAAGCATTGTTTGGTGATAATGTATCCCGTATGTATTTATAGACGATAGTACGGACCAAGCTTTCGAGGAGGAGGAGTTTTATCAAGAGGAGGAGGAAGAAAACTTCAACCACTTCACCAACCAAGGCAAGCTCACACTTGCAAGTATTATACTAGCAAGCCATCATTAACAATGAAAGATAACCCTTGCAAGTTAGATAACCTAAGCAAGATGCATTAGGCATGCTTTGGGTTATACCACTTTGACCATTACCTACCCCAAGTTTTATCTACAAGCTTCACTTTATTAAAGTTCTTTACTTGTTTGAAGGTAGCATAAAAAGTATAAAACTTGACCTATCTAGATGACCTTTGATGTCATTATGTGGTATGAGATTGATCTTAACATCCCCTATTAGTGAACACTCTTAACTTAGTAGCTTAGAGCTAAACCAAAACTTGATTCACTTTAGATGGGAATACTTGGTGAAAATGAATTGTGAAAACCTTGGAATGATGATTCATGCTATTGAGATGTTTTAAAATGTGTTGAGAAAAACAAATGGTTTATGATGATGAAAATGTTGAGGCATGAGCCTTAGCCCACTTACAAAACTGATGGTTGGGTTCGGATGCGATACCATTCCAATTTTACCGTACAACCACAATACCTGAATTGGGTAAGGCTTAGCCGGAAGTTTATATGCATTAGTATTAGTTCCCTTGCGGGAGAGGTTTGAGCTGAGGCTACCTCTCAATGTTGTCCACCTATGTAGTGCCCAAGATGACAGATGGTCATGGTTGGGAGGCCATGCTCATAGGAGAGGTGCTCATACTTGGGTGTGTAAAGGAAATGTTATGTTTGATTATCTACATACTAAGTATGATGATTCAGGGTTATCCCTGACAGATATATCGGATCTCGTGGTGAAAGTGTACCACCTCTGTAGAGTGTCAAACTATTCGAATAGCCACGTCCGTGGTTATGGACAGTTGGAGTGGCCATACTATTCCGTTGTCAGATGTTTTAAAAATGACTTATGATATCAATGATGAATTTTGACTTGACCACAACAGAGTTGTGATTATGACACTAGGTTCCCAACTTAAGTGATTCTAGAACTTTATTTTATATTTCTTTGTTTCTGAACTCAGCTTAGGTTTCAAACTTGACTTTACAAATAAACTTAGAGTTAGCAATCCTACTAGAACTACCCTACTTGTTAGTGATAATTTGCGAGTAGTTAAAGAGTACTCATGGCTTTTGTCCCTGGCTATTACTATGGCCAGACTATGAAGGAGACTACCAAGATGAAGGACAGCAGGACAGCTATGATAACTAGGACTATCTTCCATCGTCAACATTGCCTGTGCCCCTGAAGATGGACCCCACCGCTACGCTTATTATTTATTCCGCTGCTTGTTGTATTAAGACTAGATCATGAGATCCTTTATTCGTGTAAGACCTTATTATGGTTTGTAATGGATGATGTACTGTGATATCCAATCTGTTATGTCTCGTAAAAATGGTAATCCTGGGATTGCGATGTATGACATAACAGGCATCTGGGATTAAAAATCCGGGTGCTGACACTCCCCCTTTCAAAAGGCGTCGACCTCGACGCGTCAATATCTTCCTCTTCATATGGTGTCAAATCAGATACATTGAAAGAATTACTGACACCAAACTCCTCAATAGGCAAATCTATCTTGTAGGCATTGTCATTTATCTTGGTAAGAACATTGTAAGGACCAGCACCCCGAGGAAGTAGCTTTGACTTACGCTTCTCTGGAAATCTGTACTTGCGAAAATGAACCCATACCATGTCACCTGGCTGAAATAGCACCTCCTTTCTCTTCTTGTTGACACGACTATCATTGTCCTTAACCTTCTTATCAATAACTTCTTTTGTCTTCATGTGTATCTTCTTCACAAAATCTGCCCTCTTGGTTGCCTCCATGTTCTCTCTTTCTTGAATAGGAAGAGGAAACAAATCAAGTGGTGTGATGGGTTTGAAACCATAAACCACCTCGAAAGGACACAACTGTGTGGTAGAGTGTACAACCCTGTTTTATGCGAACTCAACATGTGGAAAGCAATCCTCCCAAACACGCAGATTCTTCTTGACCATAGATCATAGCAACTATGATAATGTGTGATTTACCACCTCTATTTGTCCATCAGTTTGACGATGACAAGTAGTGTGGAATAACAACTTGGTCCCTAGTTTACCCCAAAGGGTCTTCCAAAAATAGCTCATGAACTTCACATCACGATCAAAAACAATGGTCCTTGGTACTCCATGTAATCACACAATGTCCCTGAAAAACATATTAGCAACATGTGATGCATCATCGCTCTTGTGGCAGGCAATAAAATGTGCCATCTTAGAAAAACAATCCGCTACCACAAATATAGAATCATGTCCTCTCCTAGTTCTAGGAAGTCCTAATAACAAATCCATGCTTACATCTTCCCATGGAATAGTAGGTGTAGGTAGAGGAGTATACAAACCATGGGGCTTCAACTTCGACTTGGATGTATTACAAGTAATGCAACGCTTGACAAATTTGTCCACATCACGCCTCATCTTAGGCTAATAAAAATGACTAGCAAGCATGAGGAGTGTTTTCTCACGCCCAAAGTGGCCCATCAATCCACCAGCATGTGATTCATGTAATAAGAGCAAATGCACAGACGACTCGGGAACACACAATGTGTTCGCTCGAAACAAGTACCCATCATGAATATGATATTTTCCCAAGATTTCCCATGAACACACAACTTATATGGAGCAGAAAAATCATGATCAGTAGCATATGAATCACACAAACTCTCCAAACTAGGAATTCTCACATCCAATTGCGTTAGCAACATACTTTTCCTAGAGAGAGCATCAGCTACAATATTGTCTTTTCCCTTCTTATGTTTAATGATATATGGAAAAGACTCAATAAATTCAACCCACTTTGCTAGGCGCCTATGCAAGTTGGACTGTGCTTTCAAATATTTCAAAGCTTCATGATCAAAATGTATAATAAACTCTTTTGGCCACAAATAATGTTGCCAAACCTTAAGCACACACACAAGAGCATATAATTCTTTATCATAAACAGGATAGTTCAAACAAGAACCACTACGCTTCTCTGAAAAATAAGCTATAGGCCGTCCCTCTTGCATCAACACACCACCAATACCTATGCCACTAGCATCACACTCTATCTCAAATTTCTTATTAAAATCAGGTAGTGCAAGTAAAGGTGCAGAAGTAAGCAATCTCTTCAGCTCATCAAAAGCATTATCTTGGGCTGATCCCCAAACACATTCAACAACTTTCTTAGTTAGTTCTTTCAAAGGTGCAACAATGGTACTAAAATCCTTCACAAATCTTCTATAGAAACCAGCAAGTCCATGAAAACTTCTCACTTAACTAACATTCATAGGAGTAGGCCAATTTTGTATTGCTACAATTTTAGAATTATCTACCTCAAGTCCATTCTTAGAAACAACATATCCTAGAAAGATGACCTTGTCTTTGCAGAAAGTGCACATCTCAAGATTACCATATACTTTAGCATCATGTATCACATGCAAAACTTGTCAAATATGATCAATATGTTCAGATTCAGTGCGGCTGTAGATTAATATGTCATCGAAATACACAACCACACATTTGCCTATAAAACCTCTCAAAACATGGTTCATTAATCTCATGAAAGTACTAGGTGCATTAGTGAGACCAAAAGGCGTGACTAACCACTCATATAAACCAAATTTCATTTTAAAGGCAGTTTTCCACTCATCCCCTTCCTTCATCCTAATTTGATGATAACCACTGCCCAAATCAATTTTGGAGAAAACAACAGCACCACTCAATTCATCTAACATATCCTCTAAACGGGGAATGGGATGACGATATCGAATAGTGATGTTATTAATAGCTCGACAATCTACACACATGCGCTATGTACCATCGTTCTTAGGTACTAAAATAACAGGAACATCACAAGTACTAAGGCTCACACGAATATATCCTTTATCAAGAAGTGCTTGTACTTGTTTCTGAATCTCTTTAGTTTCTTCGGGGTTTGTACAATAAGGTGCTCGATTAGGCAACGATGTTCCTAGAATCAGATCAATTTGATGCTCGATACTATGCAATGGTGGCAAACGATCGGATACCTCGTCTGAAAAGACATCACTGAATTCCTGCAAAACAGTAGAAACACCAATAGAGAGAGGGGTCATATCGTTGGAAACCAAAATTTCACCCTTGTAAACCAGCACCAGTGGTACAGCAGAGGGATCATCCCCAAATTCTCTCAAATCTTCCTTTGTTGCCATCAACATGAACAAATCAACTCCACCATCAGAAGTGGAAAACAGAACTGGCACGGCAGGCAAGCTGTCCATTGAGGGTGCGGCGGCAAAAATCTGCATGGTGCTGTGCCGTGGCAGAAAATTGGCCTCTTCTTGTGCCGCGGCAGAGACCTGGGCAGGCGGGGAAGCAATGCTGGGCCGCGGTAGTGAAACTACAGAAATCTCTGCCGTGACATAGAACCGAGCTGGGCACTCTGCCGTTTCAGCAAAGTAGCTAGAAAGCTGTGCCGCGACAGCAAAACATGCTGTGAAGTGTGCCATGGCAGATGAATTGTGATCATGCACTATCAATGCAGGGTCTTGTTGTTGTGTCCTCACATGCTTATGCTCAAGATTGACTTCAGACTTCTGACGAGACTCATTAACAATTGCATGTGGACATAGGTCTCAGTATCACATCCTTGCCTTGCCAATTAAACTGATATGTATTGGCCTTCCCATTGTGATGAGCATCATGATCATATTGCCATGGACGGCCAAACAAAAGATGTCTTAGGGACCACATCACATTTGACAACATCTTTATAAGCCCCAATCTGAAACTCCACACATACCATATGGCTAACTTTAATCTCACCAGCATCACTCAAATATTGAATAAAATATGGGCTAGGTGTGGATAGTATTTCAATTTTAGCTTGGTACAAAGCTCTTTACTAGCCAAATTTCTGCAACTCCCTCCATCAATAATGACTCTGCATGCTCTACCTTCACTCACATGAGCCCGTGTTTGAAATGAATTGCATCTTTGATCAGCTGAACTTGCGCTAACTTGCAAGACACTAGAGAACACACAAACACAGGATTTGAAGAAGCATCACAGTAGTAAACATCCTCAGGAACCTCATCATGCTCCTCTTCAACAAACATATCAGCATCATCCCCAATCTCGTACCCACCAGACGCATCAACTATCATAGTCTTCTTATTGGGGCAATCACGCTTGCAATGTCCCTTGCCTCCACATGTATGATAGCTCATATCTCTGTTCCTGGCTATAGAAGTAGTGGAACCCGAACCACTCATAGCAGGTGTACGCTTGTTGTTGGACGCAACAGGTTTCACCGGAGTACTCAGATGGTCATCAATAGAACTAGCCTCACGAACACCACCAGAATTCTGACCAATAGAGGGGGAACATGATGGAAAACGTCCCCGAGCCGATGGAGAACATGCTGCAAATCTGGCCTCCTCGGCCACAGTAGCTTCAGCTCTCTAGACTGATGCAAGAGCTCACACATATGTGCATAAGGGTGGTGCCGAACAATGCGTTGAATCTGGAAAGATAATCCAGCAAGGAAACAATGGCATGGGCCCTTTCCTCCGCACGCAAAGTACAAACATGATCCCACCATATCAATGCAAGTCCTTCAAACTTAGAAGATGCTAACTTCACTTTCTTATCCTTAGTGTACTCATGTAACCGCCATAAATTCTCCACTTTCACTTCCCAGTTGAGATACTCTTCAACGTCTGTGCCATGAAACTATGGTATAGAAAATTTAGGCCTGGCTAGGCCCCCATCAGGGCGTTGAGCAACCCCTGCAGCCGGAGCCAATGGAACACGCTGAGCCACAGGAGGGACCCACGAGCATAGCCGCCACGGTCGAGCACAAAAGGATTTGCGTTCTCACCATTATCACCAATACTAGCATCATCAAACAGGTGTTCATTGTGTTGGACTTCAGCACGTTGTAGCAAAACTTGGATTGCCTCCAACGACTGATTCAATGTATCAACCGAATTCTATAGAGTTTTCACTTGGGTTTGAATGGCATTGACTGTTGTATCTGTCCCTTGTAGCTTGGTCTGGACAGCCTGAACTTCTCCATCAAGGGCATCGGCTGTCAGCTGAATAGTACCCTGCAAGTGGTCACGTAACCCTTCGAAATCACTCCACAAAGCTAGCGTGTTAGTGTCCTTTTCTGCATCACATCAAACTCATCACTAGCATACATGATTAGTATGTTAGTGCACAAAACAAAAAATGGTGTATGATGGAGCTCTCAAAATCATTAAGCAACTCAAAGAAAGGAAATCTTACCGCTCCAAAGTGAATTAGAAGTGCTTACTAATAGATGATGAGAAAACATGTGCATAGATGTGATGATGCGAATACCGAGGGGAAGACTATCACACGACAACCAGGGTATATGGTGGATCTCTAGGTGAGGATACCTACATGCCAAAGTACCAAATCCTAGTGCTGGCCCTATGACACAAGACCCACGGGAAACACACTCAGTGGAGATAAATGGGGCCAAGCAACTATAAACAAGAGCACCAAAAGATGTATGTCGGAGTAAATCTAGTGTTGCATGCACAAGGAGAGACGCTAGCAAAAAGCTCAGTGTGTACAGGCACAAGATTTCTCAATCTATAGGTGCAAACCAAAAGAAACACTACTAATATGTGCAATAGATAGCAAGATCAAGCCTGATAGTAATCTTTTTCTCTCTATATATTTTTTTGATATCTCTTTTCTATATATTTCTCTTTTCTTTCTTTTTTGATATTTTTCTCTCTATATATATTTTTTGACTATTTTCTTGCAGGTCACAAACACCAAAGAAACTGAGCATGGCAGAACACAAGCAGAGCACCAACAACCTAGTGAGCATCCTGTAGAGCAACAGAAAAAGCTAGTCTCGTAGGGTAGGGCTAGACACAAAGAAAGGCTTACTATGGTTCACAACTGTACGCTATGTGGACGCAAAAAAAGACACAAGACCAAACCTGACGCAAACAGCCCACGGCAGAAAAAAAGGGAAAAACTGTGACGCTGCAGAATGATTGGTAGAGCTGTGCTGTGGCATGATTTTGGCCTGAAAGCGTGTCACGGCAGGGGCATGGCAGAGAAAAGGCAGGTTGTGCTACCGCAGTAGAGAGCAGCTGGCGCGGGCAAGCAGCGGGAGCGGAAAACTTTGGCGCGCATGGCATCGACTGTGGTAGCACACGACAGATTTTGGGGGGTCGTGCAACACGCAGATTACGACCAGAACAGCTCGGATCCCAGCCAACTCGACGATTTGTAGCCAAAACCAATCTAGAACTCTGACAAGACGGACACTTAGAACAGAACTCGAATTGGAAACCTAAATAACTACGACTAAAAACGAGAAAAAGTAACACAAACAAAGAACATGGCCAACACAAGAACTAGAATACCGAGGCGATCTAGATCTCAAGCATAACTACGACTCTTTTTGTGGGGATTTTTCTGGTATAGGAATAAAAAACGAATCTAGACTAGGGATGGATTGTGAATTGCTCACCGAGTAAATGCTGGAAATCTGATACCAATATGATAAGGGGTTGCCCGGTCTTCTCAGTGAGCGACGTAGGTGTTGCCGATGATGATGCAGATAACTTGTGAGACAATGTCGAACTATCTCTCGGCTGCTCCCCTGTTTCCAATGCAACAGATCTTTGGCCCTATGGATATTCGCAACACCACACACTTGCACACGTGATCCTGGATCACGAACGGTTTGCAATCTACCAATTCCCAATGGAATGACAGATAACACTTAATTAGAGCCAATTTGATATTGTCTAGCGAAACACAATCACAATATTGGAGGATTCAAGATGAATGCTTGCAGCAATCCAATCTAGGGTTTAATCTAAAACAAGTCTAAGCACTAATGAGGGGGGTGGCGGCTTCCTATATGGGAGGACAGCCGCTCATAGCTAAACTCAACCCAGGTGGGTCTGAGTTGGATACAACCGGCCCCAAAGGGCTCGGCCAAGACAGGCACACATGCCACACGCGAGGGGGCGCCTGGCCAGGTGCAACCCGAACTCTCATGGTCCTCCTCCTGGTGCACGCCTCCCTCTCCTCCCCTAGCGCCAATGTCCTGCCACGGCAGGGAGTCGTCCAAAATCCTGCCGCGGCAGAGAATATTCTGCTGCAGCCTTGATGCTTCTTCTTCAGCTCCTTGGCCTTCCTCATACCTAATGAAACATAGATGCAAAGATTTAGGTAGCATAAAATGCTCATCAAACAATATTCCAGAACCAACTAAGAAGGAATTCTCCTGTTGCTTGAACAACTTGGCTCTAGCCCTTGTAATAGGTCCAATTCTGATTTCATTAATGTCTTGAATCTATGCATCATTATATTCAGTGAATAATGGAAGAATGGTAGACATATCCTCATCAGAAAATTACATGTAGAGGTCCATAAATTTAGCACAAAGGGCCCTAAAGTTAAGCAAGGAAAATCAGGAGGGTCCTTCTCGAGAGAAAACTAAGCCATACCCTTCGTACTACTGCACACGCTTCACACAAAAAACCCTCCTCAAACTTTCGAACCAATGTGATGGGGGATGTGATTGGTGCTTCCTCTTTGTAGGGTGTTAAATGGAACGACAAGGTAGGTCGACACACGTGGGCAGCGCCACATTGTGGACGAGGGAGAGATCAGTTGGACGGGGTGTGCGTGGATGGTGATGCGGTACTGAAGGAGAGAGAAAACATAATTTGTTTTGTGTGCAGATATATAGTAAAGGTCCTAAAATTTTGACAACATGTTCAACTTCTTGCTAAGAAAATGCATCTTGACAACTTAACGAAATTAGGTCAAACTTGAGCTACAAGTTAGTGTGATAGATTGCTCTTGGATTAATTGTTTTTTCGAAGGTAGATGGGTGCATCTTCTTTTAGTAAACGATGTCAGCGGTGTGAGTTCGCCAACTTTCAGGAAAGAACATTCTCGATATCCCATGTTTTGCAAATTTTAAAACTTCCTAGCCAACTCTGCTAACTTCAATGAGACTCTGTGCCAATTTATCAAAATTAGGTCAAATTTGAACTACATGTAAATTGTAGGTTCCTTTGAAAGTTTTATGAAAAAGCTTTTCGGTGGTTTTCCATGTACTGAATATCTGGTTATAGCTCCAAAAGTTTTTTGGAAATTTTTAAGAGGAATCTATCTATCGCGCTTACTAGTAGTTAAAATTTGACACTGTCGGTGGGAGCGAGTACGGTTTACATCGATGACGTCAAAAAGAGAAAATTACATAGAGGTCCATAAATTTAGCACAAAGGGCCCTAATGTTACGTGAGGAAAAGTACTTGGGTCCTTCTCGAGCGAGCAACTGAGCCATGCCCTTCGTACTACTATACTTGCTTCACACAAAAAACACTCCTCACACTTTCAAACAAGCATGCTAGGGGTGTGCTTGGTGCTTCCTCTTCGTAGGGTGTGAAATGGAACGACAAGGCAAGTCGACGCACGTGTGGGCAGCGGCATGTTGTGGACAAGGGATAGATTAGTCGGCCTGGGTGTGCCTGGATGGTGATGAGGCAGTGAAGGATAGAGAAAACATAATTTGTTTTTCGTGCATAAATACAGTAAAGGTCCTGAAATTGTGAGAACACATTCCACTTCTTGCTTAAAATATGCATCTTGACAACTTAACAAAGTTATGTCAAACTTGAGCTACAAGTTAGCGTGATGGATTGCTCTTGGATAGATTGTCTTTTTGAAGGTAGATGGGTGCATCTTCTTTTAGTAAACGATGTCATTGGTGTGAGTTTCCAAGTATCAGGAATGAACATTCTTGATTTTCCCATGTTTTGCAAATTTTAAAACTTCCTAGGTAACTCTGCCGACATGAATGAGACTTTGTCCCAATTTATCTAAATTTGGTCAAATTTGAACTACAAATAAATTGTAGGTTGGTTTGGAAGTTTTACGAAAAAGCTTTTCGGTGGTTTTCTATATACTGAATTCCTAGTTAGCTTCAAAAGTTTTTTCGAAAATTTTAAGAGGAATCTATCTATCGCACTTACTTGTAGTTAAAATTTGACACGGTCGGTGGGAGCGAGTATGGTTTACATTGAAGAACTCAAAAAGTACGAAGGGCGGGGTGTGGTTAGTGCTTCCTATTCGTAGGTTGTGAAATGGAATGACAAGGTAGGTTGACGCACGCGCCACGTTGTGGACGAGGGAGACATCAGTCGACTAGGGTGTTCGTGTATTGTGATGAGGCAGGGAAGGAGAGAGAAAACATAATTTGTTTTGCGTGCATGTATATAGTAAGGTCCTGAAATTTGGACAAGACGTTCAACATCTAGCTAAGAATCTGCATCTTGACAACTTAAGGAAATGAGGTCAAACTTGAGCTACAAGTTAGCGTGACAGATTGCTCTTGGATTAATTGTCTTTTCGAAGGTTGATGGGTGCATCTTTTCGAAGGTGACTGTGGTGGTGATGGAGGCGGTGGTGTAGAGTAGCGACCGAGCGTGGCGACGGCGGTCGGCGACGGAGAGGAGGACGGCCACAGGTAAATCGTAGGTTTCTATGAAAGTATTAGGAAAAATCTTTTGGTGGTACCCATCAGGGGTCAATTAGGAGTATATCAGAAACCACCGAGAGTTTGGACAACAGGTTTAACTTCTTGATAAGATTTTGCATCTTGATAATTTAACGAAATTTGGTCAAACTTGAGCTACACAAGTAAGAGAACAAGAGGCAGGCAGCACGAGACGTTCAAAAAAAAGAGGCAGCACGAGAGCAGCGCAGAAGAGGACTTGAAGGCGGTGCGATGTCAGAGCAAAGCTATGATGGGCTGCTGACACGAGGTACATGGTACACTACACTAGTAGTAAATGTATGGACCTACTACTAGTATATCCATGCAAAACAAGTTGTGTTTTCTCTCTCCTTCACTGGCTCTCACCATCCATCCTCCATCGATTTCTTCTCTGTAGCCACGGGTGCACAGTACGACTTGTCTCTTCCTCATCCACAACCAGTTCAACTTCTTGCTAAGATTTTGCATCTTGATAGTTTAACAAAATTAGGTCAAACTTGAGCTACAAGTAAGCGTGATAGACTGCTGTTAAATTAATTGTCTTTTTGAAGGTAGATGGGTGCATCTCTTCTTGAAAAGTAGTGTTGTTGGTGTGAGTGTCCAACTACCAAGAAAGAACATTCTCAATTGATGATGAGATCATTCTTTTCTGTAAAGAAAGTGCGAAGAATATTCGATATGAATGCCACAAGCCAAGTTTTCACACATATACAGTGGATCAACAACATGTTGTACTTGCGATTACGATGTTTTATGAGTTTTCATGCTACCTAGCTAACTCCGCCCACTTAAATGACTTCATGTCGATGTATCGAAATAAGGTCAAATTTGAACTACAAGTAATAAATTGTAGGTTGCTTTTAAAGTTTTATGAAAAAATCTTTTGGAGGTACCCATCGAGCAGTCAATTAATATACTCATCAGAAACCGCAAAGAGCTTTGACGACTGGTTCGACCTCTAGCTAAGATTTTGCATATTCCTAAATAAAGATTTTGCATCTTCAAAATTTTGAACCCCTTTTGAAAACGATAAGATGAAATAGGTAGAGAGAGGGGAAATGATATTTCTATTCTCTATGGGCAACCCAAAAGCTTGAGGTGCACCTTAGGCTTAAAGATAACTTTATTTTTTCCACTATGTATAAGGTGAACCTTAACGGATTGCACATAGTAGGCCTTATTAAGGTGTGCTTTTTTACACAATGTGGGAGTAGTATATTTATTTGCTTAGACATATAGTCACCCCTGTCCACGCGCTATACATGCTGAGAGAATAAAACATTGGTAGGGGAAGAGGGTAGCAGCGAAGAGAAGTTGAAGGCGGTTCCATGTCAGAGCAAACTTATGATGGGTTTCTGACACGAGGTACTCCTACGGCCTTATAGTGTACTACACTCTACTAGAAGTAAATTTCAGGACCTATCCACGCAAAACAAATCGTGTCTTTTCTCTCTCCTTTGCTATGCTCCATCTCTCCTCCGCTTTCCCCTCGTCCACAGCGTGGCGCTGCGCACATGTGCTTGGTACGGCGGCTCTGTATCTCTGGCGTGTTCGGCAGCCGCGCATTGGTGTGGAGTAGGGACGAGGAGTACATAGGAAGGAAACAACTTTGGTCCTTGGTGGCACAAAAATTCAATGTTTTCCACTTTTCGAAATTTTCACTTGCTTCACAAACATCAGGAGGGAAGGTTATTCTAAAGATCACCCATTCGCAGTATTGTACTTCTTATCTTCTCTTTATCGTGTCTTATCTCTTACTATACAATACAATAAACCACTGCATAGTGTATGGATTAACTTTGAACATTGACCGTTCGATCAAGACTAGCAAATCCAAACTTGCCAACCGCTGGATCTTCTTTTCCATTCTTAGCATCTACTCCCTCCGTTCCAAAATATACGATGTTTTAGTTTTATGAAGGGAGTGTATCTAGACCACTTTTAGTGTCTAGGTTCACTCCAAATCTAAATGAACTTAGACACTAGAAGCGGTCTAGATACACTCCTTTCACAAAGCTAAAACATCTTATATTTTGAAACGGAGGGAGTAGAAAGATTCTACTTTAGCACGATGAACGCTAGTATGCGCAAACCTCAAAACACAAACTCCATTGCTTAGTTTTGAGGGTCCTTGTGCTAATAAATGCATGGACTTGGATGCAATTTTCATTTTTATGAAGTCCTTGATGTAAATTGTACTTCCACCGACTGTGTTAACTCTCAAGCACCTATCTCCTACAAAACCTACCATTTGGTAGGCCATTCACAATACTTCTTATCTTCTGTTATCGTTTATTATCTCTTACAATACAATAAACCACTTCATAGCATACATATTAAGTTTGAACATTGACCATTGGATCAAGACTAGGAAATCCAAACATTGCCAATCGCTGGATCTTCTTTTCCATTCTTAGCATCTAGAAAGATTCTACTTCAGCACGATGAATGCTAGTATGTGCAAACCTCAAAACACAAACTCCATTGCTCAGTTTTCAGGGTGCTTATGCTAATAAATGCATGGACTTGGACGCAATTTTCATTTTTTAGGTCCTTGACGTAACTTGTACTTCCACTGATTGTGTTAACTCTCAAGCACCTCTCTCGTATGAGACCTACCATTTGATAGGCCATTCATAGTACTTCTTATCTTCTCTTTATCGTGTCTTATCTCTTACAATACAATAAACCACTGCATAGTGTACGGATTAACTTTGAACATTGACTGTTGGATCAAGACTAGCAAATCAAAACATTGCCAACCACTGGATCTTCTTTTCCATTCTTAGCATCTAGAAAGATTATAATTTAGCACGATGAACGCTAGTATGCGCAAACCTCAAAACACAAACTCCATTACTCAGTTTTTAGGGTCATTATGCTAATAAATGCATGGACATGGATGCAATTTTCATTTTTATGAGGTCCTTGATGTAACTTGTACTTCCACCGACCGTGTTAACTCTCAATCACCTCTCTCCTACGAGACCTACTATTTGGTAGGACATTCGTATTACTTCTTATCTTCTCTTTATCATGTCTTATCTCTTACAATAAAATACAACACAATAAACCACTACATAGTAGATGGATGAACTTTGAACATTGACCGTTGGATCAAGAGTAGCAAATCCAAACATTGCCAACCACTGGATCTTCTTTTCCATTCTTAGCATCGAGATAGATTCTACTTTAGCACGATGAACTCTTGTATGCACAAACCTCAAAACACAAACTCCATTGCTCAGTTTTCAGGGTCCTTGTGCTAATAAATGCATGGACTTTGATGCAATTTTCATTTTTATGAGGTCCTTGATGTAACTTGTACTTCCACCGACCGTGTTAACTCTCAAGCACCGCTCTCCTACGAGACCTACCATTTGGTAGGCTATTCCCAGTACTTCTTATCTTCTCTTTATCGTGTCTTATCTCTTACAATAAAGTAAACCACTTCATAGTGTACGGATTAAGTTTGAACATTGACCGTTGGATCAAGACTAGAAAATCCAAACATTGCCAATCGCTGGATCTTCTTTTCCATTCTTAGTATCTAGAAAGACTCTACTTTAGCACGATGAATGCTAGTATGTTAAACCTCAAAACACAAACTCCGTTGCTCAGTTTTAAGGATCCTTGTGCTAATAAATGCATGGACTTGGATGCAGTTTTCATTTTTATGAGGTCCTTTATGTAACTTGTACTTCCACCGACCATGTTAACTCTCAAGAACCACTCTTTTATGAGACCTACCATTTGGTAGGCCATTCGCAATACTTCTTATCTTCTCTTTATCGTGTCTTATCTCTTACAGAACAATACAATACAATACAATACAATACAAAAAAAACCACTACATAGTGTGCGGATTAACTTTGAACATTTAACGTTGGATCAAGGCTAGCAAATCCAAACATTGCCAACCATTGGATCTTCTTTTCCATTTTTAGCATCAAGAAATATTCTACTTTAGCATGATGAACGCTAGTATGCGCAAACCTCAATACACAAACTCCATTGCTCAGTTTACAAGGCCCTTGTGCTAATAAATGCATCGACTTGGATGCAATTTTCATTTTTATGATGTAACTTCTATTTCCACGGACCGTGTTAACTCTGAAGCACCTCTCTCCAACGGGACATACCATTTGATAGGTTATTCGCATTACTTCTTATCTTCTCTTTATCGTCTCTTATCCCTTACAATACAATACAATACAATACAATACAATAAACCACTGCATAGTGTACGGATTAACTTTGGACATTGACTGTTGGATCAAGACTACCAAATCAAAACATTGCCAACCGCTAGATCTTCTTTTCCATTCTTAGCATCTAGAAAGATTCTACTTTAGCACGATGAATGCTAGTATGCGCAAACCTCAAAACACAAACTCCATTGCTCAGTTTTCAGGGTCCTTGTGCTAATAAATGCATGGACTTGGATGCAATTTTCATTTTTATGAGGTCCTAGATGTAACGTGTACTTCCACCGACCGTGTTAACTCTCAAGAACCTCTCTTTTATGAGACCTACCATTTGGTAGGCCATTCGCGGTACTTCTTATCTTCTCTTTATCGTGTCTGATCTCTTATAATACAATACAATACAATACAATACAAAAAAAACACTGCATAGTGTGCGGATTAACTTTGAACATTTAATGTTGGATCAAGGCTCGCAAATCCAAACATTGCCAACCATTGGATCTTCTTTTCCATTTCTAGCATCTAGAAATATTCTACTTTAGCATGATGAACGCTAGTATGCTTAAACCTCAATACACAAACTCCATTGCTCAGTTTTCAAGGCCCTTGTGCTAATAAATGCATGGACTTGGATGCAATTTTCATTTTTATGAGGTCCTTGATGTAACTTGTATTTCTACCGACCGTGTTAACTCTCGAGCACCTCTCTCCAACGAGACCTACCATTTGATAGGCCATTCGCATTACTTCTTATCTTCTCTTTATCGTGTCTTATCTCTTACAATACAATACAATACAATACAATAAACCACTACATAGTGTACGGACTAACTTTGAACATTGACTATTGGATCAAGACTAGCAAATCCAAACATTGCCAACCGCTGGATCTTCTTTTCCATTCTTAGCATCTAGAAAGATTCTACATTAGCACGATGAACGCTAGTATGCGCAAACCTCAAAATACAAACTCCATTGCTCAGTATTCATGGTCCTTGTGCTAATAAATGCATGGACTTGGATGCAATTTTCATTTTGATGAGGTCCTTGATGTAACTTGTACTTCCACCAACCATGTTAACTCTCAAGCACATCGCTCCTACGAGACCTACCATTTGGTAGGCCATTCATAGTACTTCATATCTTATCTTTATCGTGTTTATCTCTTATAATACAATTAACCATTGCATAGTGTACGGATTAACTTTGAAGATTGATCGTTCGATCAAGACAAGCAAATCCAAACATTGCCAACTGTTGCATCTTGTTTTCCATTCTTAACACCTAGAAAGATTCTACTGAGAGTATTTTGCATGATGAACGCAAGTATATGCGCAAACCTCCAAACACACACTTCATTGCTCTCAGTTTTAGAGTCCTTTTGCTAAATGCATGTACTTGGATGCAATTATCATTTTTATGAGGTCCTTGATGTAACTTGTACTTCCACCAACCGTTTTAACTCTCAAGCACCTCGCTCCCATGAGATCTACCATTAGATCGGCCATTCGTAATACTTCTTATCTTATCTTTATCTTCTCTTATATCTTACACTACCATACCATCACTATACAGTGTACGAAACCTTGAACATTTGATCAAGACTAGCAAATCCAAACATTGCTAACAACCATTGGATCTTCTTTTCCATTCTTAGCATCTAGAAATATTCTACTGAAAGTCTTTAGCACGATGATTGCTAGTATGCGCAAACCTCAAAAAACACACTTCATTGCTCAGTTTTCAGGGTCCTTGTGCTAAATGCATGGACTTGGATGCAAATTTTTATTTTTTACGAGGTCCTTGATGTAACATGTACTTTCACAGACCGTGTTAACTCTCAAGCACCTCGCTCCTACGAGACCTAAAGTTAGATTGGCCATTCACAATACTTATTATCTTATCTATATCTTGTCTTATCTCTCACAATACCATACCATTACATAGTGTACGAAACAATGAATGTTTGATCAAGACTGGCAAATCCAAACATTGTTAACCATTGGATCTTATTTTCCATTTTTAGCATCTAGAACAATTCTACTGATTGTCTTTAGCACGATGAACGCTAGTATGCGCAAACCTCAAAACACACACTTCATTGCTAAGTTTCAGGGTCCTTGTGCTAAATGCATGGACTTCGATGCAATTTTCATTTTTTATGAGTTCCTCTTGTACTTGATTAACAAAGGAAATCAGCGTGGTGCTCAGTCCTGCAGCCGTACAGTGTGCTACTCTTCCTCTATGCAAGGAAAATAAATTGTATACTACTCTCTCCTTTGCTGCATCACGCCCATCCTCTAGCTGATATCTCCCCCGTCCACAGTGTGGCGCTGCGCACGTGTGCCATGGTACTATGGTGGCTCTGTTTCTATCTCTATTTTTTCATAACTTTGCTCTAACATCTAACTGCGTTCAACACCTCTTTGTTGCAGCCCTCTTGAGCTGCCTTCTCTAACCCCCTAATCTCTTCTATAGTAGCTCTTCGTTTCCCCCCTCCATTTTAGTCCTTCTTTTTCCTAGTACTACTATTTGCTTTACGAAAAACAACGTTCTAGTTTTCGCAAAAAAAATCCTTTCACTTGGAAAATTGAGATCATCTCTTTTCATAATACTTCTTGGAAACTCCCCTTGGCAAAATATTGTTTACAATAATGCCAAGATGCACCAATCTACATAATATGGGGAAATTACCATAAACTATGATGTGGATCACAGGATATGGCATTGACCTTGGTCGTCTGACTCAAAACCTACTCATACGCATTGTAGGACAATTTTGTAAACTTGGTTTTTGAAAAGTTTCAAAACTCAAGTTTATCATTTTGCATGGCATGTGATACATGCAAAAGGACGCCATGTACATGTCTTCCGTAACATTTTAAGAACAATCCACCTCAGCCTCATGTTACAATTCCTTTACTTTCCTGTGAATCAAACAATTCTTTAAGAAAAATTCCTGTAGGCTCCAAATCTTGTAGGATTCGACTGGACATGATATTAGAATAATATTGTGTTTTCCCTATTCCTTTGTTTTCCCTATCACACAAATCAAACGGGCCCAATGTTGAGACTCCCACGGGAAACATTTCCTACTACACCAAGATGCACCCATATACCAAATTAATGTGGTAATAGTACATTAACTATGACGTCAATATGGCCATGACTTTGTTTGGTCATCAGGGTTGAAACCTAATAATATTCATACATGGTGGGAAAATATCGCGGGGCTGGTTTTCAGAATTTGTCAAATCCCATGGTTATCAGTTTCCTAGCAGGTTGTACATGTGACGTGTGATGATTACTTATTTGCATCATGTTTTACATTATTATTTTGCATTGTAGATGTAGGATCTTGGTATTACGACACCCCCGCGCACATTTTATGTCTGTTTTCAACAGGATCAGGATAGATGATGGATCCAATGGATACAATTCTTGGAGCAGTTGTACCATGGAGAAAACGAGTTAAAAAGAACGTAAATCTCTTATTTGGGAAATATTATTAATACAAGAAGAAAACCAAAAGCGAACAAGGGAGGCAGAAGGTTCAACGACCAACTATACGATGGGAGCAAATTTTCTGACCGTATAGCTCCGGACGTATAGTTGGTGCCGCCTCCGCCTCGACCTCATCAAATAGTTTCAGCCTGTGCAATTGGTTCGAGAGGACGACATACAAAACACCCAGAATCACAGAAACCTCACCTCTGGAAGGCATCTGGAGGGGGAACTCATCCACAACGATCCATCTTCGCCCTGCGCAGATCCGGGAGGCTAAGGCATCGATCTAAATAATTCACCACTTCATCATCACCATCTCCATCCATCCCATATACATCCTTGTCTAGATCTTATTGTAATTCCCGTACTCGTTGTGGATTTATACAAGTACTATTCATCTATGATTGTTTCCATTGCCATTTCCATGATGTTGATTCCCTCCATGTCTGAGTAGATCTTTAGTTCTTAGGGAGATGGAGAAACCCTAGTATGATATTGAAATAAGATAAAGTCTATTATGATATTCATCGCTATGACCATGTGTTAGATTCTCTACATCTTGATTTTGAGAGAAGTCGACCTCTCAATATTTGCCTCTCGTGGGGACTTGATGGAGGGAACTACTAGTTGGTAGACGGAGGCATGCTAGCACTTACAGTGACTACAAAGATGTTGGCACCCCTTACGTATCAACTTGGAAAACCAAGGAAACTCACGGAACACTATCCATGCCATGGGATATGTCCTACAAGATTACATCCCTTAATAGCACAGTAACTTGATTGATGTCGATTGCTGATTGATGTGGTTATGAGGATGATGTGAGCAGCGGTTGCCTAATTGTCCAAATACGGAGTTCCTCCCCCACATACATAGTTGAGAATGTTCATGATAATAATCTTTATCTTAGATCCTCATAATACTAGTGGTATATCCGCTACTCCCTGAGAACACTTTTTCCCTACTGCAGTTCGAATCTTTTTTACATACGCGATACTTATTTCTGTATTAAGTTATTTAGCTTTAATTTATTATTGCTCTTATACCTAAAACCCAAAGACGTCCTTTTACACTATACTCGCATTTTATCTTGTTACTTAGAACTTAATCTAGCATTTCTATTGTAATATTTATTTCAAGAGTTATTAGACTTCAGACTCCTGCTCCCTGTGGGATCGATATCTTTATTTCGAATCTAGCTATAAACGATTTGTGCACTTGCAGTCATCAAGGTATTTTCTGGCACCGTTAACGGGGAGCTAAGCGCTATAGGTCTTTTAGTTTTTACTTATTTATTTTTGTCTTGCTAAATTTTGTTTTGAGTTATAGGTTCCCACCAACATGATGGAGTTTGAGCATATGACTAGTGCTAACCCACTCAACTGCTTAGGGAAGCCCTCTGATATTTATAAAAGAGACAACTCCAATGAGAAGACAAGGGGGTTTGAAATAAATCCTCTACTACTTAGTATTCTACATAAGAAGCAATTTACTAGAGATGGAGAAGATCCTGATCCATATGAGCATATTGTATGCTTCAAAGATATATGTGGCACTTTTCTATTAACATGATATACCGCCGATGAGGTAAGGGTTAAACTTTTTAGTCAGACCTTGACTAGTACAGCTCTTTCATGGTATAGATCCCTACCACCTGAAGCCACTACTACTTAGGATAATCTAGCCTATGAATTTGTAGCAAAATATTACCCTTTGTCAAAATCTTTTGGAATAAGGCATCTTATAATGACTTAGAAAAACCATTTTAATGAAGGACTAGTAAGAGCTTAAATCAGATTTAAAGACTTACTACGTTTATGTCCTCATCATGATTTACCTGAATGGTATTTATTGCATATCTTTTATGGCGGTTTAATTGAATCTAATAAAATTGAACTAGACTCTTTCGCGGAAGGAGCCTTTATGAATCTTCCTATACCTAAATCTTGGGCTTTACTTAATAGAATTCGTGATCATAGAGTTTCATGGAATTTTGGTCTAGGAAGTGAAAGAGGTATAAAAATAGAACATGATTGTATTCATGACTATAATAAAAAAGGCCATGTTAAAGAATTTTCTAAAGAACTTTACTTGGATTCAGATCTTGTGTCGCAAGTTGTTAAAGCTTTTACAGAACATATTAAAGCTCCAAAACAGGGACCGGTCAAGTATGATCCACCACCCAAACCTAAAAAGAAAAGAGATTATAAAGCAACACTGGCCTCTTTAGAACCAATAAATGAAATGCCTTTTCCTAACACTTCATGAAAGCATATCCTTTAATATGAACATGTCAAAGCAGTACATGATAAAAAGGAAGAAGAAAATTTGCCAGAAGTCGTGGAACATCTGGAGGAAACCAAAGATGAAGATGTAACCAAGGAAGAAGTTATGGCTATGTATGCACATTGTAACATAGTTGAACTTGACGAGGAGACTTCCATATTGGTTGAAGGTGAATGAAAGGTAAAAGATGTGGGTAAGCCTATTCTTCCCTGCATATTTAAACAAACCTCGCATTACAGTTTATGTGATCTTGGCACTGAAGTTAATGTTATATCTTATGATTTATATTTAGAAATAAAAGAAGAAATAGAACCGACTACAATTGAAAATACTGATATGACAATTATGTTAGCCAATAAAAATCTTAGAATTCTAATGGGAGTAGTTGAAGATGCAACTGTCACATTTGGCAATAAAAACATTCCCATCGAATTTGTTGTTGTTGATATGCCAGCTGACACTCTTTGCCCTATTATATTTGGAAGAAACTTTTTGGGTGATATAGGTGCCTATGTTAATTTCAAGAAGGAGATTGTGTCTCTTAAGCTTGGGGGAACGGAAAATAAATTCCATTTTTCCAAATTTAAAGACAGGCCTCCACAAATACAAGAAGAAGAGCAAGAGATAACTATTGAAGAAATGGCGTCTCTTTTATTTGGTAATCAAGAAGAAGAAACAAATGAAGATCCAAATCATGAAGAAATAGTTACGGAGGACAAGTCCCTGGAAGAACTAGAAGATGAATTTGATTCACTTCCCATAATGGGACCTCCAACGGATGAGTCTTTTGAAGAGCCAGAAAAGAGAGGGGACGAGGAACTACCACCCCCATAGTTGAAGACTCTACCAGATAATCTCAAATACAGGTTTCTAAATGATACAAATAAATTTCCTGTTCTTATCAGTGCTAAACTTTCAGGAAAGGAAGAAGAACTTATGGAGATACTTAAGGAGCATCGCAAGGCCTTTGGATACGCAATGGATGACTTTAAGGGCATCAGTCCCATGATACCCATCCATCAAATATTCATGGAGGAAGGTGCTAAACGAGTTGAGGAATTTAATAGAAGATTGAAGCCTGAAATGAAAGAAGTGGTAAGAAAATAAATTGTATGCCTATTGGACACAGGTATAATCTATCCTCTTAAAGAAAGTGAATGGGTAAGTCCTATTGTGTCCCTAAGAAGGGCGGTTTCACTGTTGTTCCTAATGAAAATAATGAATTGATACCTACTAGAACTATTGTTGGGCATATGATGTGCATAGACTTCAGATAATTGAATAAAGAAACTAGGAAAGATCAATATCCTTTACCGTTCATAGATCAAAATTTAGAGAGGTTAGCGAACCATACTCATTTTTGTTACCTGGACGAATACTCAGGTTTTTCTCAAATAGTTGTTCATCCCGATGACCAACTTAAAATAACTTTCATTAGTCCTTATGGTTTACATGCTTACCGATGTATGCCTTTTGGTTTATGTAATGCTTCAGCTACTTTTCAAAGATGCATGACTGCTATTTTTGCTGATTTCATAGAACTCATAATGGAAGTATTTATAGATGACTTTTCTGTCTATGGAACTTCGTTTACGAGCTTCTTGGATAATCACAAAAGATTTTTGCAGCGTTGCGAAGAAACCAACCTTGTTCTAAACTAGGAGAAACCAACCTTGGACACAAGGCATCAGGTAAGGGAATTGAAGTTGATAGAGCTAAGGCTGAGGCAATTGAGAGAATGCTACGACCTAGGGATATTAAAGGTATAAGAAGTTTCCTTGGACATGTGGGTTTTTATAGAAGGTTCGTTAGAAATTTCTCTGGAATATCTAAACCTTTGACTAACCTCCTGCAAAAGGGAGTAAGATTTAATTTTGATGATAAATGTCTTGAAGCCTTTGATAAACTCAAAAATGCTTTATCTCGTGCTCCTATCATTAATACACCTATCTAGTATACAACCTTTGACTTAATATGTGAAGCTAGTGATGATGTTGTAGGAGTAACTCTGGGACAACATATTGGTCGCCGATTTAATATTATACATCATGCTAGTAGAACTCTAAATGGTGCAAAGAAAAATTACCCAAAGGAAGAAAAGGAACTGTCTGCAATATTTTTCTCTTGTGATAAATTTCGTTCTTACATAGTTGATGCAAAGGTGAGAGTTCATACGAATCGTGATGGTTTAAAAAACTCCTTGAGAGGAAAGAACATAAGCCAAGACTAATCCTTTGGATTCTTTCACTACGAGAATTTGAGTTGTAGATTATGCTGAGGCAGGAAATAAAGATGTTAAATGCAGTGTCCATGATAGCCCAATAAGACACCAATCTTGTTGAGAGGGACTTTAGTCCTAGTGATTTTTTCATGAGAATTATTCAACGAATTAAGGCCAATTCCTTCAAGGGAGAAGAAGTCTTTGTTGTTGTAAGAACTTTCTCATCCCCGAATAAGCAAATGGTAAGTGCAAGGTAAGTGTTCTTACCCAAATAAGTGATTTGTTTTCACAAATTTTACCGCTAAAAATTCTGCCTTTGAATTCCTTGTGTTTTTTTGAAGTTTTAGAGGGTTTTTACCAACTATACGGGCGGAACTATACGATCAGAGAGGGAGATCCCATTGTATAGTTGGTCATTAAACTTTCTGTATCATCTTTGTGAATTTTTTTCAATATCTGAGCCTATACGGTCGCAACTATACGATCGGAGAAAAAAATTCGGCCGTATAGTTGGTCGTTGAACTCTCAGATAGTTTTGCTTTTTGGTGTCTGTATCTATACGTTCGCAACTATACGACCGGAACAAAAATTCTGTCCGTATAGTTGGTCGTTAAACTCTTAGACACTTTTGTTTTTTTTGTTTGTATCTATACGGTCGCAACTATACGACCGAAGCCAAAATTCCGGCCGAATAGTTGGTCATTAAACACTCAAACACTTTTCATTTTGCGTTCGTAAAAAAGTTATTGTCGGTTCCGAGTCATGATTTAATTGGCCTGGACTCAAGATATTTGGAAATATCTGCCCAGAACCAACTATACGGACGAACCTATATTGTTCACGCCCGTATAGTTGGTCGTTACGCGACAGGACTCTTCCAAATCAGTGATTTCATTCCCTATTTTGTTTAGATTCTTTTCTTGGATGATAATTTGGTGTTTCTCGCGAGTTTTGCTGACCTCTAACCCCCCTTATATGCTACCATTGTCCCTCTCTCTAATCACAATTTACAGAAACCAATCTACCTCTTATATACACGTGAGGGATCTCAACCAAGGGACAGAAGTCAAGAAGAAAAGCTCCCATGGAGACCGGGAGAAATTGCGAGCAAGGCAAGGAGATCAAGACCATCCCTGTAGAGTTCCTTGACACCGACCATGGGTGTCAGAAGAGGGATTTGAAGGCCCTGGAGCTGAAGATCGAAGAGTTGGACAAGGAGAAGCCAGGGACACCCAAACACCTTCGCCTGCTGCAACTTTATCTTGATAAACTTGATGAAGATATCAAGCGGACAACCGAAACAGGTTTTTCTATGAGTCTTAAGGCGCTACAAACCCTTCAGGATAACAATGAGTTCATTAAAGAATAATTGAAAGTGATGGAGAGGAACAATCTTTTCTACAAGCTGCGTGTTAAAGAATTAGAAGCTGTCAATCAATCTCCCCACCTCAAGCTAGCACGCGAGGAGAAGATACAACATGCAACAACATTCCCATGGAATCACGCCTTGCATAGTGCGCAAAGCGGGTTCCCTGGATCAAGTTAATGTTCTATCCGCAAAGACGAGCTAGAGATTCATGCATTGCCCTGGCTAATCCATCTAGCCAGTTGTTCTCTCTCACGGTGATTTGAATCTTCTCAGAAAGGGGTGCTTCCATCTTGCCTCGAAGATCATCAACTATCAGCCATTGTAAATCTCCTCCTAGGTGGTCACTGAGTGGAGTTCCGAAGAATTCCGGATGTGGGTGCTCCAGGTACTCAGACAGTGCATCGAGATCCCTCTCGAATATCAGTTGGCCTCCGTTGCCCAACTGGTAGAACTTGCAGTATTGAACTTCCATCTATAAGAATTTAGGATGCGTAAGTTAGTGAGGTGATCAAGTGTGTCAAATTTTATGTAGTAGTGCAAGAATTTTGAGGAACATGAATTTTTTTGAAAGAATCAAGGATAAGAGTGGAAATATGTTTTCATAAATACTCACTTCTTTAGTTTTGAAACTAAGTTTTTTGTTTGGACGTCCATTCTAACTAGGCTCTCCTATGGTCAGGATGGCTCTGATACCAACTTGTCAACACCTGGATTTTTAATCCCAGATGCCTGTTATGCCATACATCGCAATCCTAGGATTACCATTTTTGCGAGACATAACATATTTGATATCATAGTACATCATCCATTACAAACCATAATAAGGTATTACACAAATAAAGGATCTCATGATCCAGTCTTAGTACAAACAAGTAGCGGAATAAATAGCATAGCGGTGGGCTCCATCTTCAGTGTCACAGGCAATCCTGACGATGGGAGATAGTCCTAGTTCTCGTAGCTGTCCTGCTGTCCTTCTTCCGGATAGTCCTCTTCATAGTCTGGTCACGGTAATAGCTAGGGACAAATCCATGAGTGCTCTTTAAGTACTCGCAAACTATCACTAACAAGGTAGTTCTAGTAGGAATGCTTAGTTCTAAGTTTATTTGTTAAGTTAAGTTTGAAACTTAAGTTGAGTTCAGAAGTAAAGAAAGATAAAAATAAAGTTCAAAATCACCTCAGTGGGAACTTAGTTGTCATAGTCATAACCTTGTTGGGGTCAAGTCAAGTCACAATTCATTTCATAGGTCATTTTGAAAACATCTGACAACGGAACAGTATGGCACTCCAACTGTCCATGACTGCGGGCGCAGCTATTCAAATAGTTTGACACTCTGCAGAGGTGGTACACTTTCACCACAACATTTGATACATCTGTCAGGGATAATCCTGAATCATCATACTTAGCATGCGCATAATCAATCATAACCTTTCAATTACACACCCTAGTACAAGCACCTCTCCTATGAGCTTAGCCTCCCAGCCATGGCCATCTGCCATCCTGGGTACTGCATAGGTAGACATTCACATTTACGAGGTAGCCTCAGCTCAACCTCTTTCCCCTAGGGAACTCATACTAAGGTATATGAACTTCCAGTTAAGCCCTACCCAATTCAGGTATTGCGGTTGTACGGTAAAATTGGAATCGTATCGCATCCGAACCCAACCATCAATTTTTATAAAGGGCTAAGGCTCATGACTTAATATTTTCATCATCATAAACCATTTGTGTTTCTCAACACATGTCAAAACATCTCGATAGAATGACTCATCATTCCAAGGTTTTCATAAGCATTTTCACCAAGTATTCCCCTCTAGAGTGATCAAGTTTTTGGTTAAGCTCTAACCACAAGTTAAGAGTGTTCACTAAGGTGGGATGTGAATCTCAATCTCATGCCATAGAATGACATCTAGTATAGGACAAGTTTTATACTCTTTATGCTATCTAAACTACTTTCTAAAATCTCACAAAGCATTACTAGAAGTAAAGAAACTTTGATAAAGCAAAAGTAAAACTTGTAAGTAAAACTTGGATGGGTATAACTCAAGAGGTATAACTAAAGCATGCCTAAGGCATCTTTCTTATGTTATCTTGTATAATTATAGCTTGCTAACAATAGCTTGCCTTGATTTGTGCAGTGGTTGAAATTCTCCTCGTCTTCTTCGGGGTAGAACTCCTCCTCTTCGTAGACTTGGTCGATACTATCATCTATAAATACATACGCAATACACAATCACCAAACAATACTTAACTAGTCTATTTAGTACACTAATGCACACATTTTATGATCTAGAATCATCACAATCGCCACAAGATTTAATAAACTAGTTTCATTTATTTTATTTGAGAAAAGTAATTTCTACCCACTGAAATTAATTAAGATTTAATATTCTCCAATTAAAATATGGGATCATGTGGACACATGTCATCACCACATATTCTAATATATGGGAATGTGATTTAAAGTGTTGGTCACATTTTATAAAGTTTAAGTTTATTATTTAAATGATTTAAAGTGACTAGAAATGCTTATATAGCATTATTTTGGTACTAGTCCAAAGTCATTGCATGCAAACCTAAATATTATTACATATTTAGATAGATATTATCAAATGTAATTTTTGAGAGTTGGAATCAACTCAAAAGCTATTATGGTTGATTTTTGAAAATGTTTGAATGTGGAAAGTCTTTGTTTTGTTATTTTTTCTATAGGTGATCTATAACTCCAATTGATTTAAATCCAACGGGCTTAGATAGAGATTTTAATTATCTTTCTAACAAAATTTGAATCATTCATTTTGGTTCAGTAGAACTCTCTGAATTGATTTTTAAACTAGTGGATAGAATTGAGTTTAAGTCTAAATAGAAAAATATCTATTTGAATATGCGGGCTAAGGCAGGAAACGAAACGGCCTGGCCCGGTCGCGCTCCGCGGCGTAGAGGGAAACTGACAACAGGGTCCCGCATGTCAGCGGCTAACTCAAACGCAAATCAGTACGGGGCAATATGGGTCGTGCAATTAGAACAGGGATCAACGGCTATGGCTCATCGTCGATGACGAACAGGTCGCCGGTGAGACTGAACCCTAGCGGTTCGGTGGGGGTCGATTGGGCACTTAGCAGGGCTCTAGCTAACGTGGCGATGGGGGCGATCAAACTGGTGGACGACGGCGGACTCAGGCGTGGTCGCGGCGGCTCCTGGGGTGGTCTCAATCGACGGCCCCCTTTCTCCTCTACTGCGGCGAGCTCCGGCACAATTCTGGCGACTAAGGGCTCAAGCGGCTCCGGTGATGGTGTGAGGGGATCACTAGAAGGTGGTGAGTGTTGGAGTGTGGAGAAATGGGGTGGGGGAGGTCTCCTTTTATAGCTCGACGAGGGGACCATGAGGTGCGACGGCGAGCTCGTCGGTGACGATGGTATAGGGGGCTAATGGCATGGGCGAGGTAGGCGGACGGTGCTCTGCCTCCTGGTGGTCAACTACGGCGTAATGGCGTGGCTAGGGGCTTTGGCAAATGGTCGGGCGTGTCCGTGCTCTGGGCGGAGGAAGTGAGTGTTCGACACCGCTCACGGTGGCTGCTGGTCACGCGGCGAAAATGGGCATGTCCGGGCGGTTGCTGGTGTCATGGCGGAGTGGCGCACGCAGGCTGTGGTCGAGGGGCGGCATGTGCTGGCCTGTTGGGGACGACGCACTGGCGCGTGCTCGGCATGGCGCAGAGGCAGAGAGCGCGGGCTTCCTGCGGTGGTCCAGCATCTGGTATTGCTCGGGGAAGGGACAATGGGCAGCGGCATGATCGCGCTTACCTCTGAGGTACGACGGAAGGGGGCTGGGTGGTCTACTTTGAGTGCACCATGGTCGACCGGCGGAATTGCGCTTGGGTGGCTCGGTACTGGCGCATAAACTGAAGGGGGCTAGGCTTAGAGGCTTTGGTTGGTGCTGGGGTGACCAGGGGTCAAAGCTTGAGCCAAATGGGGGGACAAGACATTGATCAAAATAGTATAAGTTAGGCCAGATTATCTTTGCCTGCCAACTATTCAACACAATGGCTGCAAGAACTTTAGTTTTTAATTTTTAAAAGATTTTTGGTGGGTGTGTTAGTCATAAGCTTGATCATCTGTGGTTGCTTGGGATGGTCAACGTGAACTCATTTGAGGGGGTTTTGAAAAAGTGGGATCTATGAATATGAAATATATTCCATTTTCAAATGCCATTTAAAATTAGTGTTTAAATATTTTTGTAAGATTTCAAAGTGGGCCTTGGTAGATCTTTACTTGTACTAGCAAGGGGAGCAAAGATCCAAAATTGTTTCTGTTTGAATTTGACTTCTAGGAACACCTAAAGTGGCCTAGTGGATTAAAATGGCCAAAGTAACCATTTGCATTATTTAATCTTATTTGATGTTTTTTTGGATTTTGTTTTTAAATGATCTAGATGATGTGGCATTCACCTTTGAATCATTTTACAACCATTAGAACAATCAAACATGGCATTTTCAAACAATTCCATATTAATGCAAACACACATGCATTCATAAATGTTTTTTAATGATAAAAAAGTTTTTGTTAACCCTAAATTGGGTGATTTGGATCTTGATAACATTGATTAAAGATTTGGGATGTTACAAACATTCCCCCCTTAAACAAAATCTCATCCCAAGATTTAAGAAAGAAAACTAGGAACTAAAGAGATCTGGAAAGTCAGTCCTAATGTAATCTTCTCGCTCCCAGGTGGCTTCTTCTTCGGTATGGTTGCTCCATTGGATCTTGAGAAACTTGATATTCCGGGTCCTGGTGGTTCTGTAACCTTCTTCCAAGATACAGATGGGCACTTCATGATACGTCAGATCCTTGCTGATATCAACGGCTCGGTGATCGATGTTCTTGAAAACTTTGGTCTTCTCTGGCACTTTTAGGCATTTGCGAAGTAACGAGATATGGAACACATCATGGATGGCTAACATCTCCTCTGGAAGTTCCAGTTGATACGATACATCTCCTCGACGATTCAGAATCTTGAAGGGTCCAATATATCTGGGGGTTACTTTCCTTTCAAACTAAAATGTTGTGTTCCCTTCAATGGCGAAACCTTGAGATACACAACATCTCTGACATTGAAGGTCAGGTCTCTATGTCTCTTGTCGGCATAACTCTTCTGTCTGGATTGGGAGGTCTTGAGGTGATCACGGACTTTGTGAACCTTCTCTTCAGCTTCTCGTAGGATGTCGGGTCCAAAAATCTGACTCTCTCCTACTTGTGACCAATTCAAAGTGGTACGACACTTTCTTCCATATAAGAACTCAAATGGGGCCATTTGCAAACTAGCTTGATAACTGTTGTTGTATGAGAACTCTGCGAAAGCCAGACAATCTTCCCATTTTGATCCATACTCTAGCACACAAGCTCTCAACATGTCTTCTAAGATCTGGTTGACTCTTTCAGTCTGTCCATCGGTCTGCGGGTGATAAGCTGTGCTAAAATTCAACTTGGTTCCTAATCCTTCTTGGACTTCCTGCCAAAAATCTCGAGGTAAATTGGGTTCCTCGATCCGATACTATGGTCTTGGGTGTTCCATGCAAACTGAAAATTCTAGTGATGTACAACTCTGCTAGCTTCGAACTATCATAGGTTGTCTTGACAGGTATAAAATGAGCTACCTTGGACAGTCTATCAACGATGACCCAGATTGAGTCATTTCCCCTACTAGATTTACGCAAACCGGTGATAAAGTCCATTCCGAGGGAATCCCATTTCCATTCTAGAATGTGCAATGGTTGTAACAGTCCTACAGGTCTCTGATGTTCCGCCTTGACTCTCTGACAGATATCACACTTGGCGATGTAGCTTCCAATTTCTCTCTTCATCTTGTGCCACCAAAATTGCTCCTTCAAATCTTGATACTTCTTCGTTCCTTCGGGGTGGATAGAATAAAGAGTATCATGGGCTTCTTGCATGATAACTTGCTTCAACTCCGAATCTGCTGGCACGCAGATACGTCCTTTGTAGCACAAAACTCCTTCTTCGTCTTCGGTGAATCCAGGTACTTTTCCCATACCAATAAGACTCTTGATTCCGTCGATACTTACATTTCCTTTCTGGGCTTCCTTGATCTGACTAATCAAAGTGGGTTGCAGTTCAATTCTAGCTAAGAATCCTTTTCTAACTAGCTCAGTTCTAAACTGTTCCAACTCTTCATGCAAACTTGGCTGGTTCTCTTTGATCATGGTGTTTAACCTACACGACAATCTGCTAAGAGCATCCGCTACCACATTGGCTTTGCCGGGGTGATAGTGAATGTCAAGGTCATAATCCTTGATTAACTCTATCCATCTCCTTTGCCTCATATTCAGCTCCTTTTGAGTGAAAATATACTTCAGGCTCTTGTGATCTGAGTAAATCTCACAGCGGTTACCCATAAGGTAATGACGCCATGTCTTGAAGGCTTAAACTACAGCTGCTAGTTCAAGATCATGGGTAGGGTAATTTTGCTCATGTTTCTTCAGTTGTCAAGATAGATATGCTATGAATTTGCCTTGTTGCATCAACACACATCCCAGACCAATCTTGGATGCATCACAATACACATCAAACGGCTTCTAGATATCTGGCATTATTAATATTGGGGCTGAAATCAATCTCTTCTTGAGCTCTTGGAAACTTGCTTCACATTTTTCGGTCCATTCAAACTTCTTGTCCTTCTTCAACAATTGGGTCATGGGTCTGGCGATGCTCGAAAATCCTTCTACGAAGTTGCAGTAATATCCCACTAATCCAAGAAATGCACGGACTTGGGTTTGAGTGGTTGGGGCTTCCCATTCTTCAACGTCTTTGATCTTGGCGGGATCAACAACGACTCCTCCTACCGACACAATATGTCTGAGGAATCCTACTTCTTCTAGCCAAAACTCACATTTTCTGAACTTGGCGTACAACTGATGTTCTCGAAGGTTTTCAAGGATGATTCTCAGATGTTGCTCATGGTCTTCTTCTGACTTGGAGTAGATAAGAATATCGTCGATAAACACCACGACAAACTTATCCAGAAAGTGCATAAAGATCTTATTCATGAGATTCATGAAATAAGCGGGAGAATTGGTTAATCCAAAATACATGACCGTATACTCATATAATCCATATCGGGTGGTAAAGGTGGTCTTTGGAATATCCATTGCACGAATCTTGAGTTGATGATAACCAGTCCTACGATCAATCTTAGAAAACACTTTGGCCCCAGTCAACTGATCAAACAGATCCTCTATCTTGGGCACTGGATACTTGTTCTTGATGGTGACATCATCCAGCTTCCGATAATCTGTGCACAAACGGTTACCTCCATCCTTCTTGTCGACAAACAACACAGGTGATCTCCATGGCGATGCACTTGGTTGAATTAAACCCTTCTCCAGCATAGCATCAAGTTGCTTCTTTATCTCCACTAACTCTGATGGGTTCATGCTATAGGGTCTCTGAGCTATGGGTCTGGTTCCAGGAATTAGTTCAATAATGAACTTGATATCCCGATCCGAGGGCACATGGGGAAATTCATCTGGGAATACATCGGGGTATTCACAGACTACTCTGACTTGGTCTATGGTTGGTAGGGATATAGTCTTGTTACATTTGAATTGACGGGGCAAGGTTTCAGATATATGCTCTACTGATACTCCAGAGCTACTGGTCATGGTTATGCCTTTTTTGGCACAGTCAATCAATCCTTTATGTTTCGACATCCAATCCATTCCTAGTACTACTTCCGAACCTTTGGTTCCAAGTACTATTAGATTGGTATAAAAATCTATCCCATGAATTCTGATAGGCACAACTTGCAAATTTTTCTAGCTTTGGTGGTTGAACCAGGTATTTGAACAATCATAACATGCTCCAGGTTGGTTGGGTGAATCTTACTAGTGCATGCAAATTCTTTGGTAACAAACGAGTGCGACGCTCTAGGATCAAACAACACTCTTGCTAATACTGAGTTAACAGAAAACATACCCAACACGACATCAGGCGCTTCTTGGGCTTCTTCAGCATTCATGTGGAAGAGACGGTAGTTGCGGTTGAGCGAATTCCCGAGGGCGAATCTCCTTCCGGGCTGAACACGGTGTTGCTGCTGAGCTGGGGCATTCACATTGGTAGTGGCGGCAATCTTCTTGGGACACTCATTGGAGTAGTGACGCTTCACTCCACATTCAAAGCAAGTGATCTGACACTTGTCTTTGGCTGCAACTGGCACGACATTGCTTCCAGTCCTTGGGGCAGTATTGTTGTTGTTGTTGTTGGACTTGGGCAGTGCACGGTTGAAGTTGTTGGAGTTGTCGGGGTTATTATTGTGGTTCTCTCTGGACTGCACATTTCCTCCGCTACGGTTGGGGTAGCTTGGGCGAGACATTGGAGGTCTATTGTTCCGCGGGGCATATCCTGTAGACGGGTGGGGGCGATACTTCTGGTTACTATTGGATCCATTCTGGTGCATCATCCTACGCGTTGTCGTTGGCTTGGTTGATCTTTCCTTCCATATGGATGGCAGAGTTGACTAGCTCTTCGAGGTCATCGAAACGGATGTTGATTAACACCGTTTGCATCTCATCATGCAATCCATTTAGGAATCTCTCCTTCTTCTTGGCTTCAGTATTGATCTCATCAGGTGCATACTTGGCGAGGGACAAAAATCTATCACGGTACTCTACTACAGTCATCCTGAACTGCTTCAGTTCTCTGAACTCATCTCTCATTCTGGTGACTAAACCTTGCGGCACATGGGTGCGGCTAAACTTGGTCTTGAAAGCTTCCCACGTCATCACTTGACCGTGGTTCATTGTGCGGGTGCTTTTCCACCAAGCTCTTGCATCTCACGCCAGATAGTAGGTGGCAAACAATACTTTCTCATTTGCGTCAACTCCTGGTACCTCTAGCTTATTCTCCATGGTATGTAACCAATCATCAGCATCTAGTGGGTCTTCAGACTTGCTAAAGATAGGGGGATTGCTATTCTGGAAGTTTTTGAGTTTGGATCCTTGATGATCCTAATTTCCATGGCCTTGATTATTGTGGGCCATCTGAGCGATCTGTTGCAGGGTGGCTAGGTTGGCTTGGCGCTCTACTCTACCAGGTTCGTGGTCCGAAACTAGCATCTGCAGAATCGGGTCCTGCGATGAGCTGCTTCCTCCGGGGTTTCCACGAGTCATCTGAAGATTGAGATAGATAATGGGGTAAGAGGGAAAGTTCTATGGTTCATGGATTTGTTTTCAAAGCTAAAACTTTGAGTTTGACTTAGGTTTTGCAAACTAACAACTTCTCATTCATTCATTCAAGCAAGGCACACGATACAAACACACACCACAATAAAAGTAAAATAAATGGTTTTCAGAACCATTCTGTGAGCTAAGATACAATGGTACCGATACATCTCCTTCCTATGATAGTGATTAGGTGCATCTACTCATCATCGATGAAGTTGGACTCGTCATCATCGGTGTAGAAGTCCATGGCATCATCCTCCAAGTAGTCATCATCATTGCTGAGGTATGAGTGAATATCCCCCTGGATATCTTCACCTTCTTCCTCTTCTTCTTTGGCTGCAAGCTGAGCTTCTTGCTCCTTGATGGTATTCTCGAGGTTGGCCACCTTCTTGCGAAGACGAGCAATGGTGCGATCCTTCTTCGTGTGTTGACGACAAAGTGATTGGCGATCCTTGACGAGCAGTGAGAAAGTTTGGGCCTTCTGGGCGGCAATGGCATGGTTGTGGTTGGTGTACTCTCGAGCATTGTCCAATTCCTTCTACCTATCGTATAGTAGAAAGTCAAGGTTCTCCACTTGGCGCCTCATCTCCGGGTGACTTGGCATATCCAACGGCATTCCCATGGAATCACGGCTTGCATAGTGTGCAAAGCGGGTTCCCTGGATCAAGTTGATGTTCTGTCCGCAAAGACGGGCTAGAGCTTCATGCATTGCCCTGGCTAATCCATCTAGCCAGTTGTTCTCTCTCAAGTTGATGTTCTGTCCGCAGACAGTGAGCATCTTAGCGATCTTTTTATTTGCTATTTGCATAGGTTTTTATTGAGGATGCTTCATAGATGCTCACTATAGTTATGCTGCAAGTTTCCACCATGATTAGGCATGGCTTAGGCTAGCGGCACAGGCGTTTCTCTAACACACATATAAACTCCATGATCTTACAAGTTCCACTTTTATTTCACACCGCCGGAATCCATTAGCAAAAGAACATCATATCAACTAGGTACAAGTACCAATGAAGTGTTGAAAGCGGTCCCCATGATACATGGTTCTGCTAACTTCAACTCATAAAGCGCAAGCATATACGCAACAAAGAAGGACCCAATGGTTCAAGTTTATTAAATGCAAGAAATTAAAGTGTGCCATCAAGTTCGTGAGAGCTTTAATCACTAATTTTCACATAACAAGTTTAATTTGGGAGGTACATAAAACAAGAATTTACTTGGAATAGCAATAATGCTACTAGGTAGGTATGGTGGACACATATGGCAAGGGTTTTGGTTTAAAGGAGTGGATGCACGAGAAGAATTCCCTCTCAGTACAGGTTTTTGGCTAGCAAGGCTGGGTAGCAAGTATAAGAGTTGAAGGAAACAAACAAGCATACAAACGATAAAGACAAACATGCAATCTTCCTTGGAAGCACAAAATATCTTAACTAGAGAATACTAGACTTATGAGCAAATCAAGAAAGAAAGATGATGAAATTATTTTTTTCTCTAGAGTACTTCTATCTTTTTCATTAAACTCTCAAAAATAGTGTGCTACTGACCAAGCCAGGTTTTCCAAAACCAACAAAATTAACTCAATGATCCAAAAATGATACAAATACTAACAACAAGATCAATCATATAACCACGAATTGAAAACTAATATAAGCTATGCAAAAGAGTAAATGATAGAACTTCTCATTAATATTCCATAACGAAAACTCACACCAAGCGATACATATCTAACGAGAGAGGGGACACTTCCATAATGCAAACCATACTACAAAATAACTCCTCTATTCATGATATGACTCTACTAATAAGGTAAAAAGATAGAAGATAGTGATGTGATACCACGACACTCCCCCGAGCTTGGAACAAATCAAGGGGATGCCAAACCTGATGATGAATTACTCCTTAGATGGCGGCGATATCTTCTCATCTTCGTCCGTCTTCCATGGTAAAGGCTTCCCATCAACAAAGGACATCGTGGTTTCCAACATCCTGAAACTTGCAGCAGCACTTATGCATTTAAATCTAGCCTCATACTCACAGTTTTGATTTTGAACGTCATAGAACTGTGCTTGCAGTTCGTTGGTTGTTTGGCGGAGTGAGAGGACTTCATCTTTGAGTTCAGCAGTCTCCTTTTGGTGCTCGGTGATGAGTTCGGAACAAATCTTATGGATGATATCCACTTCGCGCTCCGCCATCTTCTTGTACCTAAAGACTTCTTGCTCTAGTGCTTCCATCCTGTCCTCCAGACTTCCTTCACCTTTAGGGCCTTGAACCTCTTTAATCCGAACCTCCCCACCTTCGAGCAATAACTCCTTGGGATGAAACTTCAATTCTCTCATGTATGGGTTGATGATATCTTCCAAGGAATCTCCCTCGACTGATCCAGTGGAAGACATTGTGGCTACAAATCTGGGATCTTACCTGGCAGAAACAGATCGAAACAAAAACACGATGAAAACATGATATACGAGCCTCGGGGGATCCAGGGGGTTATATATTACAAAGTTTCATGTCAAAAGGAAGGTACTGGGAGAAAACGAGTCGGTGGCGGAGTCCGGGGTGGACTGACCACCTGGTGGCGTGGCCAGGGGAGGGCCCGCGCCACAGGGTGGTGTGAGCCACCCTGGCTCCATTTCCATCCTTTTTCGCTTCGTAGCTTTCCTTATTGAATGAAAACTACAAAAATATAATTGGATTGTATTTTTGCAGAACTTTTCTTACCAGAACTGTTACCTATTTGAAAATAGACTCTGCAGGTCTCTGAATTTGGTCCTCGATGAATTCCTCCGGAGTTATAACTTGAAAAGCATCAACATCTTCATTGTAAGAATCTCCAGCAATATAGTGTTTGAGTCGCTGTCCATTCACTAGTTGTGTAGTATTATCTTTTAGAGAAGAATTTTTTATTGCTCCTGAATGGTATACTTCTTCAATGATGAAAGGTCCTTCCCATTTTGATAGTAGTTTTCCTGCAAAAATCTGAGACGAGACCTATACAATAGAACTTTCTCACCAACATGAAATTCTCTCTTAAGTATTCGCTTGTCATGCCATCTTTTAACTTTTTCCTTAAAGAGCCTAGCATTTTCATAGGCTTCACTCATCCATTCATCTAAAGAACTTAAGTCAAATAATCTTTTCTCACCAGTGAGCTTACAATCTCTATTTAGTTCTTTAATGGCCCAGTAAGCTTTGTGTTCTAATTCTAAAGGTAGATGACAAGCTTTCCCATAAACCATTTTATAAGGAGACATTCCCATAGGATTTTTGTAAGCAGTTCTATAAGCCCATAAAGCATCATTCAACTTCTTAGCCCAGTTTTTTCTAGACCTATTAAATGTCTTTTGCAAGATAGATTTAATTTCTCTATTTGATAAATCTACTTGCCCGCTAGTTTGGGGGTGATAAGCTAAAGCAATTCTATGATTAACATCATATTTAGCAAGGGTCTTCCTAAAACCACCATGAATGAAATGAGAACCCCCATCAGTCATGAGATACCTAGGCACCCCAAACCTGGGAAATATAACATCCTTAAGCATTTTTAGAGAAGTCTCTCCATCAGCACTCTTTGTAGGAATGGCTTCTACCCACTTAGTAACATAATCAACGACAACAAGAATATGAGTGTAACCTTTCGAGGGAGGGAAAGGACCCATAAAGTCAAATCCCCAACAATCAAAAGGTTCAATAACTAGAGAGTAGTTCATAGGCATTTCATTGCATCTAGAAATATTACCAACACGCTGACATTCATCACAAGATAAAATAAATTTTCTTGCATCTTTAAAAAGGGTAGGCTAGTAGAAACCTGATTGTAGCACCTTTTGTGCAGTTGTATCTCCTGCATGATGTCCTCCATAAGCACTACCATGACATTTACGCAATATCTCCTTTTGTTCATATTCTGGAACACGTCTTCGCATTATACCATCCACTCCTTCTTTGTATAAGTGTGGGTCATCCCAAAAATAATGCCTCAAATCATAAAAGAACTTTCTTCTTTGCTGAGCTGTAAAAGTTGGAGGCAAATACTTGGAGACAATAAAGTTAGCATAATCAGCGTACCAAGGGCTCCCTCGCGAGCTCACCCCTATTGCAACTAACTTTTCATTTGGGAAACTATCATTAACAGGCATAGGGTCAAAAGAGATGTTTTCCAAACGAGATAAATTATCAGCTACATGGTTTTCAGCACCCTTCCTGTCTACTATATGTAGATCAAACTCTTGTAAAAGCAGCACCCATCTAATAAGCCTAGGCTTAGCGTCCTTCTTCGTCATAAGATATTTAATAGCAGCATGATCAGTATTAATGGTGACTTTTGAGTCTACAATATAGGGCCTAAACTTATCACAAGCAAAAACAACAGCTAGAAATTCCTTTTCAGTAGTAGCATAATTTCTTTGAGCAGCGTATCGACTCTTACTAGCATAATGGATAACGTTTAACTTTTTATCAATACGTTGCCCAAGGACAGCCCCTACAGCAAAATCGCTAGCATCACACATTATTTCAAAGGGTAAACTCCAATCAGGTGGTTGAACAATAGGAGCTGTAGTTAAAGCCTTCTTAAGTGTTTCAAAAGCTTCCTTACAATCATCATCAAAAACGAAGGGTACATCCTTTTGAAGAAGATTAGTGAGGGGCTTTGATATCCTAGAAAAGTCTTTAATAAACCTCCTATAGAAACCAGCATGACCAAGGATACTACGAATACCTTTGATGTCTCTTGGACATGGCATCTTCTCAATTGCCTCAACCTTAGCTCTATGAACTACTATGCCTCTTTTAGAAACTTTATGCCCAAGGACAATCCCTTCATTAACCATGAAGTGGCATTTATCCCAATTAAGAACAAGATTAGTTTCTTCACATCTCTGCAAAACTTTATCAAGGTTATGCAGACAATTATCAAAAGAAGTTCCATAGACAGAAAAGTCATCCATGAACACTTCCACAATTTCCTCACAAAAACCATGAAAGATAGCAGACATGCACCTTTGGAAAGTAGCAGGAGCATTACATAAACCAAAAGGCATACGTCTATAAGCATAAGTTCCATAAGGGCAAGTAAAAGTAGTTTTTTCTTGATCTTGTTGTTTAATAGCAATTTGAGAGAAACCAGAATAACCATCAAGAAAACAAAAACGGGTCTTTTTAGACAACCTTTCCAACATTTGATCAATAAAAGGAAGTGGGTAGTGATCTTTCTTAGTAACTTTATTAACTTTCCTAAAATCGATACACATCCTATAGCCTACCACTATTCTTTGAGGAATAAGCTCATCATTATCATTAGGGACGATGGTAATACCTCCCTTTTAGGAACACAATGAACATGACTAACCCATTCACTGTCAGCAATAGGGTAAATAATACCAGCATCAAGGAGTTTCAATACCTCATTCCTTACCAGTTCCTTCATCCTGGGGTTTAAGCATCATTGGTGCTCCACTACTGGCTTCGCATCTGGTTCTATGTTGATAGAATGCTGACATATAGTAGGTGAAATCCCTTTTAAATCATCCAGAGTATAACCCATAGCTCCTCGGTGTTTCCTCAAAACCTCCAATAACCTTTCTTCTTCCTTCCCTGAAAGTTTAGCACTAACAATAACAGGATATATCTTTTTATCATCAATATAAGCATATTTAAGATCATCAGGGAGAGGTTTTAGATCGAAAACCGGATCCTTTTTAGGTGGCATCATGGTACCCAAGTCTTGTACAGGCAAGTCATGCTTAAGCATCTTAGGTTGATCACGGAGAATCCTGTCAATCTCATTCCTTTCTTCCATGAACATTTCACTTTCATGATCTTCCATAAATTGTTGCAAAGCATTGTTAGGAGCAAGAGAAATAGAAGCAAGTTGTTCAACTCTAAAATCCTCATTATGGGTTTCCTCTTCGCAAGGTTCTTTAGCAAATTTTGAAAAGTTAAACTCATAAGATTCCCCATCAAACTTAGTCAAGATTTTCTCCCTCTTGCAATCAATAATAGCTCCACAAGTACTCAAGAAAGGTCTACCAAAAATGATAGGATAAGTTTTACTAGCAGCTGGACCAAGTACTAGAAAATCAGTAGGGTACTTAATCTTACCACAAAGAACTTCTACGTCTCGCACAATACCAATTGGAGAGATGGTCTCTCTATTAGCAAGGTGAATAACCACATCAATCTCTTCCAACTCGCAAGGACTGATTTCATGCATAATTTCTCTGTAAAGCTCATAAGGAATAACACTAGAACTTGCACCAATATCACATAAACCGTAATAGGAATGATCACCAATTCTAACAGAAAGCATAGGAACACTAGACTTTTTAGTTCTATTAGGATGTGAAACAATATTAGAAGCATCCTCACAAAAGACTATGTGCCCATCTTCTACGCTTTTAGTGACAAGGTATTTCACAATTTCTACCACAAGTTCAATGTTTATTTGTTCATCGGGTTTTACAGTTCTCTTTTCACTTTTGGCAATTACATTAGTTATCATAGGATGGTCCTTTACCTTTTTGGGGAAGGGAATCTTCTCGATATAAGGTTCGGGTAAAATGGGATCAATAATGCAATACTCAACACTTCCAATAGGAGCATAGTCAACAATATCTTTGTAAGGTGCATGGTATTTATTCCATCCCCTTTTTGGAATTTCGATATAGCAAGCAAAAGCTCTAAAGCAATTCATAATAACTTGCAAATCAAGACCATAAACATTACTAATATTTTGAAAGTCATCAGTTCCCATAAAAGATTCAGTGCATTCATAATCATAATTTATACCTGACTTTCTACCTTTGTCATTCTCCCAAGCTTCAGCATTGTCTTGAATACGGTCCAGAAGATCCCATTTAGCTTCTTCTTCCATGCGAGTGAATGATCCAGCACAAGAAGCATCCAATAAATCCTTGTCATGTAGAGGGATCCTTGCATAAAAGTTGTTGATAATAATATTGTTGGGGAGCTCATGAATGGGACATTTGAGCATTAGTAACTTCAATATCCCCCAAGATTGAGTTGTACTCTCTCCATCAAGAGGCCAAAAGTTGTATATTTGATTTCGATTTTATGAATCTCACTAGGAGGATAAAACTTTGAATAAAAGAGAGGCACTATTTCCTCCCATTCTAGAGCTTAACCATTCTTCAGCAGCTTATACCATTCCATAGCTCTTCCTTTCAGTGATAATGAGAATAACTTCTTCTTCACTTGATCTGTAGTAATACCTACACACTTGAACAACCCGCATAATTCGTGTATAAAGAGCAAATGATCATCGGGATGGACAGTTCCATCCCCAACATAGTAGTTATCCATAACACGATCAATAATTCTTGTAGGTATTTTGAAAACATCTTTCTCAGCAGGTGGTGGCTTATCTACTACCTTAGCAGTGGTAGTAGCATTACCAAATAAGAAACTCAGCGAATTATCCATAACGAAAATAAAGCAACTAGCAGAAGTAAACAATACTCACATTAGAAGTTTCCTTTACCAGTTCCACTCTCCAATAGCGCTTCACTCCCCGACAACGGCGCCAGAAAATAGTCTTGATGACCCACAAGTATAGGGGGTGTATCGCAGTATTTTCGATAAGTAAGAGTGTCAAACCCAACAAGGAGCAGAAGGTGCTAGCTAGTGGTATGGATCAGGAATTCTCTGCAAATACTTAGCAAACGGTTTTTTAGGGGTTTTTGATAAGGCAAGTAAACAAAGTACGAGTAAACAAAAGACAATAAGAATAAATGCAGCAAGTGGCCCAATCCTTTATGCAGCAAAGGACAAGCCAGATGTATTACTTAAGATGACCAAACATTCTCGAGGACACATGGGAAGACTGTCAAGTGCTTTCACTTCATATAGTTGATTAATCTTCTTTAGCTTGCTAAATGTTGTGTGCGTGAACCTGTGCTAATGTACCGTCCCATCCAAGACTAATACATACGTGTGATTATACCCCTTGCAAACATACGTAAGTACAAGAAAGTAATTAAGGTAGAAACTAACCACAACTTTAAACTCTAAGACCCTTACGTCCCTTGTGCAATGGTTTCCTAACGGGGGTTCAGGTTTCTGTCACTCTGGCAACCCCTACGATTAGTAGCCAAATACACAATGCATTCCCCTAGGCCCATATAGGTGAAGTGTCATGTAGTCGACGTTCACATGACACCACTAGAAGAAGTACACCACAACTTAAATAGCAATCTATTGAATCTCTCTCAACACAACTCCACTACTAACAATAAGACTTCTCCCATGTCCTCGAGAACAAAATGAACTACTCACAAGACATCATATGGATCATGATCAGAGATGGAATAATGATCTATAACAATCTGAACATAAACAATAATTCAATGGTTCACTCAATAGCATCAACTACAAAGAGTAATCAACACCGAGAAAGTTTCCCCTATGAACTAATGCAAGATTCAACTCAATTGTTATAGCAATATGGAGATGGTGATGAGGGTGCTGATGGTGATGATGTGGTGATGACGATGATGATGATCCCAATGAAGTCCAGCTTGATGGTGGTGTTGATGGCGACGATCTCCCCTCTCCGGGAAGGAATTCCCCCGGCAGAAATCTGTCTGCCGGAGAGATCTTTCTCTCTCGGTGTTTTCCACCCCGCAGAGGCGGTGGAATCTTTCTGTGGTTGCTTCCCGAGTCTTAGGGTTTTGGGAGGATGATATACGCCAGAGGAGAGAGGCTGGAGTGGGCCAGGGTGGCCACACCACCTCCTGGCGCGGCCTAGGGCTGCCCGAGCCATGGGGTGGTGTGGGCCCCCTGTGGCCCATCTCCACTCCGTCTTCTGGCATCTTTAGTCTTATGGAAAAATAGGATTTTCTGTATATTTTCCCGGATTTTCTGATTCTCGCGAATTTTGCCTCCAAACTGCACCTTTTCCATCAGAATCCTGACTGCAGCGGTCCATGCTCCAAAAGTCATAAACCATGCAAAAATAGATGAAATAACATAAGTATCACCTCTTAGTACGAAATATATCAATGAATAATAGTGAATTAAGACATAGAATAGTGATGCAAAATGGACGTATCAACTGGTCATGGGAATAGCCAGTGACAAAGCCATGAGTACTCTTTAAGTACTCGCTAACTATCACTAACAAGTAAGGTAGTTCTAGTAGGAATGCTAAGTTCTAAGTTTATTTGTAAAGTTAAGTTTGAAACCTAAGCTGAGTTCAGAAGTAAAGAAAGATAAAAATAAAGTTTTAAATCACCTAAGTGGGAACTTAGTTGTCATAGTCACAACCTTGTTGGGGTCAAGTCAAGTCACAATTCAATTCACAAGTAATTTTGAAAACATCTGACAACGGAACAGTATGGCCACTCCAACTGTCCATGACCACGGACGCGGCTATTCGAATAGTTTGACACTCTGCAGAGGTGGTACACTTTGACCACAACATTCGATACATCCGTTAGGGATAATCCTGAATCATCATACTTAGTATGCGGATAATCAATCATAACCTTTCAATTACACACCCTATTACAAGCACCTCTCCTATGAGCTTGGCCTCCCAGCCATGGCCATCTGCCATCCTGTGCACTACATAGGTGGACAACATTGAGAGGTAGCCTCAGCTCAAACCTCTCCGGCGAGGGCACCCATACTAATGCATATAAACTTCTGGCTAAGCCATACCCAATTCAGGTATTGTGGTTGTACGGTAAAATTGGAATGGTATCGCATCCGAACCCAACCATCAGTTTTATGAAGGGCTAAGGCTCATGCCCTAACATTTTCATCATCATAAACCATTTGTGTTTCTCAACACATGCCAAAACATCTCAATAGAATAACTCATCATTCCAAGGTTTTCATAAGCATTTTCACCAAGTATTACCCTCTAGAGTGATCAAGTTTTTGGTTAAGCTCTAACCACAAGTCAAGAGTGTTCACTAAGTTGGAATGCTAATTTCAATCTCATGCCATAGAATGACATCTAGTATAGGCCAAATTTTATACTCTTTATGCTATCTAAACTACTTTCTAAAATCTCACAAAGCATTACTAGAAGTAAAGAAACTTTGATAAAGCAAAAGTAAAACTTGTAAGTAAAACTTGGGATGGGTATAAATCAAGAGGTATAACCAAAGCATGACTAATGCATCTTGATTAGGTTATCTTGTATAATTCTAGCTTGTTAACAATAGCTTGCCTTGATATGTGCAGTGGTTGAAATTCTCCCTGTCTTCTTCGGGGTAGAACTCCTCCACTTCGTAGACTTGGTCGGTACTATCGTCTATAAATATATACGCAATACACAATCACCAAACAATAATTACCTAGTCTATTTAGTACACTAATGCACACACTTGATGATCTAGGACCATCACAATCACCACAAGATTTAATAAACTAGTTTCATTTATTTTATTTGAGAAAAGTAATTTCTACTCACTGAAATTAATTAAGATTTAATATTCTCCAATTAAAATATGGTATCATGTGGACACATGTCATCACCACATATTCTAATACATGGGAATGTGATTTAAAGTGTTGGTCACATTTTATAAAGTTTAAGTTTATTATTTAAATGATTTAAAGTGACTAGAAATGCCTATATAGCATTATTTTGGTACTAGTCCAAAGTCACTACATGCAAACCTAAACATTACTTATTTTGATATATATTATCAAATGTGATTTTTGAGAGTTGTAATCAACTCAAAAGCTATTATGGTTGATTTTTGAAAAATGTTTGAATGTGGAAAAGTATCTGTTTTGTTATTTTTGCTATAGGTGATCTATAACTCCAATTGATTTAAATCCAACGGGCTTGGATAGAGATTTTTATTATCTTTCTAAAAAAATTGAATCATTCATTTTGGTTTAGTAGAACTCTCTGAATTTATTTTTAAACTAGTGGACAGAATTGAGTTTAAGTGTAAATAGAAAAATATCTATTTGAATCTGCGGGCTAAGGCGGGAAACTAAACGGGCAGGCCCAGTGGCGCTCCACAGCGCAGAGGGCAACTAACAAGGGGGTCCCGCATGTCAGCGGCTCACTCAAACGCGAAGCGGTACAAGGCGATATGGGATGTTCGATTATAACAAGGATCAATGGTCGTGGCTCATCGTCGATGACAAACAGGTCCCCGGCGAGACTGAACCCTAGCGATCAAACTGGTGGACGACGGCGGACTCAGGCGTGGTCGCGGCGGCTCCTGGGGTGGTCGCAATCGATAGCCCCCTTTCTCCTCTGCTACGGCGAGCTCCGGCGAGCTCCGGCACAATTTCGGTTACTGAGGGCTCTAGCGGCTCCGAGGATGGTGCGAGGGGATTAGTGGAAGGTGGTGAGTGTTGGAGTGTGGAGAAATGGGGTTGGGGAGGTCTCCTTTTATAGCTCGACGAGGGGACCGTGAGGTGCGACGATGAGCTCGTCGATGACGATGGTACAGGGGGATAATGGCATGGGCGAGGTAGGCAGATGGTGCTCTACCTCCTGGCAGTTATCTACGGCGTAATGGTGTGGCTAGGGGCGGTGGAAAATGACTGGGCGTGTCCGCGCTTTGGGTGGAGGCAGTGAGTGTTCGACGCAGCTCACGGCGGCTGCTAGTCGCGCGGCGGGAAATGGGCATGTCCGGGCGGTTGTTGGTGTCAGGGTGGAGCGGTGCGCGGGCTATGGTCGAGCGGCAGCGTGTGCTGGCCTGTCAGGGACAGTGCACTGGCACGTGCTCGACATGGCGCAGAGGCGGAGAGCGCGGGCTGCCTGCGGTGGTCCAGCGGCTGGTATTGCTCGGGGAAGGGACAATGGGCGGCAGCATGATCACGCTTACCTCCCAGGTACGGCGGAAGGGGCTAGGTGGTGTGCTGGGAGTGCACCATGGTCGACCGGCGGCATAGCGCTTGGGTGGCTCAGCACTAGCGCATACAGTGAAGGCGGCTAGGCTTAGAGGATTTGGTTGGTGCTGGGGTGACCAAGGGACAAAGCTTGAGCCGAATGGGAGGACAAGACATTGATCAAAACAGTATTAGTTAGGCCAGATTATCTTTGCCTGCCAACTGTTCGACACAATGGCCACAAGAACATTAGTTTTGAATTTTGAAAAGATTTTTGGTGGGTGTGTTAGTCATAAGCTTGATCATCTGTGGTTGCTTGGGATGGTCAAGGTGAACTCATTTGAGGGGTTTTTGAAAAAGTGGGATCTATGCATATGAAATGGATTCCATTTTCAAATGCCATTTAAAATTAGTGTTTAAATATTTTTGTAAGATTTCAAAGTGGGCCTTGGTATATCTTTACTTGTACTAGCAAGGGGTGAAAAGATCCAGAATTGTTTCTGTTTGAATTTGACTTCTAGGAACACCTAAAGTGGCCTAGTGGATTAAAATGGCCAAAGTGACCATTTGCATTATTTAGTCTTATTTGATTTCTTTTTCTTTGGATTTTGTTTTTAAATGATCTAGATGATGTGGAATTAACCTTTGGATCATTTTAAAACCATTAGAACAATCAAACATGGCATTTTCAAACAATTCCATATTAATGCAAACACACATGCATTCATAAATGTTTTTTAATGATAAACAAGTTTTTGTTAACCCTAAATTGGGTGATTTGGATCTTGATAACATTGATTAAAGATTTTGGATGTTACAATACCCATCCATCGAATATTCATGGAGGAATGTGCTAAACTAGTTGTGGAATTTAATAGAAGATTGAAGCCTGAAATCAAAGAAGTGGTAAGAAAAGAAATTGTATGCCTATTGGACACAGGTATAATCTATCCTTTTAAAGATAGTGAATGGGTAAGTCCTATTCATTGTGTCCCTAAGAAAGGGCGGTTTCACTATTGTTCCTAATGAAAATAATGAATTGATACCTACTAGAACTATTGTTGGGCATAGGATGTGCATAGACTTCAGAAAATTAAATAAAGAAACTAGGAAAGATCACTATCCTTTACCGTTCATAGATCAAACTTTAGAGAGGTTAGCGAACCATACTCATTTTTGTTACCTACACGAATACTCCGGTTTTTCTCAAATAGTTGTTCATCTTGATGACCAACTTAAAATAACTTTCATTAGTCCTTATGGTTTACATGCTTACCGATGTATGCCTTTTGGTTTATGTAATGCTTCGGCTACTTTTCAAAGATGCATGACTGCTATTTTTGCTGATTTCATAGAACTCATAATGGAAATATTTAGGGATGAATTTTCTATCTATGGAACTTCGTTTACGAGCTGCTTGGATAATCTTAAAAGAGTTTTGCAGCGTTGCGAAGAAACCAACCTTGTTCTAAACTAGGAGAAATGCCATTTTATGGTCAAAGAAGGTATAGTCCTTGGACACAAGGCATCAGGTAAGGGAATTGAAGTAGATAGAGCTAAGGTTGAGGCAATTGAGAGAATACCACGACCTAGGGATATTAAAGGTATAAGAAGTTTCCTTGGTCATGTGGGTTTTTATAGAAGGTTCGTTAGAAATTTCTCTCGAATATCTAAACCTTTGACTAACCTCCTGCAAAAGGGAGTAAGATTTAATTTTGATGATAAATGTCTTGAAGCCTTTGATCAACTCAAAAATGCTTTATCTCATGCTCCTATCATTAAACCACCTATCTAGGATACAACCTTTGACTTAATTTGTTAAGCTAGTGATGATGTTGTAGGTGTAACTCTGGGACAACATATTGGTCGCAGATTTAATATTATACATCATGCTAGTAGAACTCTAAATGGTGCTTAGAAGAATTACCCAAAGGAAGAAAAGGAACTGTTTGCTGTATTTTTCTCTTGTGATAAATTTCGTTCTTACATAGTTGATGCAGAGGTGAGATTCATACGAATCATGATGGTTTAAAAAATTCCTTGAGAGGAAAGAACATAAGCCAAGACTAATCCATTGGATTCTTTCACTACAAGAATTTGAGTTGCAGATTATGCAGAGGCAGGAAATAAAGATGTTAAATGAAATGTCCATGATAGCCCAACAAGACACCAATCATGTTGAGAGGGACTTTAGTCCTGGTGATTTTATTACAAGATTATTCAACAAATTAAGTTCAGTTCCTTCAAGGGAGAAGAAATCTTTGTTGTTGGAAGAACTTTCTCATCCCCGAATAAGCAAATGGTAAGTGCAAGGTAAGTGTTCTTACCAAAATAAGTGATTTGTTTTCACAAATTTTACCCCTAAAAATTCTGCCTTTGAATTCCTTGTGTTTTTCTGAAGTTTTAGAGGGTTTTTACCAACTATACGGGTGGAACTATATGACCAGAGAGGGAGATCCCGTTGTATAGTTGGTCATTAAACTCTCTGTATCATCTTTGTGAATTTGTTTTCGATATCTGAGTCTATACGGTCGCAACTATACGGCGGGATAAAAAAATTTAGCCGTATAGTTGGTCGTTGAACTCTCAGATAGTTTTGCTTTTTGGTGTCTGTATCTATACGGTCGCAACTATACGACCGGAGCCAAAATTCCGGCCGTATAGTTGGTCATTAAACTCTTAGACAATTTTGATTTTTTGTGTTTGTATCTATACGTTCACAACTATATGACCGGAGCCGAAATTCTGGCCGTATAGTTGGTCGTTAAACACTCATAAACTTTTCATTTTGTTTTTGTAAAAAAACGTTATTGTCGGTTCCGAGTCATGATTTAATCAGCCTGGACTCAAGATATTTGGAAATATCTGCCTAGGATCAACTATACGGACGAACCTATACGGGTTGCACCCGTATAGTTGGTCGTTACGTGGCAGGACTCTTCCAAATCCGTGATTTCTTTCCCTGTTTTGTTTAGATTCTTTTCTTGGATGACAATTTGGTGTTTCTGGCAAGTTCTGCCGACCTCTGACCCCCCTTATATGTTGCCATTGTCCCTCTCTCTAATCACAATCTACAGAAACCAATCTACCTCTTATATACACGTGAGGGATCTCAACCAAGGGACATAAGTCAAGAAGAAAATCTCCCATGGAGACCGGGAGCAATAGCGAGCAAGGCAAGGAGATCAATACCATCCCTGTATAGTTCCTCGACACTGACCATGGGTGTCAAAAGAGGGATTTGAAGGCCCTGGAGCTGAAGATTGAAGAGTTGGACAAGGAGAAGCCAGGGACACCCAAACACCTTCGCTAGCTGCGACTTTATCTTGATAAACTTGATGAACATATCAAGCAAACAACCGAAGCAGGTTTTTCTATGAGTCTTAAGGCACTACAAACACTTCAGGATAACAATGAGTTCGTTAAAGAACAAGTGAAAGTGCTGGAGGGGAACAATCTTTTCTACAAGCTGCGTGTTAAAGAATTAGAAGCTGTCAATCCATCTCCCCGCCTCAGGCTGGACCGTGAGGAGAAGTTACCACGTGTAATGGCGCCACAATGATCTACAACAATCACGGTTTCAAATAATCGCAAGGGATTATTTGATCCCGCCTGGCTTGATTCCAAGCTTGGGGAGATCTTTAAGACCTTGTAATCTATCTTATAAGTTATTATTGTTATTTTTGCATTAGTTCAGACTAGAAATAAAGTTTGCATCATTAGAATAGTCGGTCCTGTTAATGAAAATTCCGAGTTTATTATTATATATGGAGCAATATTGAGTTTGTGTTTGCTTTAATGATATATGAATGGCTTGAGTATAATTTTACTTGCACTTGATGATATCAATAGGGGTATTCCACACCATTGGTATTAATGGAACACATAAATATAATTTGGTCAAACATGTTGTAAGTCTACGGTTTGATTTACAAAGAGAAATTATCTATACAAAGAAACCATGAAACGGGGAAAATGAAAGTACTATCAAAGTAGAGTGTCGTGGTAGAATCTCAAGTCATAAAAATGCTTCATATACAGTTGGAATTTGATAATTGAGATCGTTGAACTTTGAATTCCTACATAAGGTAGAATATTTGGCTAGCCCCTTTGCACAGCACTTAAACCAAAAGTGTTAGCATATATGCAAAATAAAAGAAAAGAAAGAAGAAAAAGAGCGAATGTGCAAAGAGGAAATAGGCATATACCAATGTATTGTAGTATGACAAAGAGACACTTTTGAGATTTTGAATCCCAAGTGAATACGTTGATCCTAAAACACTTGGGACTACCTCGTTAACTCATTCGGTTGAACCAGATACTTTTACATTATGTTGAGATTCATATTTTATGAACTGTTGATAACTAAGGTGTGGAAGCCTGCTAATACTATTTAGATGGTTCTAGTAAGGTATTATTCACGAACTTATTCCTATGTATCGTATATGATAAACACATGCTGCAACTGCCTCATTTATATTAATCGACTCTGCTTCATGAATATGAGGATCACATCCATTAAGCTAAAACTTGCTCGGGGCAAGCAAGAGTCTAAGATTGGGGAAGGTTATGATTGCATATTTTCGTCATGTTTTATATTATTATTTTGCATTGTAGATGTAGGATCTTGGTATTTTACGGTGCTCGTGTGCACATTTTATGTTTGTTTTCACCAGGATCAGGACAGATGATGGATCCAATGGATACAGTTCTTGGATCAGTTGTACTATGGAGAAAAGGAGTTAAAACAATGTAAATCGCTTAATTGGGAAATATTAATAATACCAGAAGAAAACCAGAAGCAAGCAACGGAGGCAGAAGGTTCAACGACCAACTATACGGTGGGAGCAAATTTTCTGGCTGTATAGCTCCGGTTGTATAGTTGGCGCTGCCTCCGCATCGTCACATAGTTTCACCCCGTGCAATTGGTTCGAGAGGACGACATATAGAACACCCAGAAATCACATAAACCTCACCTCCGGAAGGCATCTGGAGGGGGAACTTATCCACAACGATCCATCTTTGCCCTGCGCAGATCCGAGAGGCTAAGGCATCGATCTTCATCATCCACCACCGCATCATCACCATATCCATCCATCCCATCTACATCCTTGTCTAGATCTAGTTGTCATTTCTATACTCATTGTGGATTTATACAAGTATTATTCATCTATGATTGTTTCTATTACCATTGCCATGATGTTGATTCCCTCCATGTCTGAGTAGATCTTTAGTTCTTGGGGAGATGGAGAAACCCTAGTATGAGATGGAAATAAGATAAAGTCTATTATGATAGTCATCGCTATGACCATGTGTTAGATTCTCTACATCTTGATGTTGAGAGAAGTCGACCTCTCAAAATTTTCCTCTCATGGGGACTTGTTGGAGGTAACTACTAGTTGGTAGACGGAGGCATGCTAGCACTTACAGTGACTATAAAGATGTTGGAACCCATTATGTATCAACTTAGGAAACCGAGAAAACTCACGGAACACTATCCATGCAATGGGATACGTCCTACGGGATTACGTCCCTTAATAGCGTAGTAACTCGATTGATGTCGATTGCTAACTACTGTTGTTATGAGGATGATATGAGCAGTGATTGCTTCCTAATTGTCCAAATACGGAGTTCCTCCCACACATACATAGTTGATAATGTTTATGATAATAATCTTTATCTTAGATCCTCATAATACTAGTGGTAAATCTGGTACTCCCTGAGAACGCCTTTTCCCTATTGCAGTTCCAATCTTTCTTACATATGCGATACTTACTTTCTTTATTAAGTAATTTAGCTTTAATTTATTATTGCTCTTATACCTAAATCCCAAAAACACCCTTTTACACTATACTCGCATTTTATCTTGTTACTTAGAACTTAATCTAGCATTTATGTCATAATATTTATTTCAAGAGTTATTAGACTTCAGACTCCTGCTCCCTGTGGGATCGATACCTTTATTTCAACACTAGCTACAAACGATCTGTGCACTTGCAGTCATCAACGTGATAGGATGCCATGCGTAAATATTTGTTTTTCTGTTTTTCTTTGTTACATGTGATTGTTTCAAAACGGGTCCAAAATTGTCAAGATAGAAATTCTTAGTAGGAAGTTGATTTTTTCAATGCCCTCGATTGTTTCCGATATATTAACTACCTGATGCATACCACCAAAAGCTTTTTGTAGAAATTCGATAGAAATCTACCACTTTCTAGAGCTCCTAGTTCAAATATGACATGATTTTTTCAATAGAGACTTAAAGTCAGTTGAGTGTGCCGAGTAAGCTCGGAAGCTTTAAAACCTCATAAAACTTGGGAATCGTACAAAAAACATTGTCCACTATATCTGGAAACTTGGCTCCTTGCATTCATAACCATGTTCTCTTTACTTTATTAGCATAGTATATTCATGGTGGTAGAGGCCAACAATAATGGGATCTTCTATATGCTAGAGATGACATAATCAAATGTACTGAAAGAGATCCAATGGTCAACAATGTTGGGTTTTGCCAATCTATATCCAACTGCCGATGTTCGAAGGTATTCATACACTATATAGTTATATGGTAATTGTGAAGCAACATAGTCGTTTTTTCTTTTGAAAAGAAGTGTCAAGCACTATATAGTGGTGTGGAAATTGTTGCACGTGCCTTTTACTAGTATGGATATGGACTCTCGACCTTGAATTCCTGGACTGATAGGTTACAATCTACTACCTTTTTCTATTACTAGATGGACACTAGCCATATTCAAAATCTGAATCGAGCGGCAAAATCACCCACCAACTTTGAAGCATTTCCCGCCCCACCGATTCAAAACCTTTGAGCCAAAATCTCCCACCGAATAGTACCATTTTTCTATTATTATTAGCTGGATGGGGGCCAAATTAAAATCTCAGTCGAGCGGCAATATCACACATCGATGTTGGATCATTTCGTGCCCCTCTGTTTCAAAAACTTTTGTCTTTAAATTTCCTATTCTACCCATTGTTTAGACGATAGATGGGCGTGCTAAAGTCAGTAGCTCGGGGGCACGATCGTAATTATATTGCTATTCACCTATACTATGGTCCCAATTCGTGCAGTTTTTCCCGCTGGCCCTCCCAAAAATCCCAAGCTCCTATGTCGCCTCCACGGCCACCACGCGCACCGGCTTGATCTGTGGTCACGTGCGCCGCTGCAGAGCCGCTTCACCGACACTCACCCATCAGATCTAGTTCACCAGGTCTCTCTGCCACTAAATCAGAGCTACAGTGTCTTTCACCATGATGATGGCATCAGCGATCGCCCAAGCTCTTCTTCCACGCCACCGATGGCATCATCGACTGCCCAAGCTCTGTTTCCTCACCGCCGAAAGCTACCCAACCTTACCGGATCCGCTTCATCGATGTCCACCGGATGTGATCTAGTTCAAGGAGTTCTATGTCCACTACTCTAGACCAGTTGCATGACCATCGCCATTCACTGCACTGGATCGGCCTCAGCGACGCTCTCGTCCACTGTGTTCAAGCTAGCATCGACCGCCAAAGATCTGCTTCGCCGACGCCAACAGCCACCATAACGATGCTTAGACGCCTCTCCGACCAAGGTTAACCAAATGTCCAACCCGTTTTTCTTTTGTTAGCGGTATAGAAGGTTCAAGCCTGTCGCAGTGAACTGCATTTTTGTAATCGTGCTAGTACATACAAGTCACTGGGCACGCATGTTCTTCGTTCTAGTACATACAAGGTCATTAGACATGTTGGTTTGCATTCGCTTCTCTACAAATTTCAAGTCATGCACATGTCTGTTATTTTGTCATGCACATATTCTTACCTTAGCTACTCCGTACACCAGTAATTGCATGTTATTGTGTAGTTCTTATCTTAGCTGTCAGTGGAAAATATAAGTGTGGATTACTGTCAACACCCGGATTTTTAATCCTAGATGCCTATTATGCCATACCTCGCAATCTCAGGATTACCATTTTTGCGAGACATAACAGAATTGGAACCACAGTACATCATCCATTACAAACCATAATAAAGGTCTTACAAATAAAGGATCTCATGATCCACTCTTAATACAATCAAAGCAGTGGAAAGTAAACATAGTAGGGGCTCCATCTTTAGGGTCACAGGCAATGGTGACAATGGGAGATGATCCTAGTTGTTATAGACCTCCTACTGTCCATCTTCCTACTAGTCCTCCTCATAGTCTGGCCACGGGAATAGCCAGGGACAAAGCCATGAGTACTCTATAAGTACTCGCAAACTATCACTAACAAGTAAGGTAATTCTAGTAGGAATCTGAAGCTCTAGGTTTATTTGCGAAAAGCCAGGTTTATTTCATAAGGAGTTCAAAAGTAAAGAACCTAATTAAATTGTCTACATCACCTAAGTGGGAACCTAGTTTTCATGTCCACAACCCTGTTGTGGTCAAGTCAAGGTCATAGTTCAAGTCACAAGTTATTTTGGAAAACATCTAACAACGGAAAAGTATGGCCACTCCAACTGTCCATGACCGCGGACGCGGCTATTCGAATAGTTTGACACTCTGCAGATGTGGTACACTTTCACCACAATATTCGATACATATGTCAGGGATAACCTTGAATCATCATACTTAGTATGCGGATATGCAATCATAACCTTTCAATTACACACTCTAGTATAGGCACCTCCCCTATGAGCTTGGCCTCCCAGCCATGGCCATCTGCCATCCTGGGCACTACATAGGTGCACATTCACATTTACGAGGTAGCCTCAGCTCGACCTCTTTCCGCGAGGGAACCCATACTAAGGCATATAAACTTCTAGTTAAGCCCTACCCAATTCAGGTATTGCGGGTGTACGGTAAAATTGGAATGGTATCGCATCCGAACCCAACCATCAGTTTTTATCAAAAGTAAGGCTCATGCCTCAAGAAGTTTCATCATAAAATCATTGTGTTTCAGAACACATGTCAAAACATTTCAATAGAATGAATCATCATTCCAAGGGTTTCATAATCATTTTCTCCAAGTATTCCCATCTAAAGTGATCACTAGTAGTTTAGCACTAGCAACTATCAATGGGGGTGGGTGTCACTAATAAGGGGTGCTAATCAAGCGTAATTATCCAACTCTAGCTTTATGCTTTTTATGGCATCTAAGTATAACTACCTAGGCCTAGTTTTATGTTCGTTATGGCATCTAACCTATTTTTCCAATACTCACAAATCACTAACTGAAGGTAAAGAACTTTGGTAAAAGTAAAAGAATAAAGCTTGCAAGTAAAACTTGGGATTGGTATAATCAAGGTTGCATAATGAAAACATGCCTACTACATCTTACATAGGTTACCTTGAAAGGATGGCTTGCATAGTTAACTTGTAGTGTTAGGCTTGGCTTGAGTAGTGCAGTGGTTGAAGTTCTCTTCTTCTTCGTAGTACTCCTCCTCCTCGTAGCCCGGGTCGGTACTAGCATCTATAAAGGAATACGAGGTAAAAAATCACCAAACAATACTAACCTACTTCCCTGTAGCATACTAAGGCTCACACTTGATGATCTAGCATCATCACAAACATCACATGAAATAAAGACCCGGTATTATTTATCTTATTTTGGAAAAGTAATTTCTACTCATTGAAAATACTTAAGATTTAATATTCTCCAATTAAAATAAGGGATCATGTTAACACATGTCATCACCACATATTCTAATACTTGGGAATGTGATTTAAAGTGGTGGTGACATTTAAAATTACTATTTAATAAAATTAAAGTGACTAGAAATGCCTATATTGCATTCTTTTAGTACTAGTCCATGATCACTGCATGTGAACTTAAATATTTTTACATATTTAGATAGATCTTGTCAGATGTGATTTTTGAGAGTGGGAATCAACTCAGAAGCATTTATGTTTGATTTTTGAAAAATGTTTGAAGTGGCCAAAGCCTCTGTTTTGTTATTTTTACTATAGGTGATCTATAATTTCAAATGGTTTGAACCAATGAGCTGGAATAGATAATTTGAATACCTTTCCAACAAAATTGGAGTCATGCAATTTGGTTTAGTAGATCTCTTTGAATTGAATTTCAAAGTCACTGATAGATTAGGGTTTTGAAAATAAAAGAAAATTCTAAATTTAAATGTGGGGCGAGCGCGGGAATGATACTAGGCCAGGCCAACTACACAGCGCACGCGCAGCAGGCTGCTGACCAGCGGGTCCTACTTGGCAGCGACTCAACTAAGCCGAAACAGTACGCTCTATCCTGCACCGTGCGATTAGAGCGCGATCGACGGCTAAGCATCGTCGTCTCCGGTGAATAGCTTCGGCAAGAAAATAAGCCTAGCGCTACGGTGGGGGTACATGGGGGCTCACCAGGGCTCCGTCTAGACTTGGCAATGGGGGCGATCGAACGTGTCGAGGCCGGCGAATCGAATGGTGGTCACGGCAGCTCCTATGGCTGCTCCTAGCTCCTATTCGTCTTCTCCTCTACAGCGGCGGGTTCCGGTGAAATTCTGGCGGGCTGGTGCTCGCCTTGCTCCGGGAGTGGTGTCGGAGGTTTCTGAGAGAGAGGGGAGTGAGATGGTCTGGCAAATGAGGGCTGGGGTGACCTCTATTTATACACCAGAGAGAGGGGCAGAGCGGCATGGTTCAGGCTCGTCGACAAAGTCGTTGTAGCGAGCTATTGGCATGGCTGAGGGTAGGGGTCGATGTGGTGCTTCAGGGTGGTTGTCATGCGAGTGATGGCGTGGCAAGGGGCGTTAGAGAACGGTCGGGAGCAGTCCATGCTCTATGCGGGAATGGCGGCGTTCGAGACGGCGCACAGTGGCCACGATTCGCACAGCGGCGAACGGGCGTGTCTGGGGGTAGCTAGGGTCGCGGTGAGTGCAGGCACGCGCAGAGAGGGCAAGGCGCGGCTTGTGTGCACGTGTAGGCTGCGGCGCTCTAGCGCGCTCTCGGCATGGTAGGCAGAGAAGTGGTCGTGGCGACTACGGCTGGTCCACGGCTTGTCTTTGGTCGAGGGGTGGATGGAGGGTGGCGGTGAGGTGTCGCCTGTCTCCTAGACATCGTGGGAGAGGTCGGCGCAGTCTGTGGCAAGCGGTGCTTGGTTGACCTGCACGGTGAGCTCGGGCGGCGCTGCACTGGTGCGAACGGCAAAGGGGAGGCTTGTCCACTACGCTGTTGGACACTAGGGTGAATAGGGGAGAGAACTGAGGCACTAGTGGCGATCAATTACTGCTCCAAACAGTGGTTGTTAGGCAGGGTTTACTAGTGTCTGCCAGGTGCTCGACCAAATGGCCGCATGAATTCAAAGTTTTAATTTTTGGATGAATTTTTGTGAGTGTATTTGTCACATGCTTGGGTGTCTATGGTTGCTTGGGTTTGCCAAGGTGAATTGATTTGAGTGGTTTTTGAAAAGTGGTGATCTTAGTACATACACTTGATTCAATTTTGCAATGTCCTTTAAAATGATTTGGAATTTGTTTCTGTTAGTTTGTAAAGTGGGCTTGGATTCACTTTTACTTGGTTTAGCAAGGAGTGGAAAGAATTGGGAAAGTCTTTGTTAGAAATCTTTTACTAGAAACACTCAAAGTGGTCTAGTGGATAATTTTGGTCAAAATGACCATTTGATCATATGATTCATATTTGATTTTCTTTTCTTTTGATTTTGTTTGTAAATGGCCTAGATGATGTAGTATTCATCTTTAAACCATTCCTTATCATTTGTAGAAATCAAACATGGCAATTGCACTCATTCATACCAATGGTGAGGAAATCGGTAATTGTTAACTGCTCGGTCGGCTTGGGAGTAGCAACTAATCGAAATTCGGATGACTAACTGATTTAATCGGTCAGCTATTAATCGGTACAACCTACATCAATTAGCACCTAAAACGTGTGTATATAAGAAAGAAATAGTATATGGGCCTTTATATGCCTATCCCTACTTATCTAGAGCCCAAAACCCATTAAAACACATATGCTTCTCCTCTGACCTCTGAAGTTGCTCTTCTCCCACCACCTACCCAGGGTACTGGTTAGTGACGGCGGGAATCAAGCGGGAGCTTCAAAAAACCTACTTCATTGGGGCAGGCTAGTAGTTGGACGGGTGATGCGTTGAAAATTTTGCAAATTTTTGGACCAAGTGTAGTAGTTAATTGGGAATATACCTAGTAATCGGTCTAACAGAGCTATTAGTCGGGATAAAGGATTAACACAAAGGATTAGTGGTAATCGACATGGTTAGGTCCCTAGTAGCGATTAATAGGACTATTAATCGCTTATTCGGATGATTTTTTGAACAGTGATTCATACACTAATGCATTCACACATACACTCATATGAGATTTAATAAGAAAAGTTTTTGTTAACCCTAAACTTAGGTGATTAGAACTTGGTAATCTTGTTTAATATTTTTGGGGTGTTACAAACCTTCCCCCCTTAAACAAAATCTCGTCCTGAGATTTATGAAAACTAGGAACTAAAGAGATTCGGAAACTCAGTCCTTATGTAATCTTCTCGTTCCCAAGTAGCTTCTTCTTCAGTATGGTTGCTCCGCTGGATCTTGAGAAACTTGATACTCCAGGTCCTGGTGGTTCTGAAGGCTTCTTCCAAAATACGAATAGGTACTTCATGATAAGTTAGATCCTTGCTGATATCTATGGCTCGGTGGTCGATGTTCTTGAACACTTCGGTATTCTCTGGAACTTCTAGGCATTTGCGAAGTAACGATATATGTAACACATCATGTATGGATGACATCTCCTCTGGCAGTTCCAGTTGATATGATACTTCTCCTCGGCGATTCAAAATCTTGAAGGGTCCAATATATTTGGGGGCTAACTTCCCTTTAAGTTGGAAACGTTGCATTCCTTTCAAGGGTGATACTTTGAGATATACAAAATCTCCGATATTAAAGGTCAGGTCTCGATGTCTTTTGTCAGCATAACTCTTCTGTCTAGATTGGGCGGTATTGAGGTGTTCACGGACTTTGTGAACCTTCTCTTCGGCTTCTCGTAGGATGTCGGGTCCGAAGATCTGACTCTCTCCTACTTGCGACCAATTCAAGGGGGTACGACACTTCCTTCCATACAGAAATTCAAAGGGGGCCATTTGCAAACTAGCTTGATAACTATTGTTGTATGAGAATTCTGTGAAAGGCAGACAATCTTCCCATTTTGATCCATATTCTAGGACACAAGCTCTCAACATATCTTCTAAGATTTGGTTGACTCTTTCAGTTTGTCCATCGGTTTGCGGGTGATAAGCTGTGCTGAAGTTCAATTTGGTTCCTAATCCTTCTTGGACTTTCTGCCAAAATCTTGAGGTAAATTGGGTTCCTCAATCCGACACTATGGTCTTAAGGGTTCGATGCAAACTGACGATTCTAGCAATGTACAGTTCTACAAGCTTCGAACTCTAGTAGGTGGTCTTGACAGGTATAAAATGGGCTACCTTGGACAGTCTATCAACTATGACCCAAATAGAGTCATTTCCCCTATTAGAGGTAGGCAAACCGGGGATGAAATCCATTCCGAGAGAATCCCATTTCCATTCCGGAATCTACAATGGTTGCAAAAGTCCTGGGGGTCGTTGATGTTCCGCTTTGACTCTCTGACAGATATCACATTTGGCTATGTAGCTTCTGATTTCTCTCTTCATCTTGTGCCACCAAAATTTCTCCTTCAAATCCTGATACATCTTTGTTCCTCCCTGGTGAATAGAATAAAGAGTATCATGAGCTTCATGCATGATGACTTGCTTCAACTCGGAATCTGCTGGTACACAGATACGTCCTTTTAGCCACAAAACTCTTTCTTCATATTTGGTGAATCCGGGTACCTTCCCTATACCAATACGATGCTTGATTCTGCGATACTTGCATTTCCTTTCTGGGCTTCCTTGATCTGAATGATCAAAGTGGTTGAAGTTCAATACTGTCTAGGAATCCTTCGCTAACTAGCTCTGTTGTAAACTTCTCCAACTCTTCATGCAAACTTGGCTGGGATTCTTTAATCATGGTGTTTAATCTACATGACAGTCTACTAAGAGCATCTGCTTCCACATTGGCTTTGCCAGGGTGATAGTGAATGTCAAGGTCATAATCCTTGATTAACTCTATCCATCTCCTTTGCCTCATATTCAGCACCTTCTGGGTGAAGATATACTTCAGACTCTTGTGATCCGAATAAATCTCACAGTGGTTACCCATAAGGTAATGATGCCAGGTCTTCAACACTAAAACTACGGCTGCTAGTTCTAAGTCATGGGTAGGGTAGTTTGGCTCGTGTTGCTTCAGTTGTCTAGACAGATATGATATGACTTTGCCTTCTTGCATCAACACACATCCGAGACCAATCTTGGATGCATCACAATACACTTCAAAAGGCTTCTTGATATCTGGCATAATCAGAATTGGGGCTGAAATCAATCTCTTCATGAGCTCATGAAAAATTGCTTCACATTTGTCCGTCCATTCAAACTTCTGATCTTTCATCAACAGTTGGGTCAGTGGTCTTGTGATGCTTGAAAATCCTTCTACAAACTTGCGGTTATATTCCGCTAATCCGAGAAATGCACGCACTTGGGTTTGGGTGCTTAGGGTTTTCCATTCTTCAACATCCTTAATCTTGGTGGGATCGACAACAATTCCTCCTGCCGACACGATATGTCCTAGGAATCCTACTTCCTTTAACCAGAACTCACATTTGCTAAACTTGGCATACAACTGATGCTCTCTAAGGGTTTCAAGGATGGTCCTCAGGTGTATCTCATGGTCTTCTTCTGACTTGGAATAGATCAGAATATCATCGATAAAAACAATGACAAAATTATCCAGGAAGTTCATAAAAATCTTATTCATGAGATTCATGAAATAAGAGGGGGCATTGGTTAATCCAAAAGACATGACAATGTACTCATACAATCCAGATCTAGTGGTGAAGGCGGTCTTTGGGATATCCGTTGCACGAATCTTGAGTTGATGATATCTAGTTCTAAGATCAATCATAGAATACACTTTTGCACCAGTCAACTGGTCAAACAGATCTTCTATCTTCGGCAGTCGGTACTTGTTCTTGATGGTGACATCATTCAGCTTACGGTAATCCGTGCACAAACAGTTACCTCTATCTTTCTTATCCACAAACAAACAAGCGATCTCCATGGCGACACACTTGGTTGAATCAGACCTTTCTCCATCTTAGCTCAAGTTGCATCTTCAACTCCACTAATTCAGATGGATTCATACTATAAGGTCTCTGAGGCATGGGTCCAGTTCTAGGAACTATTTCAATGATGAACTCGATATTCCGATCTGGGGGCATACCGGGAAATTCATCTGGGAACACGTCGGGGTATTCACAGACTACTCTGACTTAGTCTAGGGTTGGTTGGGCTAGACTCTTGTTGCATTTGAATTGATAGGGCATCGTCTCAGATACATGCTCTACTGATACTCCAGTGCTAATGGTCATGGTTATGGCTTTCTTGGCACAGTCAATTAATCCTTTATGTTTCGACATCCAATCCATTCTTAGTACTACTTCCAAACCTTTGGTTCCAAGTACTATTAGATTAGCCTAAAAATCTATTCCATGGATTCTTATAGGTACAACCTTGCAAATTTTTCTAACTTTGGTAGTTGAACCAAGTATTTGAACTTTCATAACATGCTTCAATTTTGTTGGTTGAATCTTACTAGTGCATGCAAATTCTTCGGTAACAAACGAGTGTGATGCTCTAGAATCAAACAATACTCTTGTAAGTACTGAGTTAACAGAAAAAATACCCAGCACGACATCAAGCGCTTCCTAAGCTTCTTCAGCATTCATGTGGAACAGACGGCCGTTAGGGTTGAGCGGGTTCCCTGGGGAAAATCTCTTTCCAGGCTGGACACGACGTTGCTACTGAGCGGGTGTATTCACATTGGTGGTTGTTGCAAGCTTCTTGGGGCACTCATTGGAGTAGTGACTCTTGACTCCGCATTCAAAGGAAGCAATCATGGACTTGTCTTTTCCTGCAATAGGCACAACATTGCTACTAGTCCTTGGGGCAGTATTGTTGTTGTTGGTGTTGTTGTTGTTGGACTTGGGCGATGCATGGTTGAAGTTATTGGAGTTTCCGGGGTTATTGTTGTGGTTTCCTCTAGACCTCAAATTTCCTCCACTACGATTGGGATAGTTTGGACGGGACATAAGGGGTATGTCATTTCTTGGGGCATATCCTGCAGAAGGGTTGGGGCGATACTTCTGTGTATGGTGGGGTCTAGGATAGTGCATCATGCGACGCTTACGGTTGTCATTGGCTTGGTTGATCTTCCCTTCCATCTGGATAACAGATTCCACTAGTTCTTATAGATCCGCAAAACAGATGTTGACTATAACTATCTGCATCTCATCATGTAACCCATTCAGGAACATTTCCTTTTTCTTTGCTTTGGTCCTAATCACATCAGGGGCATACCTAGCCAAGGATAAGAATTTGTCACCGTATTCCACCACAGTCATTCTCCCTTGCTTCAATTCCCTGAAATCATCCCTCATCCTAGTGACCAATCCTTGGGGCACATGGGTCCAGCTAAACTTGATCTTCAATTCTTCCCAAGTCATCGTTTTCCCTTCGTTCATAGTACGAGTGCTATTCCACCAGGCTCTTGCATCACCTGCTAGATAATGGGTGGCAAATAGTACTTTTTCATCAGCTTCAACTCCTGCGACCTCCAAATTGTTCTCCATGGTTTGTAGCCAGTCATTAGCATCTAAGGGCTCCTCGGACTTACTAAATATAGGTGGGTTGGTATTCTGAAAGTTCTTGAGCTTGGATCCATGGTTATCCTTGTTTCCGTGACCTTGATTTTTGTGGGCCATCTGAGCTATCTGCTGAAGAGTGACTAAGTTGGCTTGGCATTCGGCTGTACTAGCTTCACGGTCATAAACTAACATTTGCAGAATCTTCAGCATTGGGTCCTGAGATGAACTGCTTCCACCGGTGTTACTGCGAGGCATCTGAAGATTGAGATAGATAGTGAGACAAGGGGGAAATTTCTAGGGTTTATGGGTTTGTTTTAGAAACTTTAAACTTGGAGTTTGATTCAGGTTTTGCAAACTAACAACTTATTTCATTCATTCAAGCCCATGATACAAACACACACCACAACAAGGAAACAAATGGGTTTAAGAACCATTCTGCGAAACTATGATACAGTGGGACCGGGTACAACTCACTCCTACGATAGTTCTCAAGTTCATCTAGTCATCGTCAATGAAGGCGACATCATCTTCATTAGTGTGATCCTCCATGGCCTCGTCATCCAGGTAGTCATCATCATCACTGAGGTAAGAGTAGAGATCTCCACGGATATCTTCACCTTCCTCCTCCTTTGCTTCAATATGGATCTCCTATTCACTGATGGTCTTCTCGAGAGTTGCTATCTTCTTGCGAAGACGATCGATGATGCGATCCTTCTTGTCACACTAACGACGAAGTGAATAGCTCTCCGTGGTGAGGATGGCGAGGGTCTGGTCCTTCTTGACTGCAATGCCATGGTTATGGTTGGCGTAGGCACAGGCGTTGTCCAACTCCTTTTGTCTATCATACAACATGAAGTCGAGGTTATCCACCTGGTGCTTCAGCTCCGGGTGTCCTGGCATCTCTAAGGGCAATCCCATAGAATCACGCCTTGCATAGTGAGCAAAGGGATTTCCATTGATCTGGTTGATGTTTTTCCCACACATACGGGCAAGAGCTTCATGCATAGCCCTGGCTAGTCCATCTAGCTAGTTGTTCTCCCTCAACCTGAATTGGATCTTCTCTGAGGTGGATGCTTCCATCTTGCCTCTAATATCTGCAACTATCACCACTGTAGCTCTCCTCCCACTTGATCGTTGAGTTGTGCCCCGAAGAACTCCGGATGAGGGCGCTCAAGATACTCTGTGAGTGCATCTAGATCCCTCTCAAAGATCAGGTGGCCTCCATTGCCCAGCTGGTAGAACTTGCTATACTTGACCTCCATTTATAAGAATTTAGGGTGAGCAAGTTGTGGGGTGATCAAGTGTGTCAAATTTTATGTAGGATTGCAATAATTTTTGAGGAACATGAATTTTCTTGAAAGAATCTCAAGGATAGGAGTGAGAATAGGTTTTCATAAATACTCACTTCTTTTGTCTTGAAACTAAGTTTTTGGTTCAAGCGTCCATTCAACTAGGGTCTCCTATGGTCAACCTGGCTCTGATACCAACTTGTCAACACCCATATTTTTAATCCCAGATGCCTGTTATGCCATACCTCACAATCCCAGGATTGCCATTTTTGCGAGACATAACAGAATTGGTACCACAGTACATCATCCATTACAAACCATAATAAAGTTCTTACAAATAAAGGATCTCATGATCCAGTCTTAATACAATCAAAGAAGCGGAAAGTAAGCGTAGTAGGGGCTCCATCTTTAGGGTCACAAGCAATGCTGACGATGGAGATGGTCCTAGTTGTCATAGACCTCATGCTGTCAATCTTCCTGGTAGTCCTCCTCATAGTCTGGCCACGGGAATAGCTAGGGACACAGCCATGAGTACTCTTTAAGTACCCACAAAGAATCACTAACAAGTAAGGTAATTCTAGTAGGAATCTTAAGCTCTAGGTTTATTTTCAAAAATCTAGGTTTATTTCATAAGGAGTTCAAAAGTAAAGAACCTAATTCGATTGTCTACATCACCTAAGTGGGAACCTAGTTTTCATGTCCACAACCCTGTTGTGGTCAAGTCAAGGTCATAGTTCAACTCACAAGTCATTTTGGAAAACATCTTACAACGAAACAGTATGGCCACTCCAACTGTCCATGACCGTGGACGCGGCTATTCGAATAGTTTGAAACTCTGCAGATGTAGTACACTTTCACCATAATATTCGATACATCCGTCAGGGATAACCCTGAATCATCATACTTAGTAGGCGGATAATCAATTATAACCTTTCAATTACACACTCTAGTATAGGCACCTCCCCTATGAGCTTGGCCTCTCGGCCATGGCCATCTGCCATCCTGGCACTTCATAGGTGGACATTCACATTTACGAGGTAGCCTCAGCTCAACCTCTTTCCGCAAGGGAACCCATACTAAGGCATATAAACTTCTAGTTAAGCCCTACCCAATTCAGATATTGCGGTTGTATGGTCAAATTGGAATGGTATCGCATCCGAACCCAACCATCAGTTTTTATCAAAACTAAGGCTCATGCGTCAAGAAGTTTCATAATCAAATCATTGTGTTTCATAACACATGTCAAAACATTTCAATAGAATGAATTATCATTCCAAGGTTTTCATAATCATTTTCTTCAAGTATTCCCATCTAAAGTGATCAGTAGTAGTTTAGCACTACCAACTATCAATGGGGGTGGGTGTCACTAATAAGGGGTGCTAATCAAGGGTAATTATCCAACTCTAGCTTTATGCTTTTTATGGCATCTAAGTATAACTAACTAGCATAGTTTTATGCTCTTTATGGCATCTATCCTATTTTTCCAATACTCACAAATCACTAACTAAAGGTAAAGAAGTTTGGTAAAAGTAATAGAATAAAGCTTGCAAGTAAAACTTGGGATTGGTATAATCAAGGTTCCATAACCAAAACATGCCGACTACATCTTGCATAGGTTATCTTGCAAGGATGGCTTGCATAGTTAACTTGTAGTGTTAGGCTTGCCTTGAATAGTGTAGTGGTTGAAGTTCTCTTCTTCTTCGTAGTACTCCTCCTCCTCCTCGTAGCCCGGGTCGGTACTAGCGTTTATAAAGGAATACGAGGTACACAATCACCAAACAATACTTAACTGCTTCTAGGTAGCATACTAAAGCTAACACTTGATGATATAGCATCATCACAAACATCACATGAAATAAAGAACTAGTCTTATTTATCTTATTTTAGAAAAGTAATTTCTACTCATGGAAAATACTTAAGATTTAATATTCTCCAATTAAAATATGGGATCATCTTGACACATGTCATCACCACATATTCTATTACTTGAGAATGTGATTTAAAGTGGTGGTCACATTTTATAAAGTTTAAAATTACTGTTTAATAAAATTAAAGTGACTAGAAATGCGTATATAGCATTCTTTTAGTACTAGTCCATGATCACCGCATGTAAACCTAAATATTTTTACATATTCAGATAGATCTTGTCAAATGTGATTTTTGAGAGTTGGAATCAACTCAGACGCATTTATGGTTGATTTTTGAAAAATGTTTGAAGTGGCCAAATCCTCTATCTTGTTATTTTTACTATAGGTGATCTATAATTTCGAATGGTTCGAATCCAACAGGCTTGGTTAGACAATTTGAAAACCTTTCCAACAAAATTAGAATTATGCAATTTGGTTTAGTATATCTCTTTGAATTCAATTTCAAAGTCACTGGCAGATTAGGGTTTTGAAAATAAAAGAAAAATATAAATTTAAACACGGGGCGAGCACGGGGATGATACTGGGCTGGCCCAACTGCACAGCACGCACGCAGCAGGCTGCTGACAGGCGGGTCCTACTTGTCAGCGACTCAACTAAGCCGAAACGGTATGCTCTATCCTGGACCGTGCGATTAGAGCGCGATCGACGGCTGAGTGTCGTCGTCTCCGGCGAGAAACTAACCCTAGCACTACGGTGGGGGTACGTGGGGGCTTACCAGGGCTCCAGCTGGACTTGGCGATGGGGGCGATCGAACGTGTTGAGGCCGGCGAGTCGAATGGTGGTTGTGGCAGCTCCTGGGGCGGCTCCTAGCTCCAGTTCCTCTTCTCCTCTACAACGGCAGGCTCCGTTGAAATTACGGCAAGCTAGTGATCGCCTTGCTCCGGGGAGAGGTGTGGTAGGTTTCTGAGAGAGAGGGGAGTGACATGGTGTGGAAAATGAGGGCTGGGGTGGCCTCTATTTATACTCCGGCTAGAGGGGCAGAGCGGCATGCCTCGGGCTCGTCGGCGATGTCGTTGAAGTGAGCTATTAGCCTAGCTGAGGGTAGGGGTCGGCGCGGGGCTTCAAGGCGGTTGTCATGCGAGTGATGGCGTGGCAAGGGGCGGTTGAGAACGGTCGGGAGTGGTCCGTGCTCTGTGCGGGAACAACGGTGTTCGAGACGGCGCACAGTGGCCACAGTTCGCGCGGCGGCGAACGGGCATGTCTAGGGGGTAGCTGAGGTCGCGGTGAGTGCGGAGCTCTGGCTTGTGTGCGCGTGTAAGCTGCGGCGCTCTCGGCATGGGAGGCAAAGAAGTGGGTGCTGCGATTACGGCTCGTCCACGACTTGTCTTTGGTCGAGGGGTGGACAGAGGGTGGCGGTAAAGTGTTGCCTATCTCCTAGACATCGTGGGAGAGGGCGGCACGGTTTATGGCGAGCGGTGCTTGGTTGACCTGCACGGTGAGCTCGGGCGGCGTTGCACTGGTGCGAACGAAAAAGGGGGAGGCTTGTCCACTACACTGCTGGACAATTGGGCGACCAGGGGAGAGAATTGAGGCACTAGTGGCGATCAATTACTGCTCCAAACAGTGGTTGTTAGGCAGGGTTTACTGGTGTCTGCCAGGTGCTCGACCAAATGGCCGCATGAATTCAAAGTTTGAATTTTTGGATGAATTTTTGTGAGTGTGTTTGTCACATGCTTGGGTGTATATGGTTGCTTGGGTTTGCCAAGGTGAATTGATTTGAGTGGTTTTTGAAAAGTGGTGATCTTAGTACATACACTTGATTCAATTTTGCAATGTCCTTTAAAATGATTTGGAATTTTTTTCTGTTAGTTTGTAAAGTGGGCTTGGATTCACTTATACTTGGTTTAGCAAGGTGTAAAAAGACTTGGGAATGTTTCTGTTAGAAATCTTTTACTAGAAACATTCAAAGTGGTCTAGTGGATAATTTTGGTCAGAATGACCATTTGATCATATGATTCATATTTGATTTTCTTTTCTTTTGATTTTGTTTGTAAATGGCCTAGATGATGTAGTATTCATCTTTAAACCCTTCCTTATCATTTGCAGAAATCAAACATGGTAATTGCACTCATTCATACACTAATGCAATTCACACATACACTCATATGAGATTTAATAAGAAAAGTTTTTGTTAACCCTAAACTTAGGTGATTAGAACTTGCTAATCTTGTTTAATATTTTTGGGGTGTTACAATTCCCTGCTCCACAGTTATTGACTCTATCTGGTTACTCCTGAGCTAAGTGTCTCCTATTATTTTCTCCCTGGCATCATTCTTCTATCTTGTAGTACCCGTTCAAACTCTTCGTACTAGTTCTATTATAATTTTGTTGTTGCCATCTGGTTTTTCAAAAGTTGCAACACTGACTATTTTGTTTTTCTTTGCGTAGAGGTCAAAAAGTCAACACTGAACATGTTGGTTTGCACAGCCTACAGGTCCACCAGCGATGCCATTATATATTTTCTGTATCTGGTGTTGTTTCGTCCTAATCAACGGCATAATTATTATTTACTATATAGTTCATTCGTGTTTTCCATTCCTGCTCGACAAGTTCTGGTATGCTGCGGTTATAATTTCTATGTGGTTCATTCTTAGCTATGACAGTAACTGCATGCCATTGTGTAGCTCACTGCAATTACTGAGTCACACAACGTCTCTTGCATTCGAGGAGATACCACTACTTCCATATATATTTGCTGAAATGACCTGGCTAGTTTATACTGAAATTATTAGAAACACTTTGTTTGATTGCTCATTTCATTGATGGTATACTTGTCTAATGCTTGCTTGTCCTGTTCTACAGGTTTGCAAGCCACACCATTACATCTCGTATCTGGTTCTAGTTCGTCCTAGGCAACGACATAAGTATCCTATACTATATAGTTCATTCATGGTTTGCATTCCTGCTCTACAAGTTCGTATTATGCAGTTATAATTCCTATCTAGTACATTCTTAGCTATGAGTAGTTTGTCTTGTTTGCTGTATTAACTTGTTATTACTTAGTTTCAGACTGCAATTATTGCTATCGCCACCAAAGAGGGGACTGCAAGATCATGTCTCAAGGTGGTTTTCCAATATAGCTGTCACACTCAAAGGGAGATGCAGTTGATGGATTGAGAAAGAAAATTCAGGACTCTGCTATCAACTTGATTGGAAACTGAAATGCTGATTTTTCTTTCCCTTTTTGTTCATATTATGTAATATTTTTAAGAAGTTTGCAGCTGATGTAATATCTAGATAACTCGCATAGGCCATGTAGGCATTTAGTTGATGCCGTCAACGCATGGTCGTGCAATAACTACGCTAGTCAGGTCGATCAGGTAACTGTATAGGGTTTTGTTATTTTCCCTTCTTGTATTGCGCCTTCCATGAACAATAAAAGATGCTCACTAATTATACTCCTTTTATGATATTTGCATGTTCTTTAGAAAGACCGAAACAGCAACGGTAACTAGATAGAACATAATAGGCCAAAACAGTAATAGGCCAAAACAGTAACATGCCAAAATAGTAACAGGCCAAAATAGTAACAGGACAAAACAATAGCAGACCAAAATAGTTATAGGCTAAAACAGTAACAGGCCAAAATAGTAACAGGCTAAAATAATAACAGGCTAAAATAGTAACCGGCCAAAACAGAAACATGCCAAAATAGTAGCAGGCCAAAACACCAGTAGGCCAGAACATCGCCAACCCAACACAGTAACAGGCCCGAATAGTAACAAACCAGAAAAGTAACAGGCTAGAATAGTAACATGCCTGAACAGTAACAGGCTAGAACAGCGGCAACCAGCATAGTAACAGGACAGAACAGTAAAGGTCCACAAAAGTAACGGACATGAATAGTAGACGACCAGAACAGTAACGAGCTAGAATAGTTAAACGAAAGAACAGTATCGGACCTTCTCAAAAGTGGGTTGTTCGTAAGTGACCTAGGACAAGCTGTGGGAACAGTGACGGGCTGACCGTGGGCCTTAACAGTATCGGACCTACTTGATGTAGGTTGTTAACGGGCTGCACAATATATGAACAATGTGGGCTTCTGGAGGCCGAAACAGTAACGGGCTTGACATTCGCGAGCCGCTGCTGGCCACATCTTTTGGGCCCATTTCAAACAGGGCTGGACGAAATAGTAACGGGCCATAATCTTATTGGGTTCTCCTAATGGGCTGAACCACTTAATTATTAGCAAGCCTTGGCTATGCCTGGCTTCTACCACGGATTCTATGGTCGTTAACGGTGGTAACTGGGAGTTAACGGTGTTTGCCACGTGGCAATTTGCATGACGTTAGTGGTCAACGCGGCTGGTGAACAGATCTACGATGGAACAAGTTTTCGTGGCTGAAGGGTGCGATCCGCCACGAGCAGAAAAAACCATGGTAGATTCTTTTGTGATGGGGCTTTTAACAGGAAGGGCATCCATCGTAGAAGACTTTTTAGCCATGAAAAACGGGCCTTCGACCACGAAAATCGTCCGTTGTAAAAGCTAACTTTTCTTGTAGTGTCCCACGGTGAGGTATTTGTTTCGAATCAGGCTGAGCACAATACAATGCAATTTTTACTAACAAGGAGATGAAAGCTAGCCTATTCGGCCCCTCTTTAGCCCAAAACATTAATTCGGCCTTTTAGGTGCCAGGGGACTGCTGACCACAACCCATGGAGTATAACCCATGGAGAATAGCCCATGTAGTATATCCAAAAATATTATTATTTCGGCCTTTAGTGCATTCCCTCCACCTAATAAAATAATCTACCCATGTTTTCAAGAAACTACTCCCTTATGTGGAATTTTTATAGATTGAGATGCCAGGAGCACTAACCTTTTATTTTAGAAGAGGTAAACATGGACACACAAAATCTTTTTAAAAAGACTCATACATAGGTTATAGATACTAATAAATGTTTAATGATAATTTTTGTAGTAATATCTTTGGCGTAGTGGTAACACACTCAGATTATATATCTATTGGAAATCTTGAGTTCGAATCCTCTCTGCATATATATATTTAACTTGTTTTTACATTTTTTCTTGTAGCAATATTGCGTTACAGAGAAGCTACTTCACAGACCAACTGACATGTGGGCTGACATGGGGGCCACATCAGAGACCCATAAGCAAGAACATACCAGGGAGGCTTACATGGGGGCCGCAATAGTAAATCATACACGGTTGCCGCATCGAGCAACGTTGCCAAGGTCAAAACAGCGGATGCAACCCAAAAAAGTCCATCATACACACTTTTCATTTATAGTAACACTGACATGTTGGACCCACCAACGAGACCTCACATAGGTGCTGCATTGAGCAATGTTGCCAAGTTTAAAATAGGGAGGCGTGAGCGAGAAAAAAAGTCCAGCATGCATGCGTTTCTTCTAATGAGAGGCTTACATGGGGGACCCAGCAGCCTAAATAAACGGCTGATGCAGCGAGCAACATTGTCATGTTCGAAACAAGGAGGCCCGAGCGAGAGAAAAAGTTCAGCAGGCATACGTTTCTTCTAATCAGAGGCTGACATGTGGCACCCAGTAGCATGACCAAACGACAGATTCGTCGGGCAAAGCTAACAAGTTTGGAATAGGGAAGCTCAAGAGAAGATAAAATATTCCATCATACACATGATTGTTATAATGAGAGGCTGACATAAACGACCTACTAGACTGAATAAACGATTGATGCAGCAATGAACGATATCAAGTTCGAAACACGGAGGCACAAGCCAAGGAAAAAATTCCATCATATTCTGATGAGAGGCTGATAGTGGTACTCATCATCCTGACTAAAAGGTAGATGCATCGAGCATCGCTATCAAGTTCGGAAAAAGACGTGAGTGAAGAAAAAATTCCATCATACACATGATTCTTCTAATGCCGTACTGACACAAGGGACCCATCAGCCTGACTAAACAACGGATGCATCGAGCAACGTTATCGAGTTCAAAACAGGAAGGCATGACTGAAAAGTATGGTTTGCTAGAGACAGTGACATCCGAGACCCACATGCCTCAATATTTTGACGAGTCAACATCACGTGAGGAACCAAAAAATATTCTTCTGCCACGCGTCGGCTGAGCTTTTTTCATATTTTTAGCGATTTCGTCGTAGTAGAGGGCTGCGAAACCGGTAATTTTTTTTTTCATTGGCCATGGTTGAGCGAAGAAATTTTTCGCGGAAGAATGCACCTTATACGATGACGAATGGGCCTAATCGTTGCAGATGGAAACATTTCATGAAGTGTTTGTCCATCCAACATTTAATTTGTGTTGTTAAATTAAAAACTTACTCAACATAGCCACGTGATTTAATTGGTGTGATAAATCACTAGCGGTGTCCTCGGCGGTGCATAGGGTTTAGCGGTTAGGTTTTTGGGTTTCGTGGTAATTAAACCCTAAACTCTATACCCTAAACCCTAAACTTTAAGAATAGTAGAGGATGCCTCTAGTGACTTGTTACATCAGTTAAATCATATGATAATGCCAAGTAAGTTTTTTATATATAATCGAACGTAACGTTTTCTTACTAGTTTAGATGCATACATAATTTCCACTCTAGTTTAGATGTTATATATTTGAAGTATCATACAAGTATCTAAAGTAACTTCCCTCTAGTAAAGCTTGATCTTACAACGAAATGTAAAAACTTCGCAGCAATATTGTGCATTCTTGATAAATAATTTCCTAATAGGAGGGAACAATGTTATTTTAAGTGCGATGAATGCACTTACAATAATTCATAGATAGTAAAATAACATACATATATTTTAAGAGGCTTCAGAAGAGGTGTACATTTCATGCCGATTAGATGCACAAATACAAGATGGCACATTCATGATAGCAAAAATAGACAGTGTTTTGATATGTTCCTATTTATTCCAAAATCTGAACCATCAAAATTTATTTAAAACAACTCACATGCATATGAATTTGTTTTAGATTTTTTTTCCAACCCAGAATGGCTAGTTTCACTACGGGGAGTCCAAAAAAATCTGGAATATCCGGGTCACAACGGCAACATGCAGAATTGCAATCGCTGGCAGTGATCCAATGCCTTGTTCAACTTTATTGGGGCATGTCCTGTAAATTCAAAAATATATTTCATCTCAACATTATCTCCCTGTTCTCAACCTTTATGCATAAAATCAATTCCCCAAATTTCCCCAAAAAATCCAAGGAAGGACATGGCTCGGAGGTAGGATTCGGAACCCAAATTGAGCCACAACAGCCTCAGCGGCGGCAGCACCGACGGCGGGGTCGTCGACGGCCGTACGAGTCGGGGTTCTCCAAGGATCCCGAGCTCGTCGCTCTACAAGAATAACGAGAGGAGCGACCGGAGCGGTATTCAAATGAGGACAAGGACGATGACAAGTTAGAGGAGTGGCCTATGGTTGATGACGACGATGATGAGCCGGAGGTGGCAACCTCCAATAGGAAGCGTTTCCGCTTGGATGATGGCACGATGAATAAGGAGTGATCGTTAGTACTAGTTAGTAGTGGTATAATTTTAGTTAGATGTTGTTAAAGTTTGCTAGTACTAAATTGGCCTCTTGGTGAGCTTTTGGGATGATGGATCGATGTATTAAACTTGTTGCTTTTGGGATGATGGATGGATGCATTAAACTTAGTGCTTTTGTGATTATAGTGGTAATCAAAAATGTACATGAAGTTTTCTTAATTAGTAGTTCATGCTATCCGCATTTTGATCTTATGATGTATGAAGTGTTAGTGGAAAATACATCAATATATATAGTGTCTAGTTTGATTTGAAATGTTAGTGAAGCAAACTTATAGGAAGTCATCAACAATGATTACTTGATGCTAGTTTTCATTTGAAAATGCAATACAACTCGGAGTGTATGGACTTGGGAGTCCGGGTTTAGGTAATTTTCATATACAACATAAATTTGGTGACACTTTTTATATACTTGTTACAAATTATAGATTCATTTATTGTATTTTGGTATTTAACCTTGAAATAAATAGTAAAACATATATACGGCTATCCAGAATGCCCTATGGTTGAAGTTATGTCTATGCTTGTATACGGGTGGTCCGGATACTACTAGAATTTCGGAAATCGAGTTTCCATGGAAATAATTCAAAGATTTTTTATGACTGATAAAAAAGTATGAATCTTTGCATTACCCCATATTTTGAGTGTATAACCTTATAAAATAGTAAAATTCAATACCCACATTCTAAATTGAACTTGCTTCACAAAAGTGATCATCTTCTAGGAATGTCATTTGTTTAAAGGGCACCAAAACCAAGTTTTGTACCAATTGGACTCCTTTTTTGTTGGAATTGTGTATATCCACCCCACTTGAACTAATAATGACTAATCCAATTTTTTCGATTATCCAAATAATGGTTTACTCATCTCCAAGAGAAAATAAATAAAAAATACATATATTTGTCAAAAAAACATAGATTTTTTGCATGCGCTCACATTTAAGGTTTTTAAAAGTGGGCAAATTGTAAAAGATGTCATGACGATCCTAATTGGTGAAAGAAAGTATGGATTTATTTAAAAATCCAGATCCTCCGCACCTAGATTCCAAATTTTACTGCGCATCAATCCCCTCCCCTAATATTTAACCGCCCACACCGAGACGCTGCGTTCAAAATCCCCAATTTCCAGCAACCCGCGCCATTCAATCCTCCCCCTTCCTGCAGATCCTCCATTTACGTTGGAGATGGCAGCAGAATCCGGCTCGAGCCATAGAAGGGCTAGCCAGACAAGGGTGAACACGGTGACTGTGCGACTTTTGGGAGAAGTTTGCGCCACTGCGCCACTGGACTGCCGCCTGTAAAAGTTGTGGCACCTTGACATGAGTGGTGTCTCTGTTCCACCACTACCGAGGAGTGTCGCAGCCCACGTTGTTGAGGTCGCCCGCCTCCGCGCGCGCTTGCTGTCCGCTCTACGGGTGGACCCTAGATATAGCTCGGATGCACCATATGTAGGGGTTCCGTGCATAAAAACAATAAATTTTACTCTACGTCCCTGAACCCCTGAAGCTTCCAGGACCTATCTATTAGTAATACAGTAACGGGAGGGGCTTTTCGTGAACTTACCCTCGAAGACCGAAAAGCGTTGTCAACGCTCAGGAGAGTGTGGTTGATGTAGACGAGCCGAAGCGGACCTCAAGGTCGTGATGAAGTCCTTGCGCTCCTTCTGGCTCCAACGACTTGAGTGCCTCAAGTGTGACACCTTGTTGGAGTTACACACGTCCGGTGTCTGACGATGACTCCCGCTTCCCTGATCCAGCAGCAGTTGCGGAAGTAGAGCTCCCGGATCTGAATCCTGTAGCGCGACGGCGCTCCGCGGTGAAGATGTCTCTCACTCGCGCAGTCCAGACTTGGGACCACGGTCACGAGAGAGAGATGGGGAGAGAGAAAATATCAATTGGAGGTACTCCCAAAAGTGGGGAGACCTTTATTGATTATTGGATGTATTTTCTAGGCCAAATACCCCACCTTATATACGGGGAGGGGAGGTACTACCTCCCCTCATGTCCTTGGGTGGGACTAAAGGAGTGGAGGGGGGAGGAGGTGGCCGCTGGCCACTAGTGGGCCCTGCGTGGGGGGAGTGGGGGGGCTAGGCCCAGTCGGCCTCCCCTTTGCCCCTTCTCCCCTTTCTCCTTTTCCCTAACAGACCTTCTCCCTCCGGAAATTGGCCCATTAAGCCTTTTGACCTTTTAATTGATTTTCTCTTTATTAAATAATTATGAATAAATGATTAAATCAATATTTAACATTCATTCACATATTATGTAATCTCCGTGGCCATGGAACACCTTCCACCTCCACTCTGGACATCCTCTGAATTTACCGAAACCCTTCCGGTTTTCTCCCTTCTTTTCTTCGGCCATTCTACCGATCCTATAAATACTCTCTAAGCATCATCAAGCCCTTAAGCATGATACCCTATGGTTTGGGAACACTCCAGACATGGTCGGGACACTCCCGCACCAATGATCAACAGAGAGACCTGGATGGCCATGTGACCCCTGTGCGTTCCACGAAGATCTTTCGTCGTTTGAACCGGGGTAGTCGTGTCTTATTCCCTTTGTCATTCGATACATGCATTGCCTGAGACCTGATCAATGACATCTTCATGTCGAGTTCAATGTCGTTACTGAACAACGCTATTTGACTCGTTCCGACAAGTGATATCCCCGTGATCTAATCACACATTGCGCAGCTATTGGTTATAACCTCTCCGAGTGGGCCCATGAGTATCTTCCTGTCACATGGACGGACAAATCCCGCTCTTGACATATATTGCCTCTACGGTTTCCTCTGAATACCTGAACACACCTTTATAACCACCGTTTTACGAGATGGCGTGTGATGCTATCTAAGCACTCTCGGGAGACAGTGATTGATATAGCCTCACGGTCTAAGGAATAGTCTACGAGGATCCATTTCTAATCATCATAACTTGAACTTCGTGACATGATCGAATCATGATGTTTGGGTTGGGTATTGGTTCATCATCTCATTCTCAGAATGAGTTGTCCTCATTTCCAACTGGCATAAATGCCACATGATCAGGAAACTTGATCATCTGTTGACCAATGAACCAGTGACTAGAGTGTAACTACCTCGGTGAATTACGCTCTTAGTTAATGCCTGGATGAACGAAAGTGGTTAAAATAGTACGGTGGGGCCTAGGGCCACTCACGGTAGACCTTTCGGCCGTCCTATCCACTTTCAGACAACAGGACAAGAACGAGCGGCGTAATCGGCAGGCGAAGGGATCAACTACATACACAAATGAGTATGTATGCAAGCCACATACAATAGTCCTCAGAGCCATTCCATCTAAAACAAATAGAAATATTGCAATGCCATACGGCAAGATCCAAATGTCCTAGATAGATATAATAATTTAGGATAGCTCCTCATACATCACACATCAGAGTATCAGGCGGAAGCGGAAAACAAGATCCGATTACGGATAAGAAGCAAATTGGCATAAGATGCCCCATAAATGAACACATCCCGCCCACAGATCTCATGGATCCTCGTTCCCGGAATCTCTACACCGAAGGATTGTTGCCAACATCATCTGTCTCTTCCACCCAGTATCCATCTTGCGGGTACACCTGTTCATCTGAATCAAACAATTTATTGTGTGAGACCCTAGGGGTACTCAGCAAGTCTTTATGCCGCTAAAGGGGACACAACCTGGGGTGACGCAATTGCAGCAAAAGATAATACCTACAAATTCTACAGATACTCGCTAACCATCCGCCTAACCAATGATAGACGGATGTCCGTAAATTAAGAACAACAGTTATAACAGTATAATTAACAGATCCATCCTCCTCCTCGCTTACCAACGAGGAAGCGGACGAACAACCCCCATCATCCGTTGGCAGTTTTATTAACCATTCCATGAGTATTGCACTATTTACTAGTCAAGTACTTAGTCAAATTAAAAGCGGTACTTTAGTTATGCTTGTCTATGATCGAGAAACTGTGCTCCAAATCGTCCATAACCGCGGAAACGGCTTTCAGAAAGATTTACCCTGCAGGGGTGCACGAATAGCAACACACACTCGATCAACCTCGAAAAAACCAAATCAAAACCCAACGAGGCATTCACGACAAAGCAATCACAGGATTCAGAAATATTTTAGGGGGCCACCCCATTAAGCTACCCGCAACGAAGTTGGCCGGCTCCGAGACGGACCCACGGTTTGCGCCAATGGCTGTAAACGACCGGGAACCCGAAAATGTGACTAGGCTTGTCGATACCGTGAAAACACTCCGCAATTCTTAAACAGTACAGGTGCTCCTCGCACAATCTTAATAAAACAGTAACATGGCATAAATACAGGATAGTAATAAAGCCCCAAACTACTTTGTGGCCCCAATAAATAAGAATGAATCAAGCTCTGGCTCAGGGGGGTCCATAAGGCCTCCCGGATGTGGATAGTGTGAATATTCAAGGAACAGGAATCAAGTACTCGGGGTCCTACGGGACACAAGTGAGCATGAAAAACCAAATAGCAGATATTGCCCACCGGTGCCTCTTTCATTAGTTATCCCATTACTACTCAGGTTATGTTGTTTAGGTACCTCGTTATTCATCAGACACTCACATACCCTACTCATGCTTTTCTACGACTCGCATGGCTCAAACAACTCCTGTAGTAATGGCTCCTAGGATGGAGGGACAAACTTCGGTGGGGTTTAAAAGTAAAGGCTATGCAGTACTTGGGATTCAATTTAATGCAATCGCGACTCAATGATGCAAGAATAAGATAGAGGCAATAGGTACTGTATGTATGCAAGCATGTGGTAGTGCTTGCCTGGCAGCTCAGTTGAAGCGAGAATTGGATCGGGGTAGTACTCCTGTGATTCCTGGTAATTCTCCTGTTGGGCGTCTATTCGAAGAAGAACCAAACAAACAAGGGCCAACATAAATAAAGTGCACAAGCATATGAATTCAAATGCGACAAGCAAACAAGCATGCCATGATGAATGATGCACAATTTGCATGGCATTAAAGTAGCATGGCAAAGGTGAGGTGTGGATACAAGAAATAAAGCATTTTATTATTTATTTAACCAAGTTTTATTGTCATAAACAGTTCAGATTTTTAATAACAACATGATGCATGCTTCAATTCAGAACAAGGACTGCATAAATAGAACGGGCTCGTCGCGCTGATCGATTTAGACATATTATTTGCCAAATTTGGAGTTATAGAATTAAAGTTATTAATTAATTAAGGAAAAGGGCATTTTATTGTTATTTTAATCATCTCGAAAATTTAAAGTGCTCAAACAATATTTTGAATGGCATATTTGAATTCCTCACATTTTTATGATTCCAAAACATATATTATTTGTCTTATTTGGATTTGTATTTTAAAAATTATTTAAATCTGATTTGAATTTGAATTTAAAATCAATTTTTGAAAAGGTTTAATTAAAAACAGACAGCCAGGAAAACTTTTCTTACTCAGTCAGATCCAGCCACAGCCACAGACGGGTGGGCCTTGCGCTGACTGGGACCACGCGCGAGGAAAACTTTTGTCACCGCGGCTCTGTCTAGCCCGTGCGACTGCGAGGTGGGCCAGCTGGCGCAGGCCCACGTGACAGCGGTGAGGATGTCAGAGGCTGATAGTTGGGGACACGCTGGACCGCGGGTTATGACACGAGGAAAGCAGAGGGGCTTTCTGCAAGACTGCCAGGGCGGCTGACTAGTGGGGCTTCTAGGAGCGCGGGTTAAGAGCGAAATAAAAAGGGGGGCTTAATGTAAATCTACCACGGCCCTGGTACTCTTCTTCTTCTCCTCGGTCTGACGAGAAATTGGTGCGCGGCGCGGGGCGGGGATCGAACCCAGGTCGCGGGCGTGCACGCTGAGGGGGCTAACCAGTGCGGTAGGGCGAGGGGAGTTGACAGGGGAGGGTCTGGGGCCTAGTTAGGGTTCTGCGCGGCGCGGGGAGGTTGCAGACGCCGGCGAGCTGCGGCGCACTGAGACCGTTCGACGGTTTGAGCAGCGGCGCTAGACGGTGACGGAGAAACGGAGGTTGTCAGGGAGAGAGAGGGGCTCACCGTGGGCTCGACGGTGGGCTCGGATCTGAGCGAGGAGCTGCGGAGCGGCGAGATCGCTGGCGCTCTGGCGGGCTAGGGTTTCGTCGGGACGGCGCAGTACTGGCGCATCTGGGGCTTCTCATCCAGGTCGCCGCGTGTAGGGCGACGTAGAGGATCGTCCTCGGTCTTCCTGGCCACCTCCAGGTCGCGCTGATCGGCTGGAACGACGGGGGCGAGGTGGTGCTAGCGGCGACCGGCGGCAGGAGCTGGCGTCGGGGAGGAAGAAGGGGAAGAAGAGGGGAGGATCGGGGTGGATCTGGCGGTGCAGGAGAGCCGTGTGGGCGAGGGAAAAGTGAGAGGAAGAGAGAGGAAGGCAGGCATGGCAGGGGTAGATAAAGTGGCCTCGGTTGCCACTTTTTCCTCCTCCTCACATGGCGAGCTAGGGCTTGTCCTGGGGCCGGGCAGCGCAGAGGGGAGGCTGCAGGTGGACCAGGGTCGGAGTGGAGGCTGCAGGGTGGGGCTAGCACGCGGTGGAGAAAGAGAGAAAGAAGAGGGGGTAGCTCGGGCTAGGTAGATGGGGCTCGGTTTAGGGCTTAGCTAGGGTTAGGGTATGGGGTAGAGAGAGAGGTAGCTGGGGTGGGGCCAGGGAGAGAGAGAGGGTCAGGTGTTCATCATGGTGGAGAGAGGGAGAGAGAGAGAAGGAAGATTAGAGTTAGGGTTTAGTAGAATTAGGTTAGGAGAAGAATAGAGAGAGGAGCTAGGTGTAGATTTTATTAGGTTTTAGATTTTTAAAACTTGTGCAAAAGATCAACCCAAGTGGAACATGGGGTTAGATCTAACTTGAGCTAAGGTGAAAGAGAAACAAGAAAGAAGGAGGGAGAAAAGGGATATGTGAAATGAGCCTCATATGATCATGCATGAGTAGATTAAAATTGATAAAAATATAGATGGGTATATGGGGGTGGTGGAATGCAAGGAGATATTCCACAAAGAAGGATCCAATAAAACAAGGAAAAACTAATGGGACAAAAAGGTGGTGAAGATGGTTGCATGGCCCATGCAAAATAATAATGCCATGATTTATTTTGCGAAAACAATAATAATATTATGGCATTATTCTCATGCATTTCCAAGAAGTGGAATAAAAGCCAAGCAAAAGAATTCAAACGATTTGATCCACCCCAAACCACATGAGCTAGAATAATAATATCAAAAGAAAAGAATACAAGCTCATGGTTATTGGGATGGTGGAATTATAAGGTGGTGAAAGAAAGGTGGTGGAGTTGAAATAAAAGATATGCCCCCAACTCAACTTGGGCATTTAAACAATATATCAATAACCAAATACAATATCAAGAGGCAAATACAATTTATAATGCATTTGAGAGAAGAACCAAAAGAAAAGGGGTTTTATATGATGCTCGAATGCAAGGTGGCATGATGACATGAGCATGATATAATTATGATGCAACAATAATATTTATGAAGTAGCCAATATCTTACTAGGACAAGTAGCATTACAATTGTTAGACAATTGGGATGCTACAACTCTCCCCCACTAAACAGGAATCTCGCCCCGAGATTCTAGGAAGAAGAAGACTCAAAGAGGGTAGGATACTTGGCATGGAGCTCATCTTCACGTTCCCAGGTGGCTTCATCAACGGAATGGTGCGACCACTGCACCTTGCAGAACTTGATGGACTTGTTGCGAGTCCTTCTTTCTGCGACTTCAAGAATTTTTGTGGGGTGTTCTTGATAAGACAGATCTTCTTGGAGATTAATGAGTTCATGGTCCACGGTCCTGCCGGGATCCTTGAAGCACTTCTTGAGTTGAGAGATGTGGAAAACATCGTGGACTTTGAGTTGTTCAGGGATCTCAAGAGCATAAGCAACTTCTCCTCTTCTTCCACGAATTTTGAAAGGACCGATGTATCTAGGAGCCAGCTTTCCTTTGATACCAAAGCGGTGCGTGCCTCTCATGGGAGTGACACGAAGGTAAACGAGATCACCAGGGATATACTCCATGTCCGTGTGCTTTCTGTCATAATTGCTCTTCTGGCGACTTTGAGCAATCTTCAGATTTTCAAGAATGATGTGAACTTTCTCCTCCGCTTGAGTTACAATGTCGGGGCCAAACAATATTCTTTCACCTGCGCCCGACCAACCAATCGGAGTTCTGCATTTGCGACCATAGAGAGCCTCAAATGGTGCCATCTTTAGACTTTTCTGGAAACTGTTGTTGTAAGAGAATTCAGCATAAGGAAGACATTCTTCCCACTTCATGCCGAAAGAGATAACGCAAGCACGGAGCATATCTTCCAGAATCTGACTGATCCTTTCAACTTGTCCTTGCGACTGAGGGTGGTAAGCTTTGCTGAAGTTTAATTTTGTTCCCAAAGCATTTTGGAAACTTCCCCAGAACTTGGAAGTGAAGATGCTTCCACAGTCTGAGCTGATCTCAAGAGGAACTCCATACAGAGAGACAATTCTGTTGATATAGAGTTCAGCCAACTGAATTGCAGAAATTGTTTCCTTGACCGGAAAGAAATGAGCTACTTTGGAAAGCCTGTCAATGACAATAAAGATTGCATTGTTGCCCTTCTACGACCTTGGAAAACCTGTAATGAAGTCCATCTCTACTTTCTCCCATTTCCATTCCGGAGGCTTCAATGGCTGTAAAAGACCGGAAGGTTTCTGATGGATAGCTTTAACTCTGCGACAAACATCACACTCCGAGACATACTTGGCACAATATCGTTTCAAACCAGGCCACCAATATTGTTTTTTCAAGTCCATGTACATCTTAGTGCTGCCAGGGTGGATAGAAAGAACAGAATCATGCGCCTCCTTAAGAACTTGCTCTCTTAAACCCGGGTAGTTCGGAACAAACATCTGGTGTTCAAAGAAAAGAGTGCCTTGGTCATCAACGTGGAAAGACTCATACTTCGGAAGCTGAATGTTGGAGATGATCTTTTTAGTGTAAGGGTCCCCAAGTTGAATGGAACGGACCTTTTCTTCCAAGAGAGGTGTTGCTAGAAGGTTCAGAAGATACCCTTTATCCACAATTTCAAGGTTGAGCTTGCGGAATTCCTCGCACAAGAGAGGCTGTTGTTCTTCCACCATGAGGTTGTTGACATAAGCTTTTCGGCTGAGAGCATCTGCCATGACATTAGCTTTGCTTGGGGTGTAGTTGATGGTCAAATCGAAATCATTGATTGTTTCAATCCACCTCCTCTGACGAAGGTTGAGATCAGGCTGTGTGAAGATATACTTCAGACTCTTGTGATCAGAAAAGATCTCACAACGGTTGCCCAGCAAGTAATGCCTCCATACTTTCAAAGCAAAGACAACTGCTGCGAGTTCGAGGTCATGTGTAGGATAGTTGATCTCATGCGTCTTCAACTGCCGAGAGGCATAAGCAACAACTTGTTTTTCTTGCATAAGGACCGCACCCAATCCTTGCAAAGAAGCATCACAGAATATTTGGAAAGGCTTTGATGTAACAGGAGGAACTAAGACTGGTGTGGAAGTGAGCTTCTCTTTGAGTGTTTCAAAGCTTTCTTGACATGCAGGAGTCCAAAGGTATTTCTTTCCTTTCTTGAGGAGATCGGTAAGAGGCTTTGCAATCTTCGAGAAATTTTGAACGAAGCGACGGCAGTAACTGGCCAAACCAAGGAAACTCCAGACTTCTTTGACATTTATGGGTGGAAGCCAGTCCATAATTGTCTTAATAGTTTCTGGGTTGATGGCAATGCCCATGGCAGAGATAACGTGACCAAGATATGTGACTTGAGGCAGCCAGAATTCACACTTGGAGAACTTTGCATACAGGCGGTTCTCACGAAGCTTGTTTAGGACACACCGAAGGTGTTCTTCATGTTCTTCTTTTGACTTAGAATAGACTAGAATGTCATCCAGATAGACCACAACGAACTTGTCAAGATACTCCATGAAAACCGAGTTCATAAGCCTCGAGAAGGTGGCAGGTGCATTGGTGAGACCGAAAGACATGACCGTGTACTCATACAGGCCATAACGGGTGGTGAAAGCTGTTTTAGGAACATCTTCCTTGCGGATCTTGATTTGATGGTAACCACTTCTCAAATCAAGCTTAGAGAATACCACAGCTCCAGCTAGCTGATCGAAGAGATCATTAATCCGCGGAAGGGGATATTTATTCTTGATGGTTTTAGCATTGAGTGCCTGATAGTCAACACAAAGTCTATCAGTCTTGTCTCGCTTCTTCACAAAGATGGTTGGACTACCCCAAGAAGAAGTACTATGCTGAATGAAACCCAACTTCTCTTGTTCATCCAACTGACGCTTAAGTTCAACCAACTCAGCAGGACCCATTTTATAAGGCCGCTTGGAGATAGGAGCGGTGCCAGGTTCAAGTTCAATGACAAACTCAACCTCACGATCCGGAGGCATACCTGGCAACTCTTCAGGAAAGACATCTGGAAACTCACAAACTACAAGTACACTCTGAATACCTTCCATAGCATCATCATTCAGAGCCGCCAAAGAATAAAGCTGAACTGCAGGAGTCAGACTTGGAGAATAGACTATATGCCCTTCAGGAATTTTGAGAGAAACCAAACGTTCCGCACAATCAATCACAGCTGCATTTGCTGTCAACCAATCCATGCCCAAGATAACATCAATATCAGAACTGCCCAGAATAATTAAGGAAGCCGGAAATAAAGAACCACCAATCTTAATTTGATTGTTATGGCTGATTTTAGAAGATGCCATTGTTGCTCCAGGAGAAAGAACCATTAAACGCTTGGGGAGAGGATCCATAGATAACCCATTCCTATCAGCAAAACTCGTAGAGACAAAAGAATGCGATGCACCAGAATCAAACAACACTTGTGCAGAAACTGAGTTAACAGGAAGCATACCCATGACAACTCCAGGTGCATGCTCAGCTTGAGCGACATTGACACAGTTGGCACGAGCAACCGTAGACCCCGGCTTGGTGTTGATGTTGAGAGCCCGAGGTGGAGGTGCACGAATCATAGGAGCACTTGCCGCAGGTCTTGGAAGTGGTGGTGGAAGAGCTTTGTTGTTCATTGGACAATTCCAGTGCTGATGCCCAATGTTTCCATAAGTATAGCAAGCACCAGGTGGACGTGGAGCAACGTAGCCAGGGACTCTGCCAGGCGCTCCAGGGTAGTTGTGGTTGTAGCCCCTGGGAGCCGCAGTGAAGGAGTTTGGTGGCCTTGGTGCGTAGCTTGACGGTCTTGGTGGAGTAGGGAGCGACGGTGGGGTGTTAGGAACCCAGACACGACGCTTAGAAGGAGCTGTCATAGCAGAAGAGCTTGCTGTATCATGGCTGTGTTTCTTTGACTCCTCAAACACTTGCCTACTTGCTTCTTCCTGCAGAGCTGTGTGTTGAAGTTCCAGAAAAGATGCCGGCCTTGCATGACTGATTGCATATTTGATGGAAGCATTGAGGCCTTGCCGAAACCTCTTTTGCTTCTTATTGTCATCAGAGATCTCATCGCCACCATAACGAGACAGGTTCATGAAGTTTCTGATGTAGGTGTTGACATTGTCAGTGCCCTGCTTGAGGTTGAGAAACACTTCCTTCATCCTTTCCATGACAATTTCTGACAGATATTGCTCTTTGAAAGCAGCAGTGAACCGCTCCCAAGTAGGCTGAAAACCAGAAAGATCTGCCTTGAGGTAATTTTCCCACCAGAGAGCTGCATCTCCTTTCAGAAGGTGAGTAGCACACTTGACCCATTCTTGCTCGGGAACATCCGCAGTCATCAGCAACCTTGACACTTCACGAAGCCAATCATCCGCATCAAGTGGCTGATCAGACACCTCAAATTGGCGTGGGTTAAACTTGAGAAAACTCTTGATGTCTCCTCGCTTGGGAGGTGGAGGTAGCGAAGCAAACTGATTCCTCCTCACGCTTTCCTCGAAGCGTTGCTGGTTCTGTTGCATAGTGCCCAAAGCATTTGCAATACTTGCCAAAGCAGCCCCGAGTTCAGGTGGTATGTCCTCCTCAGAACGGTGTGGTGGTGCCATCCTGTGATTGATATAAAACACAAGTCAGTACTATAATGGAGAATGATAATAATCCAAAATAGTACCAAAATGGAATTAATCAATATTAAAGGATGCAATTCACTGAGATGATATTAAAATATCAACAAAGTTCAAGGCAACTAGAAGATATTAAGCATAACGCACACGACTGAACAAGGAGTGTGGTACACAACTAACAAAGAAAAAAATTCCGCAAATTTCGGCATTAAAATACCACTATATGCGCAAAACCACTTAACGAATCAAGATTAGTAACTCTACTAGTTCAATATACAAAAGCAAATGATAAAAGTAGTGGTATGGTCGCGAGTCCATCCCGCACTCAAATCATTACTCCGCACATGAATCAGTAAAACACATATCCCAACACCTTCTTCTTAAGATGAACCTAAGGATTGGTAACTACGGAAACGAACACCCCAACAAGATAACATCGGATAATAAAGAGTAAGATAGCTCGCATCGGTGTACAACGAATCAGAATAGATCGCGTCGGTTTACAAAGGCATGTCGGTATGGAATGTACCAACAGTTGATAACCAAAAGGCAAATAGTGATAACATTTGGATGCAACAGATAGACAAGGAATTCACACACACACACGCACACACACACACAAACTATGGTACTACGGAACCCAGAACACGTGAATCCTAGTTTGAATTTTAGAAGGGGATTGAAAACGTTACACTTCCTTACCAGAAAAAGGTGGGTGGGTGGGTAAGAAGAAAAATGGAAGCAGTCCTACTCTCACGTTTTGTTTTTCCCTTGTATACATAACTACCAAATTATTTGCTAGACTGACAACGACCATTTGGCTGAGACCCTGAAGGGCGGGATGGCTCTGATACCAATTGTAACTACCTCGGTGAATTACACTCTTAGTTAATGCCTGGATGAACGAAAGTGGTTAAAATAGTACGGTGGGGCCCAGGGCCACTCACGGTAGACCTTTCGGCCGTCCTAACCACTTTCAGACAACGGGACAAGAATGAGCGGCGTAATCGGCAGGCGAAGGGATCAACTACATACACAAATGAGTATGTATGCAAGCCACGTACAACAGTCCTCAGAGCCATTCCATCTAAAAGAAATAGAAATATTGCAACGCCATACGGCAAGATCCAAATGTCCTAGATAGATATAATAATTTAGGATAGCTCCTCATATATCACACATCAGAGTATCAGGCGGAAGCGGAAAACAAGATCCGAGTACGGATAAGAAGCAAATTGGCATAAGATGCCCCATAAATGAACACATCCCGCCCACAGATCTCATGGATCCTCGTTCCCGGAATCTCTACACCGAAGGATTGTTGCCAACATCATCTGTCTCTTCCACCCAGTATCCATCTTGCGGGTACACCTGTTCATCTGAATCAAACAATTTATTGTGTGAGACCCTAGGGGTACTCAGCAAGTCTTTATGCCGCTAAAGGGGACACAACCTGGGGTGACGCAATTGCAGCAAAAGATAATACCTAACAATTCTACAGATACTCGCTAACCATCCGCCTAACCAATGATAGACGGATGTCCGTAAATTAAGAACAACAGTTATAACAGTATAATTAACAGATCCATGCTCCTCCTCGCTTACCAACGAGGAAGCGGACGAACAACCCCCATCATCCGTGGTAGTTTTATTAACCATTCCATGAGTATTGCACTATTTACTAGTAAAGTACTTAGTCAAATTAAAAGCGGTACTTTAGTTATGCTTGTCTATGATCGAGAAACTGTGCACCAAGTCGTCCATAACCGCGGACACGGCTTTCAGAAAGATTTACCCTGCAGGGGTGCACGAATAGCAACACACACTCGATCAACCTCGGAAAAACCAAATCAAAACCCAACAAGGCATTCACGACAAAGCAATCACAGGATTCAGAAATATTTCAGGGGGCCACCCCATTAAGCTACCCGCAACAAATTTGGCTGGCTCCGAGACGGACCCAAGGTTTGCGCCAATGGCTGTAAACGACTGGGAACCTGAAAATGTGACTAGGCTTGTCGATACCGCGAAAACACTCCGCAATTCTTAAACAGTACAGGTGCTCCTCGCACAATCTTAAAAAAAGTAACATGGCATAAGTACAGGATAGTAATAAAGCCCCAAACTACTTTGTGGCCCCATGAAATAAGAATGAATCAAGCTCTGGCTCAGGGGGGTCCAGAAGGTCTCCCGGATGTGGATAGTGTGAATAGTCAAGGAACAGGAATCAAGTACTCGGGGTTCTACGGGACACAAGTGAGCATGAAAAACCAAATAGTAGATATTGCCCACCGGTGCCTCTTTCATTAGTTATCCCATTACTACTCAGGTTATGTTGTTTAGGTACCTCGTTATTCATCAGACACTCACATACCCTACTCATGCTTTTCTACGACTCGCATGGCTCAAACAACTCCTGTAGTAATGGCTCCTGGGATGGAGGGACAAACTTCGGTGGGGTTTAAAAGTAAAGGCTATGCAGTACTTGGGATTCAATTTAATGCAATCGCGACTCAATGATGCAAGAATAAGATAGAGGCAATAGGTACTGTATGTATGCAAGCATGTGGTAGTGCTTGCCTGGCAGCTCAGTTGAAGCGAGAATTGGATCTGGGTAGTACTCCTGTGATTCCTGGTAATTCTCCTGTTGGGCGTCTATTCGAAGAAGAACCAAACAAACAAGGGCCAACATAAATAAAGTGCACAAGCATATGAATTCAAATGCGACAAGCAAACAAGCATGCCATGATGAATGATGCACAATTTGCATGGCATTAAAGTAGCATGGCAAAGGTGAGGTGTGGATACAAGAAATAAAGCATTTTATTATATATTTAACCAAGTTTTATTGTCATAAACAGTTCAGATTTTTAATAACATCATGATGCATGCTTCAATTCAGAACAAGGACTGCATAAATAGAACGGGCTCGTCGCGCTGATCGATTTAGACATATTATTTGCCAAATTTGGAGTTATAGAATTAAAGTTATTAATTAATTAAGGAAAAGGGCATTTTATTGTTATTTTAATCATCTCGAAAATTTAAAGTGCTCAAACAATATTTTGAATGGCATATTTGAATTCCTCACATTTTTATGATTCCAAAACATATATTATTTGTCTTATTTGGATTTGTATTTTAAAAATTATTTAAATCTGATTTGAATTTGAATTTAAAATCAATTTTTGAAAAGGTTTAATTAAAAACAGACAGCCAGGAAAACTTTTCTTACTCATTCAGATCCAACCACAGCCACAGACGGGTGGGCCTTGCGCTGACTGGGGCCACGTGCGAGGAAAACTTTTGTCACCGCGGCTCTGTCTAGCCCGTGCGACTGCGAGGTAGGCCAGCTGGCGCAGGCCCACGTGACAGCGGTGAGGATGTCAGAGGCTGACATGTGGGGACACGCTGGACAGCGGGTTACGGCACGAGGAAAGCGGAGGGGCTTTCTACAAGACTGCCAGGGCGGCTGACTAGTGGGGCCTCTAGGAGCGCGGGTTAAGAGCGAAATAAAAAGGGGGGCTTAATGTAAAGCTACCACGACCCTGGTACTGTTCTTCTTCTCCTCGGTGTGACGAGAAATCGGTGCGTGGCGCGGGGCGGGGATCGAACCCAGGTCGCGGGCGTGCACGCTGAGGGGGCTAACCAGTGCGGTAGGGCGAGGGGAGTTGACAGGGGAGGGTCTGGGGCCTAGTTAGGGTTCTGCGCGGCGCGGGGAGGTTGTAGACACGAGCGAGCTGCGGCGCACTGAGACCGTTCGATGGTTTGAGCGGCGGCGCTAGACGGTGACGGAGAAGCGGAGGTTGTCAGGGAGAGAGAGGGGCTCACCGCGGGCTCGACGGCGGGCTCGGATCGGAGCGAGGAGATGCGGAGCGGCGAGATCGCTGGCGCTCTGGCGGGCTAGGGTTTCGTCGGGACGGTGCAGTACTAGCGCATCTGGGGCTTCTCGTCCAGGTCGACGCGTGTAGGGTGACGTAGAGGATCGTCCTCGGTCTTCATGGCCACCTCCAGGTCGCGCTGATCGGTTGGAATGACGGGGGCGAGGTGGTGCTGGCGGCGACCGGCGGCAGGAGCTGGCGTCGGGGAGGAAGAAGGGGAAGAAGAGGGGAGGATCGGGGTGAATCTGGCGGTGCAGGAGAGCCGTGTGGGCGAGGGAAAAGTGAGAGGAAGAGAGAGGAAGGCAGGCGTGGCAGGGGTAGATAAAGTGGCCTCGGTTGCCACTTTTTCCTCCTCCTCACATGGCGAGCTGGGGCTTGTCCTGGGGCTGGGCAGCGCAGAGGGGAGGCTGCAGGTGGCCCAGGGACGGCGTGGAGGCTGCAGGGTGGGGCTAGCACGCGGTGGAGAAAGAGAGAAAGAAGAGGGGGTAGGTCGGGCTAGGTAGATGGGGCTCGGGTTAGGGCTTAGCTAGGGTTAGGGTATGGGGGTAGAGAGAGAGGTAGCTGGGGTGGGGCCAGGGAGAGAGAGAGGGTCAGGTGTTCATCATGGTGGAGAGAGGGAGAGAGAGAGAGAAGGAAGATTAGAGTTAGGGTTTAGTAGAATTAGGTTAGGAGAAGAATAGAGAGAGGAGCTAGGTGTAGATTTTATTAGGTTTTAGATTTTTTAAACTTGTGCAAAAGATCAACCCAAGTGGAACATGGGGTTAGATCTAACTTGAGCTAAGGTGAAAGAGAAACAAGAAAGAAGGAGGGAGAAAAAGGGATATGTGAAATGAGCCTCATATGATCATGCACGAGTAGATTAAAATTGATAAAAATATAGATGGGTATATGGGGGTGGTGGAATGTAAGGAGATATTCCACAAAGAAGGATCCAATAAAACAAGGATAAACTAATGGGACAAAAAGGTGGTGAAGATGGTTGCATGGCCCATGCAAAATAATAATGCCATGATTTATTTTGTGAAAACAATAATAATATTATGGCATTATTCTCATGCATTTCCAAGAAGTGGAATAAAAGCCAAGCAAAAGAATTCAAAAGAGTTGATCCACCCCAAACCACATGAGCTAGAATAATAATATCAAAAGAAAAGAATACAAGCTCATTGTTATAGGGATGGTGGAATTATAAGGTGGTGAAAGAAAGGTGGTGGAGTTGAAATAAAAGATATGCCCCCAACTCAACTTGGGCATTTAAACAATATATCATAACCAAATACAATATCAAGAGGCAAATACAATTTATAATGCATATGAGAGAAGAACCAAAAGAAAAGGGGTTTTATATGATGCTCAAATGCAAGGTGGCATGATGACATGAGCATGATATAATTATGATGCAACAATAATATATATGAAGTAGCCAATATCTTACTAGGACAAGTAGCATTACAATTGTTAGACAATTGGGATGCTACATAGAGTTTCACTGGGAACCCCTGGTTTGTTTATATATCACATGTGTATTGATGTTTCCACTCAATACAGTTATAGCATGATATAAAACTTAATCATAAACTATATGAAATATGATAATAGTCCTTATTACTATTTGTATCTAGGGCATATTTCTAAGACCATATTGGGCCGATATTTTCAAGGAGGACCATGAAACCATGTGCCGCTCTACCCGCCAAGGCGAAGCAGGAATACGGCAAAGCGCCGATGACTCTGGCCCAAGGAGGACAACAACCCCGTGGCGGAGGAGGAGGAGGATGTAGAGACCATCGTAGATTCACTTGAGGTCCAAACGTCACCGCCGCCACACAATCTCGGCGATGAGATAGAGTGGACAGGCACCATGGTTGTGCATTGTGTGTCGTTTCAGGCCATCAACACCAATGCCATCAAGACGAAGCCTGCCGAGTCTGACAGCTCCAGCTCCATCGACTGGGAGGAGGTCTAGGCATACACAGATTCATTGTTGGTCGAGCTGACCCTGCATCCACTACCCATCCACGAGCCCGACGATGAGCTAGAATGGTCGCGCACCATGGAATCCTATCACGCATCAGAGGAGGCCGTCGTGGTGGCCGTCGATGATGATTAATTAGTGGGTACTGTCATAACATAGAGATCATATATATGCTTGTCATAATGGGAATTCATACATTAGTAACCTGTGTGTCATACTAGTTAGGGTAGCCACAATGTTGCTATAGCTAAATCTTTCAAAAAGTTGAATTTGGCTTCACCGTGCAATTTGGCTAGAGTTGCACAATGTAGGTATTCTAAATTCGTGCATCATGGGTCCCACTGATACCTTATTTTTTATATAAGACATGAGAATAGAGGACACATGTCACACACATGTTGGCTTATCAAATGGAAACCACATTTGGCATCGGAGCACCGTCTTGCTTCGGTTCCCTCTTTTGCAAATACATAACCACTTTTAGGTAAACATTGTGGGTGACACTTCCACTCTGGATAGCCTAGTAGAAGATAGTGGGAAATTTATACATACTAGTATCATATGTGTATTATAACTACTCCCTTCGTTCCGAAGTAATTGACTCAATTATATTTATATACATATGTATCTAGACAAAGTTAAGTCACTTATTTCAGAACAATGCGAGTAGTATATAATACTAGCTACGATGTCCATAGTGGTAGCGACACAACAGCTATCATATAGTCATGATTGCAAACATGACTGTGTAATAGGGTTTGTGACGCTCCCACTATGTTTACCCTAGTAAAATATTGTACTATGTATATATATAGTGTATTTTTATTTTTTAGTTTCCACTTACTAGCAATGAACTCTCATATTTAGTGATGGAGTTTTACCTTGTTTACTAAAAGAACATAAAGATGTGCCTGAACTAAATCAAGTTGTAGCTAGATTTTTGGGAAATAATTTAGTTAGCTTTATTTTGTGCAGGCTCCATGTTGCCATGTTTGCATGAGCACCGAGGGTCCAGGAAGGTATAAGAATCACTGTAGCTCATTTTGTGTACTAACTATGCATGTGGAGACCAAAGATACAATGGTATGTGAGTTAAATGGGTCATTTCTATTGATAGCATACAAAGGGATTTTTAAAACATTTAATCTGTTGTTTATGAATTGCTGCACTACATAAGAGAAATGACTACATTTTTTTTGTTAGTATGTTCCTTTCCATGCTAGGAAGCAGTTAAATGAAATGACTTCTCATAAAAGGATGCTCATTGTGACGCTAGATGGATATTTATATTTCTTTGAACTACGCAAAGAAAAGGAAAAGACAATGATATGGGTGAGAAATGGGATATTTTTATCATCCACTACTATATCGGCTCCTATGATCAGATTGTTGTGCATTTGGATGGTGACCAAGAAATCTTCAATTCTATTGTATATAACAAACTTGGTAGTAAGAAAAAACTTTATGAAAAGCCAGGTTAGTTCATATATACTCTCTATGTACAATTATCATTGAGATTACTAAGATTATTTTCTTTTGTCCTGGATAAAGGGATCACTGTTGTGGAGGTTTATACAACATCTGATATTACCTCTTCATTATACTTACCGCTCTCTATTCAAGCATATGAGGAATTGTGTATGGTCTGGGATGGCATGATGGAACAACCTCTAACAATTGAGAAGGATGTCTGGATATATGAGTGGGGACAGAAGTATGTTGTCGGTATGTACTATGCTCATGTGCACTCCCACTTGCTATTACCTGCTGTTTATAAATGGTTGTGGAAGTCTGCATGTATTCTTAAGGTCATGGTTTTTTCTTGGCTGTTGCTAAGTGATCATTTAAACACTAAAGGTTTGCTGCTACAGAGGAATTGGAAATTCACTACTGATAATTTCCGTGTACTTTGTCCTACTAGGACATATGAGGAGCGCTTCCGTATTTTTCACGTGCAGTTTTAGTCAGGAGATATGGAATTTCTTTTATATTGATTAGACTTTGATTGATGATAGGCAGACAACAATTACAGAAGCTAGAAGGGGTTTTGGTAAACCTTTCTTTATGGAGGTTATGATCCTGGCATGCTGGCACATATGGAAACCGAGAAATGGTAAAACAATAGTTGGAGAGGCCCACCTTTCGAGGTGGAAGGGTAATTTTGTACATGATTTATATCTCTTAGTGCATAGAATGAAGAAGAAGCATACAGAGAGTCTGAAGGCTTGGATAGATTCGTTATGCTGACTAGGACTTTTCCTTTTAAATAGGTGAGTCTTCCTCGACTCCTTTTGTATAATGTACATTAGGTTTGTTATTATTTCTGGCTTTTTGGTAATAAAAAATTGTTGTGGGGCTATGTCCTCACAGTTCTGGGTCAAATAATAATAAATTTGTGCATGTATATATGTTGAGATATATTATACTAACTCTGAATGTATGGTATAGATGAAGAAATCAATGTGAAATTATATCCTCTTGCCATACAGGGTTACTAAATAAAAGAATCATCATATGATAAGTATTTTGTTTGCAGTATATGGTTTATTTAGAACTATAAGCTAGCATTGTACATTTTATTAACTGATAAAGTGCTGGACTATTGCTGCATTTGTAGGACAGGATGAAATCCTTAATTCTGTGATAAAACATCCATCAATGCCACTCTCATCCATTCATAAAGTTGTTTGTGTTTCTTTTTCCAGCGACAACTATGCTCATATCAGCCCAGTTGTCGTCCATATGTTGATGGAGAAAAACATTGGGCATAAAACACATGTAAGTAGTAACAAAAAGAAATTTAGTTTTACTTCACATATTTTTTCTATATGGGACACTAGCTAACATAATGTTAATTACATTGCAGAAGCTGAGCAGTGGTTTTATGAGATAGTGTGAACTCCCCTCGTCAAGAAAAGTTTGGTTGTGTAGCGGCATAGATGTGCTTGTGTTCTCCAATTGGTCTCGGGATAAAGAAGGCAAATTAGTCATGTAGAAGGCCACCTCCATGATTTTGTTTACTGCAGGGGTTACAATGTCGGTGAGGTAGTCATGTTATGCATAACAAAGTCTGAGCAAGAAAGTAGCTTCAATACGTGCTTCTCAAGTTTGACATTGAGCTTGCTTCCTTGTATATAAAGAGAAAGATATGTGAAGAATTCAGTCCTAGTAACTACATGGATATAACTGCAAGCACTAGAAAATCTACTGAATTAAGTTTTCTTTTGTTCAAATATGTGGTCTTTGTAATTGGTTTCAGATGTAATTTGATGAAATAAAGCACCTGTGTAAAAGCCACCCGGAGTCTCCAAGTTTTATACCAGAGGCTCCGGGCAGGAAAACGTAAACCCGGACCAGACCGAGAAATCCGGACACCCCGGTCTAGCGGAGGCGGGTTATATTTCTAACTGTCTCCTGACACCTAGAGTAGTTTCGTCGTAGAAACCGACTCCAACCTTGCCGGGATGTCTGTAGAAATGTAGACGCCCCGGCCTACTAGAGCCTGTTCATATGGGAGACTGTCTCACAGGATGCCAGCGGTCCATTTTTTAAAACTTCTACGTAAATCATATAAACAGAGGTGGCCCTTTATATGAATGGTCTGGTGTATACTACCAGACACAGTTCGGCCAACCGCTTCAGAAAAAGCCGATTTATCAGCAACTGTCATCGGGAGTGGGAAGCCAAAACCGTCACCTCCCATGGTGGAAAACTATCACTAGAAGTTGATTCTATTATAGTGCGAGGTTCTCTCAGCATCCAAGCAAAACTACCAACACTATCAGAAAATGACGTATGTATCTGTATAGCGGCCAAAAAGCTCAAGTATTATTTTCAAGAGCATCCAATGAGAGTAACATGTGAGGCTCCTATCTCGGAGATCATGGGTAATAAATATGCGAGTAACCGGGTTGCCAAATGGGCAATTGAGTTAACAAATGGCCCTCTCGGTGATATCACATTGGTTAGCTTGCAAGCAAGTGATGCGATCACTAAAATGTTATACCACGACAACGAGAAAAGAGTGCATGTCAGCAATGAGATCAAACTAGGTATGGAGATACCGATGATCGAATCTTGGACATGTAATATATCGCGAGACAAAGGGATTTAGTTACTAGTGTTAAAGGTTCTCACGATCACATAAGTCATCGTTGAATGTGTGGGAGTCAGTATGGATCTCCAGGTGCCGCTTTTGATAATTGATCTGAGAGGGGTCTCGATCATGTTTGCATTATTCGTGAACCGTAGCATGACACACTTAAGGGATACTGACACCATTTGGAGCAAATATGTTTCAGATAAAGATTTAAGATAGTGCTAGAATTATTTCAATAGACACTGAAACTGTTTTGGGTGAAAGCTAAAATTGGTTCTGCATGTAATATTGGAATGTTGCAGGGGGTATATGTGAATGTTTGTTAATTGAAGTAATTAACAAAATTCTGAATAAAATTAATAAAAGAGTCTTATTAAATGAGGGAGCATTAAATTTGGAGAAATTTAATGCATTTAAAGTGGAGACTTTAAAAGAGAATGTGAAGGGGCATTTTAATGTGGAGGGGGTTACCACCACATGAATGGGAAAGGTGAGGGGTCACCCCCATGGGGCACCGGCCATGGGGAGGGTACCCCCTCCTCCTATGAAAGGACACCCCTCTCACCCTTCTTCCTTACACCTCCATGTAAAGGATATCTCTCCCCCTCTAGTATTTTCCCCCATGGTCTCGGATTAGCGAGATAAATGTTCCTGGTGGCTTTATCTGGAAAGGAGTTGCTGCTTCCGCTGCTTTGCTGGAGCAAGGGACGGAGGCTATCGGGGTACCGAACATGTGTGCGATCACGGATGCACCGCTGTTTTGCAGTGCTGGACTTGGTGGTGTTGGACTTGCTGGAGCTGGATCTGATGGACGTGCTGGAGCTAGACCTGCTGGACTTGCTGGACTTCATCAAGATCTTGAGATCGGCAAGTGTACGACTACATCATCCACGAGTTCCATCTCATTAACAAAGCTTTGTTGTCTTCGAGGGTATGTTCTCTATGGATGTATATCCACCCGTTTCTTGTATCTAATAGATAGATCTTGGCTTATAATAGTTCCCATCATAGATTTTTTTGTTTTCTATGCTGCGAACCCAACAGTGGTATCAGATCCTGATCTATGCGTAGGTGCTTTGCATGGGTAGAACACATAAGAGTTTGTGGGCGATGATGATCATGTTATTGCTTCTTTCATGTATTTTGGATATTGGTGGCATAGTGGGATGAAGCGGCCCGGACCAACTTTTCATGTCATCGCACATGAGATCGGTTCCACGACTAACATGCAACTAGTTTTGCATAAGTGGGTGGCGGGTATCTGTCTCTCCTACTATAGTAAATATTTGATGTACAACGAGTTGCTAATAACTTAGTTATCATCGTTGTGGTTCCATGTTCGTAGGTAAGACCGGTTCTATCTTTGAAATCCCTAAGCCCCGTAAAAACTTGCACTTGAGAAATTAGAGGCGTCTAGTTTAGATCATTGCCGGGCTAGTGTCATGATATGGAAATGTCGTAAGTTGATGTATAGTTGATACCCTTACAACACACCTAACGTGTAAGTTCCATAGACCTTAGCCTTACAAACAAAGGAATGATAGAGATCATACCACGATGCACATGATAGTGATCAAATGCATGGACCATATCATTCCACTTTACACATATGATGTTTGCATCTTATATTGCAAGTTTGGCATTTATGTAGCGTTATAAGATGATCCCTCATTTAAATATCAAGATAAAATGTGTTCTTCCTTAAGTATGCACCCTTCTATGGATTGTGTTTCGAGACATCACATGATGATCGGGTGTACTCGACTCTGTCCTTTCATACAACGGGTGTAAGATAATTTTACACACGCGAGTACTAAGGTTCTTACTTGGCGAGCCTAGCATGTACATAAATGGCCTCGAAACACGGACCGACAGGTTAAGCATGAGTCATATAGTTGATGTGATGCCCATATTTATGCTCGCCTTTGAAGCTACACCGACTCATGTGATGATCGGACTTGGTGTAGTGGATTTGGTTCATGTAATCACAAAAAAGGCACGATGGATGTCGTTTCTGAGTGGGAGTTCTTTTTTAATTTAGATTAGTCGAACCAAATTTTTCATAAACTAAATCAAAGTGAATTTGCATAATTTGTTGTAGTCATTGGCATCTGTTTACTACCTTATGCTTAGTTTAATTTGAGATAATAGAACTATAGAATTCTGGATATTTACTTTACGAACTGGTATCGTATTGTTTTGTATGTCAATTTAAAGTTCAGAAGTCCTATTGCAAACTTTCAGAAAACTCTATTTACTCCATGAAGTTTAATAGGTAGTATGAAATCAAGAGTAAGAATTCCAATGTTAGTATCTAAAGTATCATGTTTGCCTACATGATGATTGATATTTAAAAGTTGTTTTAATATCAAGATTATCTAGGAGCTGAAAAATTGTTTCAGAAACCATCATGTGTGGAACATATTGTGATATCTGAAACAATGTTTTTGGTTGAACTAGATAGAGTATAATTTAGCAAAATACATGTTCTCATATTGTATGAGAATTTGTGAAGGATGGAGATGCTAGGCATCCGGATCTCCCAAAAAGGATTTGGGAACTAACATTATACTCGCGATTCTTCCTTATAGGCTATAGTAGCTTGATCATGAAAGTTGTCATGATAAGGATGAATAGAAGATGTAAGTAAAATGTTTACTACACTAATAGATTACTAAAGAATGGATTTCTGAAAGAACACCAAACATTGGATGATAGTGATCCACTTCAAAGTGCAAGTCCAAAGGTATTAGTATTTGACTATATACACTTTGTACTATGTGTCATGTGAATGACATCACTATTGATGTTGATAGATTCTTTTAAAAAGAAAAGGAATTCCTGAAAGAGAATCTATAAAATATTTGGCAGAACATAAAAGGTTGGAGATGTCCAGCTTAGGTATATAGAATATATACATGTTATGGTTGTATTCTTGGCTTGTTAAACAATGTGGTTTTTAGGTATTGGATACTAGTATTGGATACCGAATTAGTTGGTATGAAGTGTCAAATAGGACAACGCAATTCATGAACTGCAACGGCTAAATAACTAGCAAGAGAATAAGTGATGATTTTCATCGAAAACAAATAAAGTGTTATTTTGTTTTTCGTTGTTATCAAACCTAGCCTTCAAGATTTGTTTTAATAATTTTTATTTTGTTCCGGTATTACGAGAACAATGGTTGATCAAATAATTACTGTATTCCATAAAGGATGGATGAACTTTCACAAGTCTAGTTGGAGAAATCACATCCATAAACATTATTGCTAAAATGTCGTAAGACAAATGATTGGAAGATCACTTATGAAGTGACAGAGTTGTTTGAACTATATTGGAAAGTAAACATGAAGAAACTCCATGTTGATGGATTTTTGGAGTCTTTTGATTTTGATCAATTGACGCTAGTGAAAGTTTCCTCGAGATAATTGAAACTCCGTTCATAGGCCAAAGAGGAACGGATGGCTAGCTTATCGGAAATTGTGCATGCTGATGTGCATAGTCCATTATGTGTAGCAAGATGCGATGGATCTTTTTTGCTTCATATGCTTTCTCCAGAAATTTGAGTGAATATATCTATATATTTACTTAATAAGGAAGAAGTATGAAACATTTGAAAATTGTTCATAGACTTTCAAGATGAAGTGGAAAATTATTGTAACAAGAAAATAAAGATTGAACTCGTGACTTGTAACATTCAATTTTGTGAACTTGTGACTTGTACATTGAACTCCGAAAATGGTAGACAATAGCCAAGGTCATGAGATTGGGAAACAAGAAAATTAACTCGAGTACTCAGGCCAAAGAAATTCGACATAAGTTTGGTAGCAACAAAAGGACTTAATTTTATATATTACTCCCTCCGTCCCAAGGCTTAAGGCCTATAATTTTTTGAAAAGTCAAACTATTGAAAGTTTGAACAATTTTTTAAAAACACTATCAAGAACTATGATAGTATATAGATACCACGTGAAAATATGTTTCATGATGTATCCAAGGGTTAATATTTCATATTATAAATATTAATATATTTTTTCTAAAAACTTGGTCAAACTTTACATAATTTGACTTTTTCAAAAAATTATAGGCCTTAAGCCTTGGGACGAAGGTAGTACATATGCACCCAACATACCCGGGATTTAATGAATTTGAGTTTTTCAAAGCCTAAGAGGCTGCATGATCAGGATCAGAAGCACCATTAGCGGGAGGAAAAGTTTCTATATTTGGGGCATTAGTCTCCACCTCGGTTTCGTCCTCCAAGTTTTCTTCATTCTCTTCTTCTCCATTTTGTTCGTCGTCATAATCTAGGAAACTCGGACCTTCAGTCTAGGAGTGTATGTCGGCATACTGGAAGAATGCGTAGGCTCGATCTTGGCACTACTTTATGAGCTCTAGGTCCTTGGTCCACTTGGAATCGGTGCGCAATATCGAAAGCACATCGTCTTTAATGTCTCATACCATGATAGTACAAAAATAAAAGAAGAGTCACGCCATTGACTCAACCTCTCCTCACATACCATCAGTAGCTCCACCAGATCCAAAACATGTTTCGGAGTTGTAACTCCTAGCTAGAGAACTCTAAACACGCAAAAGGAAGCATTGAGGAGATCGACCACAAAGGTTTTAACCAGTTTGAGGCTAGGAGAGAGAGAAGGCAAGAGGTCGTCAATGTTAAGCTCCTCTGAGATAGGGCCAACCCTGACTCTCTTTGAAATTGATTCATGGATGGTAGTGCCAGCAAGAGGTTTTGATCTAGGAAAAATATCTGAAAAGAATGAAGAGTAGGCAACCAGATCATTCTAGCGAATGATGGCATAAGAGATAGGAATTTCTATTTGCGTGCCCCTAGTTAGTTAGTTGTACTCAGTTTCCCCAGCTACTTAGTTTTTCCTCACTTTTCCCCTCCCTCCATTTTGAAACCCTCACATGCGCTCGGACGGTCAAAGGCTTGACCGTTACATGCTGACCGGTGGGACCGCGTTGGGCGGGTCAAGCGTTGAGCGTTACGTTACGTCGCCTCGACCGTTACATGATGATAGGTGGGGCCGTGTTGGGACAGGTCATGCATACGTTGTGAAGGGTGGGGCCGTGTTGGGACAGGTCTTGCATACGTGGTGAAGTGTGGGGCCGCATGGAGACACGTCGGACCGGCCATTCTTGCTCTGATCCTGGAACAACTCTCACACCGCCCCTCCGCTCCGCTCCCCCGCCGTCGTGCCCTCCTAGCCGATAGCCCCTCCTACCTTATGTAATCATCAGCCCCCGAGCCGCCCCTCCCCTAGTCACGTAGCCCACTCCGGCTCTGCTTCCTCCCCCGCTAGATCTACCCCTGTCGTGGAATAGTACGCGACGCCGGCGGGTGTACCGGTCCTCCCTGTTGAGCGCAGAGAAGATTGCATGGAATCGGAGGGATCGAATGCATGGATTCCATCTGGGTAAGTATTTTTTCCATTTGTGGATTGATTATAGGTAGTAATTGAGCGTGAATCTCCGTTGCTCAGATAACTGCCTTGCTTTTCGAATAGGATTGATCCAGCGCTGGCATTTCGACTGGCGGTTAAATTAGATACTAGCATAATTCGTGGTTGTGAATGGTATCTCTCTGGATTTTACTTTCCAGCGGTGGTTGCAACCTCCATAACTATTAGAGATTTGAAAGATAAAATATATTCTAAATTCCCTTGGAGCAATGGCGATTCAGTTGATTTGCAATATTTCAACATTAGCGAGCAAAGATTGCTCCCACTAACTAACAAAGTTGATCTGGTAATGCTTTTCTCTTTGAATGCTTCCGAACATTTGGTCGAATTTGTCTTCATGTGCAACCTAAAGTTGAACACACGAGAAAGTGGGATAAAGCATCATCTGGTGGTCAGGCATCATAAGGTTGTTGGGTATCATGTGTCTCTGCTGTCTCTGCTAATAGTGTACGCCCCCGCGCTCCTTGTAGGTCCACAATAGTATCATCTGTTTGCACTACGAGTGTAAGACAAATCGCTTGTGCGGCCGATGTGGAGGACGAAGCAGAGCTTGCCGAGGGAGCGCCTCCACTAGAAGATGAGGATGAGTTGATGTTTCCTGAATTGGTAGATAGATTCAGTAAACAAGCACTAGAGGATCAATACACAGAGGAATTGGCCCACGGTGCCAGATTTGATGACACTAATGAAGAAGAGAACAAGGAGAACAATGATAGTCTCGTTTTAGCCGAGTACGATAGTGAGGACTTGCCAGTAATTGAGTGGGACATGAACGATCCTAAGATTTCAGAAGGCACCGTATTTGAAACGATGCGGGACTGTCGTCATGCCCTTACTACATATTGCATCTACACCAATAATGATTATGTTCTTATTAAGAGTGAGCCAGCAAGGTTCAAAGTGAAGTGCCCATACAAGAGGTGTAGGTGGAGGATGCACGCATCCACTATGCTCAGGAGCAGTTTGGTTCAGGTATTACGACCAGTTGTGTATTTTAGATCATTGTGTAGAATTTGTTATCTATACCTGACATTTTCATTATGTTTTAGATAAAAGGTAACCGGTTCGTATATTCTTGTCCACCTCAAGGGGGACATCCAAAGGAAAAAACGAAACTAGCAAAGACTAGGTGGTTGGTAGATGCAATCATGGATTGGATGAGAGCGAACCCATCACTTGGTGCAACATCGCTCATAATTTTTTTTGTAAAAGGTTTAATATTACAGTACCTTACATGAGGATGTTCTATGAAAAAGAAATGTCTCTTGATAGGATCAATGGTCCATGGCATGAAAGTTTTCAGTTGCTTTATAGCTTCAAAGATGAAGTGGAGATGGCTAGACCAGGTAGTGTTGTACATAGACAGGCATACAGTTCAGTACAAAATAAGAGGGAAGACAATGGAGAAGGAGTGCTTTAGAAGGGCTTTTGTTTGTTTCAAAGCTTGCTGGCAAGGGTTTCTAGATGGTTGCAAGCCTTATTTGGCCGTGGATGCAACAGATCTTCATGGTAGATTTAAAGGACAGCTAGTAGCTCCTACTGCAGTTGATGGCCACAATTGGATGTTCCCTGTTTCTTTTGGAGTTTTGGAGATTGAGTAGGAGGAAAGTTGGACTTAGTTTCTGGAGAATTTGTGTGACCTTATAGGTCATCCACCAGGACTTACTATCCACACAAACGCTTGCAAAGGTTTGGAGAAAGTTGTAGAAGCAGTATTCCTCGGAGTGGAGCATAGGGAATGTATGCGACACTTAGTGCAAAGTTTTACCAAGAAATTCAAGGGTAAAGTTTATACTGACAACCTATGGCCAGTTTCATACACATGCAGTTTGAGGAAGCATATGTATCATTTGGAAGTGTTGTATAAACAAAAACCTGCGGTGAAGGAGTACTTGGATGCACATCATGGAATGGTGTGGTCAAGAAGCCAATGCAATGAAATTTGCAAGGTAGACTATGTGACAAGTAATCTTGCAGAGAGTTTCAATGCAAAGGTCCAGTCATTGAAAGGGCTTATGCTATGGAAAATATTTGATAAGATTAGGCAGATGATCATGATAAAGATCGATTAGCATCAATAGTATATGTTGGCCATCTCATCCTCCCATCTTTGATTAAGGAATTGCATGCCAGGGCAAAACAATTGAAGATGAAATGCATTAGAAAAGGAATGAAGGCTAAGGTAACGTACACTGATAGTAAAGATAGGCAATGGAGGTATCCAGTGAGTTTGGCTGATAGGACATGCCATTGCAAGCAATGGTGGCGCCGTGGGAAACCCTGCATACATGCATTGTTTTTCATGGGTGTTCTAGGAGGTGAAGAGCGTGAAGTTGGTCAGTACGTGTCGGAGTATTTCTGCGTTGCCAAATTTAGGGCAACATATGCTCAGAATGTTCCAGCCTTGTTAGGAAAATACCAATGGATGGAAGTGAATCCAAGCTTCACGCTATACCCTCCAGTTTTTACTAGACCAGCAGGTAGGCCAAGGAAGAATATGATGAGAGCTAGTGTAGAGGTTGGTGCACCACCTCGATGATGTAAGTGCAAATGTTGTGGGATCCTAGGGCACATTACTAGGCTTTGTAAAAATGCAGTGGACCCAGCTTATGGAATGGATGATCAGGCGGGAGCAGAAAATGCATATGAGAATGAAGTATCTGAACGAGAGGAGAATGAAGCAATGGTTTCATTGCAGATTGAACCAACGGATCGAGAGGAGATTGAACCAGATGTAGGGGAGATTGAACCAAATGCAGGGGAGATTGAACCAGATGCAGGGAAGATTGAACCAATGGATCGAGAGGAGATTGAACCAAATGAAGGGGAGATTGCACCAAATGCATCGAAGATTGAAGCAATTTATTCATTGGAAGCAGAGTTCAAAAGTAAAGGAATTACACAAGAGGATATTGAAGAAATGATGCCAATGTGTTTTGAACCGTATGAACCAATGAATTGAAACATGGTTGAACCAATTGTACGACAGACTAAAGCACTTGATTCATTTGATGCAGAGAAAAAGAACAAAGGGAACAAACGGAAGGAGCTGATGGTGGACTCCGAGAATATTCCAGCCAGGATTACCTGGAGCAAGGTGGTGAACTCCGAGAATATTCCAGCAAAAAACACTAGGAGCAAGAAAATAATGAATTTGAATTATTAATTTCAATTTGTATGATGAATTTGAACTACTATCAATATTTGTATTGAATTTGAACTACTATCAATGTTTTTGACACTTCCAAGTTTGTTTGTTAGATAACCCCATAATGTATGTGTTACTGCAAGTTTCTATTGTCATGCACCTAGTTGCTTAGCACTTCTCAGTTTTTCCCTCGACATGTGGTCAACACATGGGGTTTAGCTAGTTCATGGCTTAAACCATAGAAAACGTTGACAAATTGATCCAAAATTTGGCACACTTGTGTATCCTAGATTGATTTACCATATGAAATTGGAAATTTTGGATTTACTTGTAATCAGCCACATTTTTCTCTTTCTAAGTGATTAAATTCAAATAAATGATTTTTGGGTTAGTTTAATTCAAAAAAGAAGTCAAAACATAGTACAACCTTCGCATTATGTTAACTAAAACCTAGCATGAATAATAAAGGAAAAGGAAATAAAGAGAAATGGACTTCTCTGCTAAACCACTTCTTGGAATGAGCTACTAGCTATGAAGATCCATGGCTTTCTACTAAGTCAACATCCAAGATACTTTGAGTTGCAAACAATATAATGTCGGCCTAGATGGATGATTTTGTTCAAATAACACATTTTCCATTTGTTATGCCAAAAGCTTGAATTTCCCTTAGTCATTATTTATCTGAGCGCCCTTGTTTTCCTTAGGTCTACTCAGTTTTCCCCTCCCGCTAAAGTTTTCCTCAGTTTTCCCCTCCCGCTAGAGTTTTCCTCACTTTTCCCCTCTCTCATGTCTTAGTTTGGCTAGCGCTCTGATTGGTCAAGATGTATGTCACACGAATCTTGGCCGACCACCGTTGGATACATCATGATCCTACAGGCTGGAGGTCTCTCTATCCCGATGGGCACACCTAACCTTGCATGGCGAGGAGCGCCCAATAGGCTGGATGTCTCTCCCTACATTTCCCTATCGCACGTATACCAGCCGCATCAACTAGCGCTCAGTTTGGTGGTGCTCTGATTCGTCGAGATGTATGTCACACGGATCTTGGACAACCACCGTTGGATACATCATGATCCGACAGGATGGAGGTATCTCCCTCTGACATGGGTATACCCTACAGGTACTCGAGCTTAGCATATACGATCCAGATACGTCAGAAGCCCACGGCGTTGCCAAGGCCCAATGCAGGATTTGGGTGACCCACGGACTCTTCGATTGCTTGTAGCACAAGATAAAGCTTAGGATAGAAAGTTTAAAGGGGCAAACCCTAATATATAACCGACTCGACCTGCTACCCGAGACCCAGCCTATCTATATAAAGGCTAGGAGTGGGCATTGAGGAGGACAGTCACAACCCTAGTTTCCACAACTCTTGCTAGATTGCATCTGCGTGCCCCTGTAATCTTTGATTCCTTCATTAATTCCAAGAGCAGACAAGTAGGAGTAGGGACCTCTACGAGGCCTGAACCTGGGTAAACCTTGTGTCCCCGTGTTCTTGTTTGCTAGCCGACTGATGCCTCCATCGCTCCCTCCTTCTCCAAAACCCAAGTCCATAACAATGGGCACGAGTTAAAGCCACGTCACCCTCCCTTTCCCTATTGCACGTATACTATCCACATTTTCCTCCCCTCCTATAGACGTACGGTGGCACGGACCTATGTTTGGGGGTCGGAATGGCTTGTAGAAGCACGGATCTAAGCATGGCTGCTAGAACAATGTGCGGCGGTGAGGATCTAACCGTCTGAAATTTCTGTCTGTGTCTGCCTCACTTCCGTTCACATCATCAGATCCATTGCTGATGAGAGACACCGATGGAAGCCATCATCCGCAACATCAGTGTGATGGCGTTGGTGCCGACACTGGCCATCGATGAAAGACACCTATGGAAGCCATCATCTGCAACATCTACTGCTATGGTGCCGACAGTGGTCATCGATGCGACAACTATTGAAGCCATCGTCCGCAACATCTACGGGTCTGGTGCCGACTGTGGTCATCGATGTGAAGACGATTGAAGCCATCATCCGCAACATCACTACGACGTTGCATATCAAGCCCTCGTGAACCGAAGCGGTGGGAGGCAGGCCGCGGCCATGGCTGGCATGTTGAGGTGCACTTCGATGGTGAAGGCCAGATGGGAGCACTTTTCCCGTACTTCTTGGAGTACACATACGGCAGGGAGGGTGGCTAGGTCACCGTCCACTTAAAATTGGGTAAAATTTAAGCCCAATTTGAACCAAAATTCTGTGACTTAAAATATATGTATGATTTGAATAAATTTGACATGTATTTGAGCCATGAGACCAGTGGATATGATCTAAAGTTGATTCATAAGTAGTAGTACTTGCTTTGACAATCTCCGGTGGGCTTATATAAATTTGATCGAAATATGTATGATTTGAACCAAAATTGATATGTATTTAAGCAGTGTGGGCGGTGGATATGCTCTAAAGCTGATTCATAAGTAGTACTCCCTCCGAACCAAATTAGTTGATTTATATTTGACTAGATTCGATTGTATCTTGAGGAATTTGAGTTAACTAACTTGGATTGACAATCTCAGTCACTAATTTGGAATGGGGAATGGATGTTGCCGCCAACGCTGCAACTCTACATGGCAGCCATGATGGTAGCGACAGAACAGTCAAAACGGATAGGCCCCAACTTGACCCTCTAAGCATTTGGCAAGCCAACTATGGGCAGCTAGATCTAATGGCAAGCAACTCAGTCCTTGCAATGCATTCTCTCGACAACTTTGGGACCGCTAGATCCAACGGCAAGTAACTCGAGTACCGCAATGCATTCTCTCGACCACTTTGGGACCGCTAGATCCAATGGCAAGCAACTCGGGCACCGCAATGCATTCTCTCGACAACTTTGGGACTACAAAGTGACTAAATTAGCAGGAACTCACAACCATCTGTTGAATAAAAATTCTACTCTCTAAATTAGCTATCTATTCAACTAATCATTACACGTGCCACCCTTCACCACAACCGCATACTGTAACTGCTAGGACGCGGATGACAACTACTAAAACTGCCCACATGAATCTACTGTCCCCTCTCTTCACTTGAAGTTCATGTTTTAGATTTTCTATGACTTGATCAGATACGGCAAGATCAACTTCAGGTGTCAACTTCTCTTTGCGAATAATCTCTGAATTCTTCCTCGATAGTACGCTTCAGCTCGAATATCAATATGTTTTTATGGGCCAATTCATCACCTAACTTGGCAACAATCTCCTGCAAATCCATCCTATGGATAGACCACTGAGTTGATTCATCTTGGTATGCAATGTACCATGGATCATCGGCCTGCATAGCACAATGTAACAATCCCAAAACCAACTAAATTGGAATCAGTCCGACAAGCCATGCCAGCACTTCAAATTCAATAGTAGTACAAAGAGAAGGAGTACATGCAATTCCGGCGTGGTAGGAGAAGGAGAATGTGTCCACGACATGATCGATTCCCCACCCTCGCCGGTGTACCCGCTACGACCAGACATTGAGGACTAATTTGCACCTACAATACCGAGGAAATTACAGGAACCGAATAGATTAGGGTGGGCGGAGTAGGAGTGGAGGTCTTAGCTAGCACTACTAGCAATTGCTGTGATTATTCGTCGAGCTATGGCGGTGGAACCAAATCCTGGTTCTCGTGGGCGGCGGACCTGTTTTCGGTTGGTACTGCCTCAACGTACAATGCGTGCGGACAAAACAGGTGCCAAAGCCGTGGTTTAGGTGCAGTACGACAGTCCGTCTAATACCGCCTTAGGACACATCGGGCGACGCGCTGACGCGCCGATGATGGCTGCTCTGTCTACTGGTGGGATAGGAGCTGCTCATGGCTGGGGGCTGGGAGCGGATGAGAGAGAGAGCCGATGTGTCATACATGACCCCACCTGTCAATTATTTCATATTTGCCAATTTTGCATATTTGCCAAACTTTTTCTTTGAAATTTGCATATTTTCCACATGGCCACCACATGTAGTGGCACACAAAATGGAAAATATCCAAGTTGCAAAGTAAAACATGGCAAATATAAAAATCCCCCCTCCAGCCCCACATAGCGGCCCCACCGGGCAGTGGCTACGAAGGCCCCATAGAACGGCTCCACATAGCGGCCCCATCGTTCATTGGCTTTGACGACCCCATAGAACCTCACCATTTGTCATTGGTTGCACTGGCCACATAATCAGGAAAAACAGGGCCCACAAGTCAACGAGAGACGGATGGCTGGTCCGCTGTATATCCTGGCCCCACCTGTCAGCATGTAAGGCCCCATAGAAGGCAGGACCTGCCCAACGCGGTCCCACCTGTCAGCATGTAACGGTCAGGCCTTTGACCTGACGGCATCCCCTCGTCCGAGCGCATGTGAGGGTTTTGGAATGGAGGGAGGGGAAAAGTGAGGAAAAAATAAGCGGCTGGGGAAAACTTCGTACAACTAACAAACCAGGGGCACGAAAATAGAAATCCCTAAGAGATATGTCGGTAGAGAAGGAGAACCAAAAAGGGAAACTCAAGGGCCAAGGTATGATTGATTCGGGCAAGCTCAGTCATCCATGTGTCGGATTTACACTCGAGTTCTTCCAGCTCAGTGTTAACCGAGTTAATCATAATCTCGGCATCCTCAAGCAACTTCTTGTCCTTGTCAATCTGTCCTGACATTCATCATTTCTCTTCAGCAAACTCCTGATCAATTTTTTCAAGCTCGGCTTTGTGATTTTTCTTCAGCTCCTCATTTGTGGCCCAAAGATGAGATATTTCATCCAATTTCTCCTTCAGCTGAGCTTGATGTTCCCCTGCTTGTTCAACAAAATGATTCATCAGTTCCAGCATTGATACATAGTCCTGATGCATCTCTGCAAGAGCTATTTTCCTAGCTGTGCTGAGGTCAAATTGTAGTGCGAGTAAAATGAAGCAAGGGAAGATAAAATACAAGAGACAAATACCTTCAATATCAGTAATACGCTTCTACAGCTCCTCATTTTGTGCTTCAATCCCGACTAAATATATTGTATCAAGGGTTTAGTTGGGAAATAGATAAATAAAAACCATAGCAGGGCGATACCTTTACCCTTCAACTCAACAAGAACTAGTTTATTGTTGTTCGAGAGGCTCCTGTGCTCCAAGAGAAGTTTCTAATACTTCTTGGTGCGTTTATTGGAGGAGACCTAAAAAATATGAAGTGTGAGGAGCCGAGGAAACTCTGGATATCGATTATAGTCTAGATTCAAGCCGAGTAAACTCAACTTGAATCATGGTGGCTAGTTAATTGATTCTAGACTAGATTCAAGCCGAGTAGACTCAATTTGAATATTGGTGGCTGGATAATTGATTATAGTCTATATTCTTGCTGAGTAAACTAAACTGGAATCTCGGTGGCTGCATAATTAATTCTAGTCTAGATTCTAGCCGAGTAAACTCAACTTCAATCTTGGTGGCTGGATATCAATTCTAGTCTACATTCAAGCCTAGTAAACTCAACTTGAATATCAGTGGCTGGATAATTGATTCTAGTCTAGATTCAAGCCGAGTACACTCAACTCGAATCTCGGTGGCTAGATAATTGATTCTAATCTAGATTCTAGACGGGTAAACTTAACTTGAATCTCAGTGGCTAGATAATTGATTCTAGTCTAGATTCTTGCTGGGTAAAGTCAACTTGAATCTCGGTGGCCGCATAATTGATTCTAGTCTAGATTCAAGTCGAGTAAACTCAACATGATTCTCGGTGGCTGGATAATTCATTATAGTTTAGATTCAAGCTGAGAAACTCAACTTGAATCCTTGTGGTTGGATAATTGATTCAAGTCTAGAATCTAGCCAGGTGAACTCAACATGAATCTCGGTGGCTGGATATTGATTCTAACCTAGATTTGACCTAAATTATGGTAACTCTTCCCAAATCTCGAAAGTAGGGATTCAAAGCTAGCAATCTATAAATTAGGCAAATGTGGTTTAAAGAGATTTCGGCCGAGTAATATATTACTCCCCCAAAACCTCGGGAAATAGGGATTATATATGTTTACTCCCAATATCAAAATAAAATCGAGGTTTTTACCTCTAAGATCTTGTCAGCTTCGGCCAAAGCAACCATAGCTCGATGCATCTTTTAAGCAATGTTTGCTGGGCCAAATTCTTGCTATTCTGGATGAGGGTTCCTAGATGTCACTTCGCCATAGTTGGCATTTTTTCAATCTATAGCATAATGAGTAAGGGAACCAAAGCTTTGGCCACTTGCTTATCCTAAGTTGTACCGACAATTGCCGTAGATTTTGGCACCGACAATTGCCGTAGCAGGACTCACGTGCAATGTCACTTGCTTATCCTAAGTTGTACCAGGAGAAATATTGCTTTTATTCATCATGTCGACAACCGACATTGGCTTAGATACAATAGTTGTTTTCTTTAGCGCTATCTTAGTCGGCTGGGCTGGTTCCCGTTGCTTTATCATTGGGTTCACATGCTGCTGCTCTGGTGGTTGCTGTGGATGTGGCTGTTGAGATTGTCATGGCTATTATGGTTGAGATTAATAGGGATATGATTCTCGTTGTTGCGGCTAAGGTAGAGGTGATTCAATAATTGTCTCGGCACCAACATTGCTGGCGTTGAAATCTCTTACTTCTCTATCAGGGATTGAGGTATCATCTCTCGTCTTAGGCATCACTCAATCTTCTGGGGCACCATTCCCCCACTAATGATGGCTTCATCCTTGTTGGAGATATGCCCAAGAGGCAATAATAAAAGTGGTTTTTATTATATCTTTGTGTTTATGATGAATGTTTACATCCCATGCTATAATTGTATTATAAGGAAACACTAATACATGTGTGTTTTGTAAACATAAAAGAGTCCCTAGTAAGCCTCTTGTTGAACTAGCTTGTTGATTAATAGATGATCATGGTTTCCTGATCATGGACATTGGATGTCATTAATAACAGGATTATATCATTAGGAGAATGATGTGATGGACACACACCCATAGTAAGCGTAGCATAAGATGAAGTCATTAAGTTCATATTGCTATAAGCTTTCAAATGCATAGTAACCTAATCCTTCGACCATGAGGTTGTGTTAATCACCATCACCGGATGGGTACTTTGATGACATCAAACACCGCTTCGTAACTGGGTGGTTATAAAGGTGTCATTGGGTATTCTAAAAGTATGTGTTGAAGCGCATGGACCAAGATTGGGATTTGTCCATCCATATGACGGATAGATATGCTATGGGCCCTCTCGGTGGAATGTCATCTAGTTAGCTTGCAAGCATGTGACTGGGTCATAAGGGATGACATAACATTGAACGAGTAAAGAGTACTTACCAGTAACGAGGTAGAACTAGGTATGGAGATACCGACGATCAAACCTCAGATAAGTATAGTATCGCATGACAAAGGGAATTGGTTTCGTATGTTAATGGTTCTATCGATCACAAAGTCATCGTTGAGTGTGTGGGAGCCGTTATGGATCTCCAGATCCCGCTGATGGTTATTGATCGGAGAGGTGTCTTCATCATGTCTGCATATTCACGAACCGTAGGGTGACACACTTAAGGTTCGAAGTTGTTTTAAGTAGATATGGAATGTGCGTTGGAGACCGAATGTTGTTCGGAGTCTCGGATTGGATCCGGGACATCACGAGGACATCCAGAATTGTCCGGAGAATAAGATTCATATAATGGAGATCATTTTCTAAGTTAGGAAATGTTCCGGAGTATTTATATGGGGGTTCTAGAAGGTTTCGGAATGTTCCGGAAGGTTCTAGAAGATTTTTTGGAGTTTACTTGAAAACCAAGAAAGGATAAAAGGATAAAGGGAAATTTAAAAGGGAAACTTGGGGGGAAGGACTCTCCCCCCAAGCTCCCTTGTGCGCCGGCCCTAGGGGGTGGGCCTAGGGGTGGGAACCCTAGGCCACACCCCTCCCTCTATATATAGAGGGGTGGAGGCGCCACCCCCCCTTGCTCCTCCACTCTTGCCCCTAGCCGCCTCTCTCCTCCTCCTTCCTTCTGCTCAGTCTTAGGCGAAGCCCTGCAGAATCCTCTACTCCACCACCACCACACCGTCGTGCTGCTGGGATTCCGTGGAGAGATCTACTACCTCCACTGCTCGCTGGAACGGGGAGAGGAAGGTCTGCTTCGACTCCGCACATGTGACCGACTACGGAAGCGCTGCCGGAACGCGGCGCCGGAAGGAAGTCCACTCGATCTTGAGATTGGCAAGTGATCGACTACATCAACCACGAGATCCAATCTCGTAACGCTTTCGGGTCTACAAGGGTTAGTACAGATCTATCTCGTTGCACATGTCTAATAGATTAGATCTTGGCTTTTATCTAGATTAGATCTGGGTTTTGTTCGTTCTTGCGGTAGAAATTTTTTGTTTTCCATGCTACGAACCCAACAGTGGTATCAGAGCCGTATCTATGCGTAGATCTATTGCACGAGTAGAAGACAATGGCTTTGTGGGCGTTGGTGCTCGTGCCGTCTTTTGCTTTGTGTACTTTGCATCTTGCGGTATGGTGGGATGAAGCGGCTCGGGCTAACCTTACATGTCATCGCACATGAGACTTGCTCCACGCTTGACGTGTAACTTGCTTTGCACAAGTGGCTTTGCGGGTGTCTGTCTCTCTCACCATAGTATAGATCCAATTTACACTTTGCACTTGATAGCACTTGTATCAACGTTATGGTTCAGTTTCGTAGGTAAGATCTGTTCTTATTCGAAAGCCCCAAACCACGTAAAACATGCAAAGGAAATTAGAGGCGTCTGACTTGTTTTTGCAGGGGTTTTGTGATGTGATATGGCCATCATGCGATTATGATTATATTTGATGTATGCAATGATCCTTGTTGTAATATGGCAAGCAGCAGGAGCCTAATGGTTGTCTTTAATTCTGTTAAGACCTGCGTGTCTATTCATCTTGTAATAGCTTTATTCCAAGTAGTTGTAATAGTTGCTAGTGATGATGGACAACCATGAAGCGGCGCCACTGACCTTGACGCCATGCTGGTGATGGTGGAGATCATGTCCGTGCTTTGGAGATGGAGATCAAAGGCACAAGAAGAAAGGGCCATATCATATCACACTAATTATGAATTGCTTGTGACGTTAATCCTTTATGCATCTTGTATTGCTTAGATCGTGACGGTAGCATTATAAGATGATCCCTCTCACTAAATATCAAGTAATAAAGTGTTCGCCCTTAGTTGGCACCGTTGCTAAGACTCGTCGTTTCGAAGCATCTCGTGACGATCGGATGTGATAGATTCTACGTGTGCATACAACGGGTGCAAGCCAGATTTGCACATGCGGAAACTAAGGTTAATCTTGACGAGCCTAGCATGTACAGACATGGTCTCGGAACACGGAAATACCGAAAGGTAGAGCATGAGTCATATAAATGATATGATGAACATGAAGATTGTTCGCCGACGAAACTACATCTTCTCTCGTGAAGATCGGACTTGGTGTAGTGGACTTGGTTCGTGTAATCACTAAGACAATGTGAGGGATGTTGTTTTGAGTGGGAGTTCACCTAGTTAATCTAAGAATTAAATTTGAACTCAATTCATCATAAACTTAGTCTAAACTACTTGCAAATTTGTTGTAGATTATGGCGACCCCCTCCATCAATTTCAATGCGTTCCTAGAGAAAGAAAAGCTTAAGAACAATGGAAGCAATTTCACGGACTGGTTCAATGGACTGAAGATCGTCCTCAGGGCTGGTCAGTTGACCTATGTGCTCGAAGCACCGCTAGGTGACTCACCTGCAGAAGATGCCACTGATGACGTAAAGAATGTTTACGCCACTCGGAAAAATCATTACTCCACAGTTCAGTGTGCCATCCTGTACGGTTTAGAAGCGGAGCTTGAGAAGCGCTTTGAGCACCACGACCCGTTCGAGATCATTAAGGAGCTCAGGCTGATTTTTGAGACTCGCGTGGCCATGGAAAGCTATGAGGCCTCCGAAAAGTTCTTTAACTATAAGACGGAAGAGGGTAGCTCCGTTAGCGAGCACGTGCTCACCATGTCTGGGCACGCAAACAAGCTCCAAGAGTTGGGGATAATGATTCCTAATGAGTTAGGGATTCACCGTGTCCTCCAATCACTGCCACCAAGTTACAAGAACTTTGTGATGAACTACAACATGCACTGCATGAACAAGACGTTGCCTGAACTATCGTCCATGCTGAAAACTGCTGAAGTGGAGATCAAGAAGGAGCACCAAGTTTTGATGGTCAATAAGACCACCAATTTCAAGAAACAGGGCAAGCCTAAGAACAAGGGTAACTTCAAGAAGGACGGCAAGAAAGCTGCCGCACCTGCTAAGAAGCCCAAGGCTGGTCCTAAGCCTGAAACTGAATGCTTCTACTGTAAGGGTGCTGGTCACTGGAAGCGTAACTGCCCTAAGTACCTGGCAGATCTGAAGAACGGAAACATCAAGAAGAAAGGTATATTTTATATACATGTTATTGATGTGTATCTTACTAGTAATCGTAGTAGTGCCTGGGTATTTGATACTGGTTCGGTTGCTCATATTTGTAACTCGAAACAGGAGCTGCGGAATAAACGAAGACTAGCGAGAGACGAGGTGACGATGCGCGTTGGAAATGGCTCCAAGGTTGATGTGATCGCCGTCGGCACACTCCCTCTACATCTACCTTTGGGATTAGTTTTAAATTTGAATAATTGTTATTTGGTGCCTGCGTTAAGCATGAACATTATATCTGGATCTTGTTTATTGCGAGACGGTTACTCTTTTAAGTCCGAGAATAAAGGTTATTCGATTTATATAAGTAATATCTTTTATGGTAATGCACCTGAGATGAATGGTTTATTCTTACTGAATCTCGATAGTAGTGATACACATGTTCACAACATAGATGCTAAACGAACAAAATTGAATGATAATTCTACATACATGTGGCACTGTCGTCTTGGTCACATTGGAGTGAAGCATATGAAGAAACTCCATTCTGATGGACTTCTTGAATCACTTGATTTTGAATCACTTGAAAGATGCGAAGCATGTCTAATGGGAAAAATGACTAAGACTCCATTCTCTGGAATAATGGAGCGAGCTACGGACTTATTGGAAATAATACATACCGATGTGTGTGGTCCAATGAGTGTAGCATCGCGTGGTGGATATCGTTATGTCCTCACTTTCACGGATGACTTAAGTGGATATGGGTATGTCTACTTTATGAAACATAAGTCCGAAACTTTTGAGAAGTTTAAGGAATTTCAAAGTGAAGTGGAAAATCATCGTAACAAGAAGATTAAGTTTCTGCGTTCTGACCGCGGAGGTGAATATCTAAGTTATGAGTTTAGCATGCATTTAAAGAAATGTGGAATACTTTCGCAGTTGACACCACCGGGAACACCACAGCGTAATGGTGTGTCTGAACGTCATAATCGAACTCTCTTAGATATGGTTCGGTCTATGATGTCTCTTACAGATTTACCGCTATCGTTTTGGGGCTATGCATTAGGGACAGCCGCATTCACTTTAAATAGGGCACCATCTAAATCCATTGAAACGACACCGTACGAATTGTGGTTTGGTAAGAAACCTAAGTTGTCGTTCCTTAAAGTTTGGGGTTGCGAAGCATATGTAAAGAAGTTACAACCTGATAAGCTTGAACCCAAAGTGGAGAAATGCATCTTCATAGGATACCCTAAAGCAACAATTGGGTATACCTTCTATCATAGATCCGAAGGCAAAGTTTTCGTTGCCAAGAATGGATCCTTTCTTGAGAAGGAGTTTCTCTCGAAGGAAGTGACTGGAAGGAAAGTAGAACTCGATGAGGCTATCGAACCTTCTCTCGGTTTTGAGAGTAGCGCAGCACCGGAAGATGTTTTTGTGCCGCCTGCACCAATTGGAGAGGAAGCTAATGATGGTGATCATGAAACTTCGAACGGAGTTACTGCTGAACCTCGCAGGTCAACGAGGGTTCGTACCACTCCTAATTGGTATCACTCTGCCTTGAACGTCATGTTGGTGGACAACGCTGATGACCCTGCGACGTATGAAGAAGCTATGGTGAGCCCAGATTCCGACAAATGGCTAGAAGCCATGAAATCCGAAATGGGATCCATGTACGAAAACCAAGTATGGACTTTGGTGGACTTACCGGATGGCCATAAGGTTGTCGAGAACAAATGGATTTTCAAGAGAAAAACAGATGATGATGGTAATGTTACCGTCTATAAAGCTCGACTTGTCGCGAAAGGGTTCCGACAAATTCAAGGAGTTGACTACGATGAGACTTTCTCACCAGTAGCGAAGCTAAAGTCTGTGAGGATTTTGTTAGCAATTGCTGCATATTTCGATTATGAGATTTGGCAGATGGATGTCAAAACGGCGTTCCTTAATGGTGACATTGAGGAAGAGTTGTATATGGTACAACCCAAGGGTTTTGTCGATCCTAAAGATGCTGACAAGGTATGCAAACTTCAGCGCTCCATTTATGGACTGAAGCAAGCATCCCGGAGTTGGAATCAACGTTTTGATAAAGTAATCAAAAACTTTGGGTTTATACAAACTTATGGAGAAGCTTGTATTTACAAGAAAGTGAGTGGGAGCTCTGTAGCATTCCTAGTACTATATGTAGATGACATATTGTTGATTGGGAATGATATGGAACTTCTTAATAGTGTCAAAGCCTATTTGAATAATAGTTTTTCAATGAAGGATCTTGGCGAAGCGGCATATATTCTAGGCATCAAGATTTATAGAGATAGATCAAGACGCCTAATAGCGCTTTTACAAAGTACATACTTAGACAAAGTTCTAAAGAAGTTTAGAATGGAAGAGAGCAACAAAGGGTTCGTGCCCATCTTGTCAGGTAAGACCTTGAGTAAGACTCAAAGTCCAGCTACGGCAGAAGATAGAGAGAAAATGAATAATATTCCCTATGCCTCGGCCATAGGTTCTATCATGTATGTCATGCTGTGTACAAGATCGGATATAGCACATGCTGTTAGTTTGACTAGCAGATATCAAAGTGATCCTGGAATGGAGCACTGGATAGCGGTCAAGAATATCCTAAAGTACCTAAATAGGACTAAGGATATGATTCTTTCTTATGGAAGTGATGAACAGCTTGTTGTAAACGGTTACACCGATGCTAGTTGGAACACCGATCCAGATGACTCGAAGTCACAGTCTGGATACGTATTTATTTTGAATGGTGCTGCAGTGAGCTGGAGGAGTGCAAAGCAAAGCGTTGTGGCGAAATCTTCAACTGAATCGGAATACATAGCTGCTTCGGAGGCTGCACAAGAAGCCATATGGATGAAGGAATTCATTACTAAACTTGGCGTGGTTCCCAGTGCGTTGGACTCGATGGCCATCTACTGTGACAACATAGGTGCCATAGCTAATGCACAGGAGCCAAGGTCACATAGCAAGCTGAAGCACATCAACCTACGTTTCCATGATATTCGCGAGTATGTCCAAGATGGTGACATAAAGATTTGCAAAGTACACACTGATCTGAATGTGGCAGATCCGTTGACTAAACCTCTCCCTAGGGCAAAGCATGAACAACACCAGAACGCCATGGGTGTTAGGTATATTACCATGTAATCTAATTATTCACTCTAGTGCAAGTGGGAGACTATTGGAGATATACCCAAGAGGCAATAATAAAAGTGGTTATTATTATATCTTTGTGTTTATGATGAATGTTTACATCCCATGCTATAATTGTATTATAAGGAAACACTAATACATGTGTGTTTTGTAAACATAAAAGAGTCCCTAGTAAGCCTCTTGTTGAACTAGCTTGTTGATTAATAGATGATCATGGTTTCCTGATCATGGACATTGGATGTCATTAATAACAGGGTTATATCATTAGGAGAATGATGTGATGGACACACACCCATAGTAAGCGTAGCATAAGATCAAGTCATTAAGTTCGTATTTCTATAAGCTTTCAAATGCATAATAACCTAATCCTTCGACCATGAGGTTGTGTTAATCACCATCACCGGATGGGTACTTTGATGAGATCAAACACCGCTTCGTAACTGGGTGGTTATAAATGTGTCATTGGGTATTCTGAAAGTATGTGTTGAAGCGCATGGACCAAGATTGGGATTTGTCCATCCATATGACGGATAGATATGCTTGGGCCCTCTCGGTGGAATGTCATCTAGTTAGCTTGCAAGCATGTGACTGGGTCACAAGGGATGACATAACATGGAACGAGTAAAGAGTACTTATCAGTAACGAGGTAGAACTAGGTATGGAGATACCGACGATCAAACCTCGGATAAGTATAGTATCGCGTGACAAAGGGAATTGGTTTTGTATGTTAATGGTTCTATCGATCACAAAGTCATCGTTGAGTGTGTGGGAGCCGTTATGGATCTCCAGATCCCGCTGATGGTTATTGATCGGAGAGGTGTCTTCATCATGTCTGCATATTCACGAACCGTAGGGTGACACACTTAAGGTTCGAAGTTGTTTTAAGTAGATATGGAATGTGCGTTGGAGACCGAATGTTGTTTGGAGTCTCGGATTGGATCCGTGACATCACGAGGAGATCCGGAATTGTCCGGAGAATAAGATTCATATAATGGAGATCATTTTCTAAGTTAGGAAATGTTCCGGAGTATTTATATGGGGGTTCTAGAAGGTTTCGGAATGTTCCAGAAGGTTCTAGAAGATTTTTTGGAGTTTACTTGAAAACCAAGAAAGGATAAAAGGATAAAGGGAAATTTAAAAGGGAAACTTGGGGGGGAAGGACTCTCCCCCCAAGCTCCCTTGTGCGCCGGCCCTAGGGGGTGGGCCTAGGGGTGGGAACCCTAGGCCGCACCCCTCCCTCTATATATAGAGGGGTGGAGGCGCCACCCCCCTTGCTCCTCCACTCTTGCCCCTAGCCGCCTCTCTCCTCCTCCTTCCTTCTGCTCAGGCTTAGGCGAAGTCCTGCAGAATTCTCTACTCCATCACCACCACCACGCCGTCGTGCTGCTGGGATTCCATGGAGAGATCTACTACCTCCGCTTCTCGCTGGAACGGGGAGAGGAAGGTCTGCTTCGACTCCGCACGTGTGACCGACTGCGGAAGCGCTGCCGGAACGCGGCGCCGGAAGGATCGTCCACTCGATCTTGAGATCGGCAAGTGATCGACTACATTAACCACGAGATCCAATCTCGTAACGCTTTCGGGTCTACAAGGGTTAGTACAGATCTATCTCGTTGCACATGTCTAGTAGATTAGATCTTGGCTTTTATCTAGATTAGATCTGGGTTTTGTTCGTTCTTGCGGTAGAAATTTTTTTTTCCATGCTACAAACCCAACAATCCTCTGGCCGGGACATATTGGCATCTAGTGCCAGAGCAATGCTTGCTTGAGCTGGGCTAGGGACTCGAGTGTTGGCTGGAGGAGGATATGGTGGCACATTAATCTAAGAGGCAATATGGGAAGCACTCTGAGAGGCATCCAAGGCAACCCTGCGGTAAGGTGGTGATAAGATATACTCAGTTAGATGGAAAGAAAGAGATAAACAATAAATACAGTAACATAGAAATATGTTGGCAGAAAAAGCTTACCCGGAACCAACAAGTTATTCTTTCCGATACTTCTTAACCCCCACCCTATGCCTTTTTGGGAGCTTAGGTGTTTCGGTCTACTAGGCCGTGGGCACGACATGTTTCTTGATCATGGCCTGACCTTCCACGACAACAGGGGCCACGTTGTGCACCTGACCAGCTGGGTCAGCTGATGTAGATTACAACGGACAGGTGAATGCGAGTGGCATAGGATCAAATACCTATAAACTGTGAAAATAATCACCATCATCCGGCCATTCCCTTAGCGGTTCAAAGACGAGAGTCTTACATGAGGATGGATTGGAGCCGACATTAGGGATGTGCATAGAGTCTTTAGAGTCCGGGTCTTTCGAATCTGAAGTCTCACGATCCTTGACCCAACTACTAGGGGGTTTCTCAACGTTGTCGGAAATTTGTCAAGTAAACTTCTGCATAAACATTGAAAGGCAAATAAAAGTCGGATATATTTACCTTCGGCGTAGGGTTTTCCCGGTCATAGGGAAGTTTACCCCACTCCCATTCTTCAGTCATCCAGTTCTTAAAAATATCCTTAACCTGTCTCTAGACCTCGGTCTTGGTTAGCTTGAAGGTAGAGCTCCGGTTAGGGTGAAGTAGGCCACTCATCTGATAGATCTTTTGGCTGCAGAGTTGAAGGGGGGAAACACGGTGGCTAATGTATGCAGTCAGGAGATCATCGACCGACATTCCAATAGTCGTTAACTCGCCAATGATAGCATGAAATTCATTGACATCCTTGTTTTTATTCTGTGGGTCAAATTTCCAGTTGAGTTTGGTGGGAGCACCAATGCAAAAATGTCGACAGTTGATTCTTGTCTTCCCTGGTCTTATTCATCACATAGAATAATGACCGTTTCCATTTCTTGCACAAATCTAAACCATGAATCCGAGAAATATGGATTTCTTCCTGGGTACAATGGAAGGAGCCCCATACTGGGTCGGAGCTTTCTCGCCAATAGGAACATCCGGGTCCAAGATAACCTAGGACTGGAGCCGAAAGTACTTGGCCCATAGATTCATAGAGGGCCAAAGGCCAAGATATCCTTCGCAGCAAGTGATAAAAGCGGAGAGGGAGGAAATGACGTTGGCGGGAAGATGGCGAGGTTTGAGACAAAAGGTCTCAAAGAACTTCTGGGTGAAATCGCTAATCGGGAGCAAAATACCCATGTGAATTGTGACACGGAGACACGATACTCATCAGGGACTTCCTATTTTGCTAGTTCGTTGCCAGGGAGTCGGCAATCCACATCGAGCGGAATTCCCCGAGTTCAGCCGAGCCAATCAATCTCCACCTTGGTCACATCGGAGCCCTCATAAGAGCCGCGCTTAGATGCGAGGTCCTGATCTTCATGCTCGACAATGACGATGTCCTGCGAGTCCATCTCCTCAATGCTATCCTCCATGGCGGTGCTATCTGCAGAGGTGCAAGGCCTAGATTAGCGTAACCCCGTGGAGAAGGCGGAGTGGAGTGCTCAGATCGAGTCAACGACATGCATAGCACGAGCTTGGAGGAGGTGCAGGAGAAATAGAGGGGCAGCATGGTCGCGCGGTGGCAAGAAGCTCCGGTGGTGGCGACACTGTGAGGAAGATTGTGTTGGGGAGGGGAAAGTGAAACAAGGGTTCCCGCTGCTCCCCTACTTAAAGTTTTGGCACATCATGGGTCGTGGGATCAGTTACGCCCATGACGGCCACAACGCGCGCATGTATTTTGTCGACAATTACTAAAATCGTGCCACATGATCGGTAGCAGTAAGACGGTGCCATATCTAGATCGTGCGGCCACAACGGTAAACGAGGAGTTTTGCATCGATGTGATGGTTGCCAGGGATAACTGACACTGGGTGACAAGGGAATGGTATGACACATTGTGTCTAGGCCCAAAGAATTATGCGTAACATGATGATTACATGGCATGTAGGATAGAATAACATACGATAAGGGAAAACCAAGAAGCTAGGTAGCTCACAGGGAAAATAATCTAATTGCTAAGAGTAGGTTTGCTAGCCGAGGTATATGTCGGTTCTAGCGAGGCAAAGTCGGTTTCAGCAAGGAATCACCGATTAGAGAGGCCAAGTTAAAATCAATATCGCTTGGCATATAGGTATGTGGGATGTACGGCAGATGTTCCATATAAGCTAAAGGAACTTGTCGTGGCCTTTTCAGCTGGTACTGCTAAGACTGCGATAGCTTCGTGGACTAATGTCGGGGGATGACCCCTGGTAGGTAAGATATGGTATAAAGATGCGGTTAACCAAGACTAAGGTTGACGAATGTAGGGTAGCCAACATAAGGCTGAGATACACGAGCCGGTATAAGCCGTCATACCTTGGCCGACATACATAGGAAGTCAGCATAACACTTATTTTCTCTCTTATGCAGGTTTCCATAGGCCGATTTACATCGATCTAGGTTGACATAGGAGGTGGCATATTCCGGAACAGTGATGCCGGCCTCAAGGTCAGCGCCTCTGTCTCGCCTAAGATTCTCGGAGGGGATAAGCATGCTCAAGTAAGGCGTGGCCCTAAATCCCGGAGCCAAGTCCCGTCGAGGATTTCCAGGAGGGAACAGTGTTAGCGGTAGACCGTTAGTAGTTATGGCCACATCAAGTCCCATCGCTGACAAGAAGAGCATCTGGGCTCATCCAACAACTTCTGCTACAACATTCTCTGACCATATTTTATGCCACCTTAGCCCTAACTATAACTTGGGCACCCCTTTATAAGGTGCACCGGGGCATCCTAGAAGAGGGTCGATTCATTAGATACTTGATATTCACTAGTAGTGCTGAGAGAGCAGGAGCACATTCTTCTTCCTCTTCCATACAGCTCGAGGAGCTATTGTAGCTTGAGTATTGATCATATTATAAGGTCTAGCATGAAGGAGTATGGGTTTTATCTTGCTAGGAGAGCCCTGAACCTGGGTATATCGTGTGTTCATCGTGTGTTATATGTGCAGTTGACACCGCGATATCCCTCCCTGGATCTTCTAATGTCCATATGTCCCCATCATTAGCCATCATATGGCATCTTTCGTGATACCACTACGAAAGTCTTTCATCTTGGAAGTTACTTCCTTATTCCTTTGCTGGATTTCGTGTAACATTGAGTATATCTCAGATCCCCACGTTAGCCATCTAGAACTGGGTCTGGCTATACTTATATTTGAAACATTGGCCATGATATGCCTGCAACAATCATTCTGGCTACTCTAAATTGGATCCAAATGTCTTCTTTGATAAATGTATTACGTGAATATGATGCACTTTCTGTAGTCCTACTTTTGGGTAGAGAGCATTGTTATGTCTCACCTGTCTTAGAAAACTAATGAATTCTGACTCGTGAAAATACACATTTTCTCTTATGTTCTACTTGTGCATTGTTTATTTTCTAGATATATAGTTGCATGTGTATTGTGTTAGGATGCAGGAGGACATGACATCCGCCAGCCCATTGAGGCTGCGGTGGTGGAGGGCAGACAAGAAGGTAGGCGAGGGTGACGTCACCCACATTAATCCATATGAAACAGAGTAGGTCTGTTCCTTATTAACCCCCTTATGTATATATTTTTTACTTTTCTGATGTATTGGATGGACATAATTATGTACTCGTTCCTAGTTAGTTTATGCCTGATTCCTTTCTGCTGCAACATTGTTGAATGTGTTAATGCCTAGATATAGTTTTCTTCAATAAATCTTGATCCATCCAGTTTAAAAGGTATATATTGTCGTATGTCTAAGCTGAAATGATATGAAAAAATGTAGCAAAATTGCATATATTTAGTGTGTAATGTAGTTCTGCATTATTTTCCATACTAGCTACTTGAACATTTTTTGTTTGTCCCTATCAAGTAGTGTTCCATATTTAGTACTTAGTATTGTTTAACTAAACGTACATGATGATTATTAACAGTGTACCATATTTAGTTCCATATGAATCGCATGATGAAGTACCCTTAATCAATCCCCTTAGCGTCACCTTGGTCTTGGTGTTTGGTGTTGCTGCGATCTGGTTTGTATTGGTGGTGAAGTCTCTGGTGGCATCTTATCTCACGGTTACCAAGGTTTTTGAGTGACGACCTCCTGATGTTACTGCTGCATTTTTTACCTCATAGAGCTGATAGATCGTCAAGTTGTGTCCTATTATTTGATTGTCTCTGGTTGTGTATTTGTGGAGTTCTATACTGTAAAAGGATGGACGGACTAGCGAGTATTAAGTTCTGGTTCGTTCTTCCTTCCTGCTATTACCCCAAGTCCTACCTTGTTGAATCTTAACTTGCTGTTGTTATCATTTACTTCGATTCCTTGGTAGCATTCTTTATGTACCATGTACTTAATTCACCATGTATAATCTAGTAATGTTTCTAGTATACTGACATTACTACAATTTATCTTCTATAGCATAACAACCTGAAACATGAGCTTGGTTTAACTTTTATAGTAGTTTATCAAATATAGGCTACATCTTTTATCATGTATTATATATGTCTTGTTTATATAGTTTTGAAGCTATCGAAAATATCATGTTGTATCCTAGTGCTCACCTACTCTCACTAATGTCACAGATTGTTCATGGAATAGGTAAGAAGATTGGAAAGCTTCATTTGATCAGTCTCAAGAAATCACACCAAGATTAGGATCTGGTGCTTGTTGTCCAGTCTAATGTCGTGGAGCCATAGTTGTGGGTGGTCGGCGTGGTCATAGAAAGATGTGCTATCCCATGCTGAATGAGTGGCTTGGTTGTCGAAATGGGTTATAAAAAGCACACCTAATAATTGCAACCTATATGTGGATTTTATTTAAAATGGGAAGAAAATACCATCTCGTTGACCAGACAAGTGGGACCAACTCGTTTAATTGATAAGTGGGGCCAACTCGTTGATCTGACTAGTGGGGCAAACCCTTTGACCTGACAAGTGGGGTTGTCTCATTGAAATGACATGTGGGACTAACTCATTGTCCCGACAAGTGGATCTCATCTAACTAGTAGGACGAGCTCCAAAAAAATTATCAGACAAAAGAGGCTACGGGCCAAGAATATGGGCCAATATATTAGGCTTGACCAGGTAAGAAGACCATCATGGACTGGGCTAAATGCTTGCCACATAGGACATTTCTTCATGTAAACTATACTCCCACCAAAAATCTCTCGTTTAACTTGAAACCCACCAAAACATACGATGTCCATATGGTCGGACCTGGCTGCTTTTCCTTGCTCAATTTTAGGATGCTTTTGTGCTCAAAGTATGGATCTCGATATAATTATATCTTTTTTGAGGTCCTAGATGTAAAATGTACTCCCACCGAAAATCTCTCGTTCATTTTGAAACCCATCGAAAGGTACGAAGTACATATGGCAGGACCCGACTACTTTTCCTTGCATTACTTTTTGCCAGTTTTGTGATAAATGTATGTACCTTGATGTAATTTTATCTTTTTACATCCTTGATGTAAACTATACTCCCACCAAAAATCTCTCGTTTAGATTGCAACCCACCAAAAAGTATGATGTACATATGGTCGGACCCGACTACTTTTCCTTGGGTAATTTTAGGCTCCTTTGTGCTTAGTGAAATGGAGATCGATGTAATTTTTTTGTTTTATGAGGTCCTTGATGGAAACTGTACTCCCACCGAAAATCTCTCGCTCGTCTTGAAACCCACCGAAAAGTACGATGTACGTATGGCCACACCTGCCTACTTTTCCTCGCCTAATTTTAGGATCCTTTTATGCTAAATGTATGGACCTCAATGTAATTTTCTATTTTTTTGAGCTCCTTGATCTAAACTGTACTTCAACCGAAAAGTTCTCGTTCAGCTTGAAACCCACTGAATTTTAGGGTCCTTTTAGGCTAAATGTATGGACCTTTATGTAATTTTCTCTTTTTTGAGGTCCTTGATCTAAACTGTGCTCCCACCGAAAAATCTCTTTCAGCCTGAAACCTACCAAAAAGTATGATGTATATATGGCCAGAACCGTCAAGTTTACCTTGCTTAATTTTAGAATCCTTTGTGCTAAATGCATGGATCTCGATGTTATTTTATCTTTTTTGGTCATTCATTTAAACTGTAGTCCCGCTAAAAATCTCACGTTTGTCTTAAAACCCACCGAAAAGTATGATGTCCATATGGCCGGACCCGGTTTCTTTTCTTTGCTCAATTTTCGTGTCCTTTTGTGCCAAAAGTATGAACCTCGATATAATTTTTTTTGAGAGGTCCTTCATTTAAACAATACTTCCACCGAAAAGCTTTCGTTTAGCTTGAAACCCCAAAAAAGTATGATGTACCTATGGTCAGACTCAGCTAATTTTTCTTACTTAATTTTAGGATCCTTTGTGCCAAATATAAGGACCTCGATGTATTTTTTTCCTTTTAGGTCCTCGATGTAAACTATACTCCAATCAAAAAGCTCTCATTTATCTTGAAACCCACCAAAAAAGTACAATGTACGTATGACCGGACCTGGTTGTTTTTTCTTTCTTAATTTACTAGAACAAAAATCTACCACAGAGACATTCTCCTTGAGACACTTCCTATTTTGTCTTTAAAAGTTACATACAGACATTTTGCATCCTCTAGAGAAAAAATTTAGACACTTAAGAATGTGTCTCAATATAGAGACATCAGTTAAGACATTTTTTAAGGAATGGAATTTTCATTCTAGATAAAACTTTTGAGGCATTCTAAATTGTCACAAAAAGTTATATACATGCAATCATTATGACACATTGTAAAATGTCTTTACATTTTATGTAAAGTCACTATTTGAGGCATTTTTCTTATTGCCTAGAGACATTTGTTTTATGTTTTACTCCTAAGGTGCAATACTCAAAAGAGGTTCATTCCATGTATATACAAATCTTGTGCAAGATTCAGATGGCTAGAGGAATAAGTCTTTATCATTAAGGTCAAGAGTTCAAGGATTCCTTTTGACATGTTTCTCATGATATTTTTTACTCTACATGTAGATACTTAATGTAATTCCTCTTTATTGTGTCTTATAAGATGTATAGGAATTATTACTAGTGTCCTTGCCCCATAGACACACTTCCCATAGCAACACTTTTGAGACAATAGGTAAAATGCCTATACAAGTAAGTAAAGACAATAAAATGGTCTCTATGGGACCAAAATAGTGCCTCTATAGGCTAGATCTCTTGTAGTGATTTTAGGGTCCTTTTTTCTAAATGTATGGCCCTCGATGTAATCTTCTCTTTTTTAGAGGTCCTTCGTGTAACAGTACTCCCACAAAAATCTTTCATTTCTCTTGAAACTCACTAACAAGTATGATGTACATATGGCCTAACTTGGGTGCTTTTTCTTGCTTACTTATATGGTCCATTGTGCTAAATGTGTACCTCGATGTAATTTTCTCTTTTTTGAGTTCCTTGATGTAAACTATACTCCCACCGTAAATCTCTCATTCGGCTTGAAACCCACCGAAAACTATGATGTATGTATGGCTAGACCCGCCTACTTTTTCTTGCTTAGTTTTAGGGACCTTTTGTGTTAAGTGAATGGATCTCAATGTAATTTTATTTTTTTAAGATCCTTGATCTAAACTGTACTCCCACCAAAAAACTTTTGTTCAGCCTGAAACCCATCGAAAAGTACGATGTACATATGGCCAAAACCGTTGACTCCCACCAAAAAACTCTTGTTCAGCCCGAACCCCACCAAAAAGTACGATGTACATATGGACAAACCTGGTGGATTTTCCTTGATTAATTTTATTACACTTTAGTGCTAAAATTTTATCTTTTTTTGGTCCTGCATGTAAACTATGTTCTTCGAAAAAGCTCTTGTTTGGCTTGAAACCCACCAAAAAGTATCATGTCCCTATGGTCGGACCTGGCTGCTTTTTCTTTCTAAATATTTCGGTACTTTTGTGCTAAAAGTATGGATCTCGATGTGATTTTCTCCTTTTCAGATCCTTGACGTAAACCACACTCCCACCAAAAAATCTCGTATTCAACTTGAAACCCACCAAAAATTACAATGTATATGGCTAGACCCAGCTGATTTTCCTTGCTTCATTTTAGGCCACTTTTTTGCAAAATGTATGGACCTTGATATAATTATCCCATTTTTTAGGTCCTTGATGTAAACCATACCCCCACCAAAAATCTCTCATTTAGCTTGAACCCCATAGAAAAGTATGATGTACATATAACCAGAGCTGACTTCTTTTCGATGCTTAATTTTAGAATCCTTTTGTTCTAAATATATGGCCCTCGAAGTAGTTTTCTATTATTCAGAGGTCTTTCATGTAAACATTACTCCCACATAAAAAGCTCTTGTTTAGCTTGGAACACACCGAAAAGTACGATGTACATTTGGCCAGACTCGGCTATTTTGTGTAGCTTAATTTTAGGATTATTTGTGCTAACTGTATGAACGTCGATGTAATTTTTCCTTTTTAGGTCCTTGATGTAAACTATACTCCCACTGAATAGTTCTCATTTATCTTGAAACCCACTGAAAAGTATGATGTACATATAGCTAGAATTAGCTACTTTTTCTTGCTTAATTTTAGGGTCCTTTTGTTCTAAATGTATGGCTCTCAATGTAATTTTCTCTTTTTTAGAGGCCCTTCATGTAACATTACTCCCACCGAAATATCTTATTTAGATTGAAACACACTAAAAAGTACGATGTATATATGGCCAGACTCACTTAATTCTAGGGACCATTATGCTAAATGCATGGATCTTGATGTAATTTTATATTTTTTGAGTTCCTTGATATAGACTATACTCCCACCAAAAGATCTCATTTGGCTTAGAACCCACTGAAAACTACGATGTACATATGGCTAGACCCGCCTACTTCTTCTTGCTTAATTTTAGGGTTATTTTAAGTTAAACGTATAGAAATCGGTGTAATTTTCTCTTTTATTGAGGTCCTCGATCTAAACTATACTCCAACAGAAAAACTATCGTTTTTAGCCTAAAAACAACCGAATAGTACGATGTACATATGGCCGGACCTGGCGGCTTTTGCTTACTTAATTTTAGTACACTTTTGAGCTAAATGCATGGATTTTGATGTAATTTTCTCTTTTTTAGGTACTTCATGTAACCTGTGCTCCCACTGAAAAGCTCTCATTTGGCTTGAAACCCGCCGAAAAGCATCATGTCCATATGGCCGGACTCGACTACTTTTTATTTTTATTTTTTTGGGTTCTTTTGTGCTAAAAGTATGGACCTCGATGTAATTTTATCTTTTTTGAGATCCTTGATTTAAACTATACTCCTACCGAAATCTCTCATTTAGCTTGAATCCCACCGAAAAGTATGATGTAGATATGGCCGGACCAGGTTTCTTTTTCTTGCTTCATTATACATATGAACGTACCCGAAAACTGCTTCTTGCTTAATTTAAGGCCACTTTTCTGCTAAATTTATGGACCTCGATGTAATTTTATCTTTTCTTGGTCCTTCAAGTAAATTGTACTCCTACCGAAAAGCTCTTGTTTGGATTGAAACCGACCAAAAAGCATGATGTCCATATGGCCAGACCTGGCTCCTTTTTCTTGCTCAATTTTTAGGTCCTTTTGTGCTAAAAGTATGGATCTCGACGTAATTTTCTCTTTTTTGCCGTCCTTGATGTAAACTGCACTCTCACCGAAAATCGATTGTTTAGTTTGAAACCCACCCAAAAGTACGATGTAAATATGGCTAGACCCGGCTGCTTTTCATTGCTTCAATTTAGGCCACTTTTGTGCTAATTGTATGGATCTCTATCTAATTTTCTCATTTTTATGTCCTTGATGTAAACTATACTCCCAACAAAAGTCTCTCATTTAGCTTGAAACCCATCTAAAAGTAGGTTGTACATACGGACAGACCTGGCTGCTTTTCCTTGCTTAATTTTAGTGTTATTTTGTTCTTAATGTATGTCCCTTGATGTAATTTTCTCCTTTTAAAGGTCCTTCATGTAGCGGTACTCTCACTGAAAAGCTCTTGTTTAGCTTGAAACCCACTTAAAAGTATGATGTCCATATGGCCGGACATGGCTACTTTTCTTGCTTAATTTTAGGGCCCTTTATGCTAAACGTTTCGACCTTTGATGTAATTATATGTTTTTTGATTTCCTTTATCTATACTATACTCCCACTGAAAAGCTCTCATTTTATGATGAAATGCACCAAAAAGTACGAGGTACATATGGCCAGACCCGCCTACTTTTACTTGCTTAATTTTAGGGTCCGTTTGTGTAAAATGTATAGACCCCAATGTAATTTTATGTGTTTTGAGGTCCTCGATCTAAACTATACTCCAACAGAAAAACTCTCATACAACCTAAAATCTACTGAAAATTATGATGTACATATGGCCAGATCTGTCATTCTTTTCTTGCTTAATTTTAGGTAACTTTTGTGCAAAATGTATGGACATCAACGTAATTTTATATTTTTTAAGTTCCTTGATGTAAACTATACTCCCACCGAAAAGCTCTCATTCGGCTTGAAATCCACAGAAAAATATGATGTACGTATGGCTAGACCTATCCGTTTTTCCTTGCTTAATTTGAGAGTCTTTTTGTGTAAACTATGTGAATGTAGATGTAATTCTCTTTTTTTTGAGGTCCTCGATCTAAATTGTACTCCCACTTAAAAACTCTCGTTCTTCCTGAAACCCACTGAAAAGTATGATATACATATTGTCATACCCTGCAACTTTTCCTTGCTTAATTTTAGTCCAGTTTTGTGCTTATATGGACGTCGATATAATTTTCTCTTTATTTGTTCCTTTATGTAAATTTTACTCCTACTCAAAATCTCTATTTTGGCTTGAAACCCATAGAAAAGTATGATGTCCATATGGATGGACCCGGCTGTTTTTTCTTCCTCATTTTTGGGTCCTCTTGTGCTAAAAGTATGGATCTCGATTTAATTTTCCCTTTTTTGAGGTTCATGATATAAACTGCAATCCCACCTAAAATCTCCTGTTTAGCTTGAAACCCACCAAAAAGTACAATTTACATATGGCCAGAGTCTTCTGCTTTTTTGCTTAATTGTAGGATCATTTGTGCTAAATTTATGTACATAGATGTATTTTTCTCTTTTTAGTGTTCCATGATTTAAACTATACTCCCACCGTAGAGCTGTCGTTTGGCTTGTAACCCACCGAAAAGTACAATGTACATATGGATAGACCCATCTACTTTTCCTTGCTTAATTTTAGGCTTCTTTTGTGTAAAATGTAGGGAGCTCGATGTAATTTTATATTTTTTAAGAGCCTTGATTTAAATTGTACTTCCACCGAAAATCTCGTTTATCTAGAAACCCACGGAAAAGTATGATATACATATGAACGTACCCGAAAACTTTTCCTTACTTGATTTTAGGCCACTTTTGTGCTAAATTTATGGACCTCGATGTAATATTATCTTTTGTTGGTCCTTCAAGTAAACGTTACTCCTACAAAAAAGCTCTCGTTTGGATTGAAACCGACCCAAAAGGATGATGTCCATATGGCCAGACGTGGCTACTTTTTCTTGCTCAATTTTTGGCTCCTTTTATGCTAAAAGCACGGACCTCGATGTAAACTGTACTCCCACTGAAAATCTCTTGTTCGGCTCGTAACCCACCCAAAAGTACGAGGTAAATATGGTTACACCCGGCTACTTTTCCTTGCTTCATTTTAGGCAAATTTTGTGCTAAATATATGGAGCTCTATGTAATTTTATCATTTCTAGGTTCTTGATTTAAACTATACTCCTGCCAAAATCTCTCATTTAGCTTGAAACCCACGGAAAAGTATGATATACATATGGCCGGACCTGGCTGCTTTTCTTTGGTTAATTTTGGGGTCTTTTGTTCTTAATATGTGGTCCTCAATATAATTTTCTCTTTCTAGAGGTCCTTCGTGTAGAAGTACTCCCACGAAAAGCTCTTGTTTAGCTTGAAACCACTGAAAGGTACGATGTACATATGGCCAGACTTAGCTACTTTTTGATTCCATAATTTTAAGATCCTTTGTGATAAATGTATGGACCTTAATGTAATTTTTATAGTTTTTGAATTTCTTGATATAAACTATAGTCCCAATGAAAACCTCTCTTTTGGCTTGAAACCGACGGAAAATTACGATATACGTATGGCCACACCAGCTTGCTTTTCTTTATTAATTTTAGGGTCCTTTAGTGTTGAATGTATGGATCTCTGTGTAATTTTATTTTTTAGGTACTTGACTTAAACAGTACGCCAACAGAAAACACTTGTTCGGCCTAAAATCCACCGGAAAGTACGATGTACATATGGCCAGACCGTCAGCCTTTTCTTGCTTAATTTTAGGTAACTTTTGGGCTAAATATATGGATCTTAATGTAATTTTATGTTTTTTGAGTTCCTTGATGTAAACTATACTCCCACCAAAAAGCGCTCGTTTGGTTTGAAGCCCAGCAAAAAGTATGATGTACGTATGGCTAGACCAGCCTGCTTTTCCTTTCTTAATTTTATGGTCCTTTTGTGTAAACCGTATGGATGGTGATGTAATTCTCTTATTTTTTGAGGTCCTCGATCTAAATTGTACTCCAACTTAAAAAACTTCCGTTCTGCCTGAAACCCACTGAAAAGTATGATGTATATATGGTCGTACCCCGCAACTTTTCCTTGCTTAATTTTGGTCCACTTTTGTGCTTGTATGGACGTCGATGTAATTTTCTCTTTGTTTGTTCCTTCATGTAAATTCCAATCCTACCGAAAATCTCTCTTTTGCCTTAAAACCCATAGAAAAGTATTATGTCCATATGGTCGGATCCGACTGCTTTTTCTTGCTCAATTTTTCTGTCCTTTTGTGCTAAAATATGGACCTTAATTTAATTTTCTCTTTTTTGAGGTCCTCGATGTAAACTGCACTCCCACCGAAAATCTTCCGTTTAGCTTAAAACCCACAAAAAAGTATGATGTCCATATGGACAGACCCGACTTCTTTTTCTTGCTCAATTTTGGGTCCTTTTGTGCTGAAATAGCGACCTCGACGTAATTTTTTATTTTTTGAGGTACTTGATGTAAACTGCACTCTCACTGAAAATCTCCTGTTTAGCTTGAAACCCACCAAAAAGTACGATGTACATATGGCTAGACACGTCTGCATTTCCTTTCTTAATTTTAGGCTCCTTTTGTGTAAAATGTATGGAGCTCAATGTAATTTTATATTTCGTGAGATCCTTGATCTAAATAGTACTCCCACCGAAAACTCTCGTTTATCCTGAAACCCACCGAAAAGTACGTACCTGGAAACTTTTTGTTGCTTAATTTTAGGCCACTTTTGTGCTAAAATTACGGAGCTTGATGTAATTTTATCTTCTCTTGGTCCTTCAAGTAAACTGTACTCCTACCGAAAGTTCTCGTTTGGATTGAAACCAACTGAAAAGCATGATGTCGATATGGCCGGACCCGGCTACTTTTTCTTTCTCAATTTTTGGGTCCTATTGTGCTAAAAGTATGGACCTTGTTGTAATTTTTTTTGTCGTCCTTGATGTAAACTGCACTCCCACCGAAAATCTCTTGTTTTATTTGAAACCCACCCAAAAGTACGATGTACACATGGCTCGACCCGGCTGCTTTTCATTGCTTCCTTTTAGGCCATTTTGTGCTAATTTTATGGATCTCTATGGAATTTTCTCATTTTTATGTCCTTGATGTAAACTATACTCCCAACAAAATATCTCATATAGCTTGAAACCCGCCGAAAAGTATGATGTACATATGGCCAGACCTGGTTGCTTTCCTCGCTTAATTTTAGTATCCTTTTGTTCTTAATATATGGATCTTGATGTAATTTCTCTTTTGAAAAGTCCTTCATGTAGTAGTTCTCCCACCGAAAAACTCTCGTTTACCTTGAAACAAACTGAAATGTACGAGCACCATATGGCCGTACTCGGCCACTTTTTTCTTGCTTAATTTTTGGGTCCTTTGTGCTAAACGTATGGACCTTTGATGTAATTTTATATTTTTTATTTCCTTTATGTATACTATACTCTCATCAAAAAGCTCTCGTTCAGCATGAAATACACTAAAAATTACGATGTATGAATGGCTAGACCTTCCTTCTTTTACTAGCTTAAATCTTGTGTAAAATTTAAGGACCTCTATATAATTTTATATTTTTTGAGGTCCTTGATCTGAACTGTACTCCAACAGAAAAACTCTCGTTCAGCCTGAAACCCACCGAAATGTATGGTGTACACATGGCTAGACCCGCCTGCTTTTCCTTTCTTAATTTTACGGTCCTTTTGTGTAAAGTGTATGGATATCGATGTAATTCTCTTATTTTTTTGAGGTCCTCGATCTAAATTGTACTCCAACTTAAAATCTCCCATTCTGCCTAAAACCCACTGAAAAGTACGATGTACATATGGTCGTACCCCGCAACTGTTCCTTGCTTAATTTTGGTTCACTTTTGTGCTTGTATGGATGTCGATGTAATTTTCTCTTTCTTTGTTCCTTCATGTAAATTCTACTCCTACCAAAAATCTCTCTTTTGGCTTAAAACCCACAGAAAAGTATGATGTCCATATGGCCAGCCCGACTGCTTTTTCTTGCTCAATTTTTGGATCCTTTTGTTCTAAAGTATGGACCTCGATGTAATTTTCTCTTTTTTGAGGACCTTGATGTTTCAGCAAAACCGGTGAGATTGACAACCTCACTGTAAGTTGGGGCAAAGTTCTGTGGTTGTATTGTGCAGGATTCAAA